>VWZK01013960.1:135902-213195 GCA_013396935.1 Baryphthengus martii | reverse complement strand
CCCAGGTTTGTTTAGGGGCCCGCCTTTGGTGCCGTCACCTTCTGGTAGGTCTGGGCTTTCGCGGGCGCCTGGTCAGGGCGTCTGGAGTCGACTGTCAAGAGGAAGTTGAGGATCTCAGGACCTTTACTTAGCTATTTATGTCCTGAATGCTCTCAAGTTTGTTACAGTTTTGTTTTGAAGAAGATGAACGATCCTCTTGATAGCAGAAAACCATAATAATAGTAAAATATTAGTAATATAATAATAATAATGCTTGTCTCAGGCTTTTTAATACTTTTAAGCTGCTAACATCTTCTGTTAAAGAGTTAGAAAAGTTACCTCTCTGTGTTTGTTTGTTTGTAAGAAAAGTTACCTCTCTGTGTTTGTTTGTTTGTATTATGTTTTACCATCTAGCCAAAACCCAGGCTTTTTCGCAAGTGCGAAGACCTGTGGTGATTTTGGTGTTTTCTTGTCGTTTCTGCAGAAATGTGGGTTTTCGGAACTGTATTCTTGGCAAAGGCAAAGGAAAACAAAGCAGGAGTTTTGTCTGCACGATGGACCACCTTATGCCAATGGAGACCCTCATGTTGGCCATGCATTAAATAAAGTAACTATTTATTTGTTCGTACTGTACTCTTTTGAAGTGATAAACACTTCCTACAATGTGCTGTATGTTTTCCATTCCCATTTAAATCAATAACACTTTAAAGTATTTGGTATTTTGGCGGACAAGGCTTTTAGAAAGCAAATGATTGGGTCACATAGATCTGATATGATGCCATGGTGACATGGGTGCCATACCACGACATAAATACCGGTATATGGTACTGAGTCCTCATTTATGAGCTTGAATGTTTTAATAAAAACATCTTTTTAGCGAAAACCCAGCCTGTGATTAATTCTGAAGTAACATTAAATGTACAAGTTTATTTGTGCATTGAATATATCACACACACGTGAGTGAATGTCTGTTGCTGTACGTGCCTGTGAAAGAATGGTATTGCCATGCATGGTTTTGCTGTGCCTTGCTGTTCTTTTTCCCTATGAGGGTTTTGTAAGTTTGTTCTATGGCATTTATTTTATTCTGTCTGAGCGATGACTAAATCCTGATGCTTTTAAAATCTAAATTCCAGCTTTGGAATATGACTCCTGAATACGTTTGGACATGTTTAGATTCAGTCCTGAGAATGAGAGCATTACATGTGCAAACAAAGTGGGAAAGACTAACATGTGACCCACGGTTTCTGACAGTACTAGTGCCAAAGCTTGGACTTCCGAAAATGAGAAGTTTTGGCAGGTGATCACTTATGTCAGAAAAGAGTAATATGCTGCAGGCCAGCGCTGTAGATGCAGCTCCACGTTTTAAAAATGAGAGCAAGTAGGATTTGTTCCCATCAAGTCTTGCAATTTTATAAACTGCCATCTTTCAGTTACGCTGACTGTGAATTCTTTGCATCAGAAGACCTCTGAGATTCTGCCAAAATACAAAATGATGGGCAAGAAAAATCGCAAATGTACCCTCTTAAATGTGACTTTATCACACGGCCTTTTACACGTGGGGGTTTTTCTTGATAGGAAGATCTTAATTAATAATGTAGCTTTTCCACATGGAGGGGCTCAAATGTTAACAGCCCCTTGTGTCTTTTCAGATTTTGAAAGACATCACTAATCGTTTCTACCTGATGAGAGGTTATAAAGTACATTATGTGCCAGGGTGGGATTGCCATGGATTGCCGATTGAGTTGAAGGCGTTGTCGGAAGTCAAAGGAGCTGAAAGTCTTTCCCCAATGGAAATTCGACAGCAAGGTAAACCGCTGTTTGCGGCATCTTTATAGAAGAAGTTGGCCTGAGTATTTGTACGTCCTACTCGTGTTTTGTATTTTGTGCTTTACGCATAGCTCTTGTACTTTATTCTGGGCTTTTCTATTCGCTGTTGGTGACACTTGCTATGACCACTGTATTTGCCAAGCAGATTTGACAGCAGTGTAATCTTACAAAATGGGGTAATCGAACACAGGCTTAATTTATTACTGTAATGAATGTACATAGCATTGACCATTGGTTTAAAAAAAAACCAAAAGGAAGGCAGAGGATTTGGATTTCTGCTTTGCTTAACTGTGCAGTGGCCGAAACTCGTATGAGATCAATATTCTTTTGGTTTTTGAAGACTGGTTGGGTTAGGATCTAAAAAGGTGCATGTTAAAATCAGGCTTCATCAGGACAGATTGGCTGAGTCTCATAAGTAGGAATCTATTTGTTGACTGTTTTTGACAATGCTGCGAGACAATAGAGGCGATCCTTTGGGAGAAGGTCAGTCTGCACTATATAGAAACGGTTTTGAAGAAATAATTTCAAACTTCGTATGTGTTGAAAGGCATCAACATTCAGCTGCAAAGCTGAGCAATTTAAATTGCTTTAGCTCGAAACTGCAGCAATAAAACGGGCTAACATTTTCAGACGCGGGTTGCTTTGAAAAGTTTGGATCGGCATCAACAGAGGTGGTTACTTTTTAGCTGCATGTTTTGCTGTATTTGAGAATGCATTTTGAGAAATTGTTCTTCATAGCTAAATATACTTTTTTGTTTTCCCCTCTTCCTTAAAAAGAAAGTTTATATTCTAGAGACACTTGTGCTTTATGTCCCTGTTTTAGTCAAAAGTGCCACTCCCAGATCTTTTTGCTCTTTGCAGTTATTTTATGTAACTATCTCTCTGAAATATATATTTTTTGAGCCATAATCTATTTAATACACATCAGTAATTAGTGCATAGTTTCAATATGCTCAGCTCAGGCTTTACTGAAAAGCATCAACAGCATATTTTAAATGGTATTATATTGATCTTAGTGAGCTAAACCATGTGCTTACTGGAACTATTCCCTTCAGCCCGAGAATTTGCAGACAGAGCAATTGAGAAACAGAAATCTGCCTTCATTCGCTGGGGTGTAATGGCCGATTGGGCTAACTGCTACCGTACATTTGATCCAAAGTACGAAGCAAACCAGCTGAGAATCTTCTATAAAATGTATGACAAGGTAGGTTGAACTTTTGTTGAAGTGTGTTTTGATTTGTCATGAGTTTTGATTGTCCTAACTTCCTTTCTCCCCCCTCCTCTCTTTCCTCTCTAGGGTTTCATTTATCGGGATTATAAACCTGTGTTCTGGTCGCCTTCAACAAAGTAAGAATCGACTTAGAGTTTTGTCTTCAAAATTTTAGCAAGGATATCACTAGCTTTTCATGTTCAAGTGTGTTAACTTACGTTTGATATCTACTCAGAACAGCCTTGGCTGAAGCAGAGCTGGAGTACAACGAGCAGCATGTCAGTCGGTCTGTGTATCTGAAATTTCCCCTCTTAAAGTTGCCACCTAAGCTGACTTCTGTGATAGGTACGGCTTCTGTATAGATTTTAAGACTGATTCCCTTTATTTTTGATATAATTGTAAGTAAAGTGCTTCTGATTTGCATCTGTAGATGGATCATCCCCTGCTAGTGTGCTAGTCTGGACCACGCAACCTTGGACTGTGCCAGCCAATCAAGCAGTTTGTTACATGCCAGATTCAGCGTATGTGTCTTTCACTTGCTTCAGTGATCTGCAGCAGTCCTTATTTATCAGCAAAGTTAAAACATTCTGCGCTATCATTACATTTAATTTAAGGCATCTTTTTTTGTGGATTTTTGTTCTTTTTTTTATTTGACACAATTAGAAGCTTTGTTCTATATCTTTTTAATATATTATTTCTACTATAATTTTTTTTTCAAAAGTTATTTCTTCTTCCTGATGCTATCTTGAAATTACTGTGAGTGAATCAGACATGTAGATCTCAAAACATACTTTGTTGTCTTTTAGAGATGGAGCATGTAAACAATTGGAAGCTTTATGGTCTTTGTAATTATTTAGCATCGTAAATCTATATTTGCATTGTAGATACTCAGTTGTGAAATGTGCAACTACTGGTGAATGCTTCATTCTAGCTGCAGATAGAGTTGAATCTACAGCTGCTATTTTGGACACACAGTTTGAGATAATGTCAACGTGTAAAGGTAAGTTTTGATATTGTTAATCTTAAATCGCTTAGAAGTCTGCTTGTAAGTGTCTGAAAACGGCTTCAGTTTTGATATATTCTTAAATGTTTGCGTTTTAAGAACGTGCTTCACTAAAATGATGTCAAGAGGAGTAATAGTCTGTCAGACTTAGCATTGATTTATTGCAACTCAAATTTTCATCCATAGATTTCAAAGCACTTTCTAAAATCTAGATTCACACTTGGAAAACTGAAACGCAGAGTGGAACTCTGTTCAGTACCAAAATCCTGTCGTAGGTGACAGTTGTCTGTATAGACTGAAACGGTTAAGCTTCCATCCTAACAAACTGCACAGTGATGTTTCTTAATAGACAGACTTCTGATTCTGTATCATGAGTTGGGGTTTAAGGTGTCATTTGTTAACTTTATTAGTTTGCCTTTGTCAGTGGTTCAGTGCTGGAAATACACATGCCTAGAAGAGGTGAGAATGGTGGTTTCTGTGACATTTTCTTTTCAGATTGTTTTGGTCCCTTTGCTTGCCTTCTTTTTCAGAGGGGAAAAAAATGATCTGTTTCTCTGTTTAATCTTGTTATTACCTAGTGATAAAATCACCCACAGATGTTCTTCTCACAGGTTCCACCTTCTCAAATCCAACAATTTGCAGATAACGTACAACAGTAGAGCTGAACCTTCTTGAAAAGAAATTTAATACTAGAATCTGTTCTTTTTATCTTCCCATATATTCAGTAATTAATTTGTTACCTTTCTGTATTTGTGTACCTAACTTGTCTGACGGCATTTCCTAAACATGTTCCTTCTAGGAGGAAAACGTTCAATGAAAGGCCATTTTGTCATATGAAGCATTGCTCAAACTCTGTGATTCTTGACTTTTTGGCAAGGCTTTGCTACTAAGATTTCTTCAGTGGTTTTTTTAACCTTAAATTGTCACTAGCTTCATTCGTTCTGTACTCCCTTCATTTGTATATAACCTAGAGAATTTCTCATGCTAATATTAGTACTTAGTGGCAGAACTAGGAATCGATTCCAAATACAAGGTTTTTAGCCTACTAAATCGTTACTGAGTTCTGTTTCCAGAACACTGAGATCGTGGTCATGGGAATGTGTGGAGCTGTCTCTAGGTGGAGTGTCACTACTAACAGAATGCCCTTGTCTAAGGTAGAATAAAAGCTTTTCCTTGAAGGAAAAAAACCTGTGTGCAAGATTAACAATGCAGAGAATTTGAAAGCATTTGGACAGCGACCCATGAACAAGATAAAGTGTCCCATGAATAGTATCCCATCGATGTGCTTGCTGATTAATTGTTCCATTTCTGCTCTGTGATAAAAGAAGTGATTGTGCAAATCGTTTCTCTATTTTCTCTTCTGTTTATTTTTTTCACCCGCAGGTGTAGATTTGGCCGATGGTTCTTGTGCTCATCCCACAATTCCTGGCAGAGTGTCTCCTCTGTTACCTGCAAACCACGTGACAATGGCAAAAGGAACAGGATTAGTTCATACAGCCCCGGCTCATGGTATGGAAGACTACAGCGTAGCTTCCCACCATCAGCTACCCACGGTACCTAATTTATTTCAGCTGCTGCTCTTTATCTCCTGCTCCTTTTTGATCACATGCCACTAAAAGATTGTTGTAATTTGAGTACAAAACTTGGAAAAATTTGAACGTGACGGGGTGTTTTTGGGGGGGTAGGGTGTTTCTTGCGGATTGATTTGTTTGGTTTTAGTTTTTCACTGTTGATTTGAAAAGACATTTAAATACTAACCAGTGACTTGATGTAAGACAGTCTGCAAATGTAATGGTGCTCATTTCTTCTGCTACCTTAAATTCACAATTACTAAATTGTGGTTCACTAAATCTGAAGTGTACTCAAATATAACACAGTTTGCTATTCATCAGAAAAGTAGTTACTCAGCAGAGCACCTTACCTTTTTGGCATTCAAGAGTGAACGGTTATTAATTGCCACATGGTGTTTTATTGACGTGATGAACATTTATTTTAAGGATTGCCTTGTGGATGAAGGTGGATTTTTTACTGAAGCTGCAGGTCCTGAACTTCAAAAAAAGAATGTCCTTGAAGAGGGGAATGAAGCTGGTGAGTGTTCCGTGTTTGGCCATTGGTTACTTTATGAATTACATTCTTGCAGATATGTTTTGAGGGTTTATATAAACTGAGCACATTTTGAATATACATGAGATACAGGCACTTCTCATTAGTGTTCACCATGGAAAGGCATGACTTGAGGTTAACGGTGGCGGTACGTTCAGATTGAATTTTAGTTTTGCCTCATTTATTCTCTCAGTCATTCAGATGCTTCGAGCAGCCGGGAGTTTGTTGAAAGAGGAGAAATATGTGCACAGTTACCCATATGACTGGAGGACTAAAAAACCAATGATTATTCGTGCCAGCAAACAGTGGTTTGTCAACACAGCAAATCTGAAGGCTGCAGCACAGGTAGATAATTTTACTTTCTTTTGGGGTATTTAAAGACAGCCGATGCCATTTGGAATCAGCAAAACAATCTTGGTACAGCTCACTCCAGAATATGTTCTCTAGGGTTTACAAATGGTAGTTGGAAGGTGTTAATTATTTGTGGAAGTGATGAATGTTGTCGGTTTGTTGCCAATATGGACATAATCCAGGATAAATACATCGACTGATGTGTTTGTTCACTGTATTTACAGAAGATGTGTAAGTTTCTTAGAGCTACTGAATTTTTTTACCCTAAAATATTTTTTAAAAAACAATGTTTCAAGGAATGAGTTCAGAAGAGACAATTTTATCACTATGAAAATTATCTTTGTTCTTACTGTAGCCTTGCATGGACAGACATCTTTATTTGCTCCCCTACTTTGCCGCAGTCTTATCTGAAATAACTTTAAATCATACTTTTTAAATATGCAGTGCTCTTTCAGTTTATCTACATGCACGCAGAAAACTCAGACCAACACCTTGGGTTGTCTTGGGTAACAGTGATTTCATTCTCGTTAGGGCATGAGATGTTTGTTCCATATTTATCTTTATCTCAAATGAAGGAAAATATGATGGTTATTCAGCGGGGCTGGAAGTGAGCGGTAGCCCACACTCTGTAATACAGGCAGTCCACATCCAGATGGGGCTTCCAAGTAGACAACAGCACAAGCCACAGTGAGCTGTGAAGCTTCAGATAGAGAAACTGATGACATTTCTCACTCACTTCGGGATGCGTCTGCTAGAGAATCAGAGCTGGCAAAGAAGTGTCAGTTGCTGCGTGGGGAACTGTGCGGTGTATACGGAGTTCGAAGTATGGTATTGAAGAGCAACACGCGGGGAAGTAAAGTAACCTATGACAGGTGCCCGAGAACCCGGTATTCACTACTGGGAGTGTAGACCTGTACCGTTTCTTTTACCGGTAGCATAAACAGTATTTGTCTGAATGCTGAAGCGTGTTCAACAGTTCACTGTCCACTTTATAGGAAGTGCTGAAAAGAGTGAAAGTGATTCCTACGTCTGCGGTGAACAGAATGCTCGAAATGCTGGACAGAAGGACGTTTTGGTGTATATCGCGGCAAAGATGTTGGGGTGTTCCGATTCCTGTTTTTTATCAGAAGAACACAGGAGAGTGCTTGATAAACAGGTATTTGTCTAGCTTTATAGACTGAAAAGTGAAAGACTGAGCACTGTCTGTGGTGCTGCAGTTACACGATGTTATAAAACTTTTACTACTCAATTATCAATATGTTTTTAGTTGTAACTGTTTATACACAGATCTAATTCAGCTATAATCAAAACCAAGCAAAAACTCATTGCTGAAGGTGACTTGTATGGAAGTAGTAAAAATCAATTTACTTAGATGCTTAAGTTACTGGAAAAGTCCCCTTGAAGATGAGGGATGAAAGCAGCAACTACTATCAAGTTAAGTGAGCTGGCAGTAATCACTGGTCTTTAAATTTAAGCCAGGAGTAAAATGCAAGTTGTAGTTAGAATAGATTGCAGCTGTAATTGTGGCCTTGTGAATTGAACAATGCAGATATTTTGTCAGAATAACTTTTTGCGATTCAGTAAGTGACAGTGTGGTACCTGAAGTGGGATAACCAAACTGGTTGCAGAATAAAGAACTGCCATTTGTTTCGGAATAAAATTAGAGTGTTTTTGAAGAGCCAGCCTCAACAAATATTAAGTGACCTTTAGCTGTATGATTTAGTCTGTGTGAAGCTCCAGATGCTAGCCTTTTTCTGTCATCTTTGTGTTAATAGTTTCCAGATATTGCAAACACTGCATGTCAGGAATTCCAGACAATGTCATGTGAGGAAATCCAAGCTATGCTTTAAAGCAAGAAAGCTCAGTCAAATACCACCTTTTTCTGTCCTTTAAGGAGTAGTAGAGTTCTGCTTTTACCCCTTTGGGGAACAGAAGTCTTCAAATTGTGAATATCCTCTAAAAGATGATTTCATAAAAATAGGGTTGTGGAGTTCCACGTTCATTATGTATTTCCATACCTTTTTTCTGTCTTGAGATATGCTACTGTAACTCTATTTCGTACACCTTAACCTTACCACCATTTGTGGAAATTCATTATGGGTAGTAAGATTACACAGCTGGAGATCACCTTAAGTAATATTGGAGAACTATTTTTATTCTAGTGTTGAATAAATGTGCTGTCGAGAGTCCAGCATGTTTTCCAGAGGCCGATCTGAGCCTGTAAGTATAGTAGTAGGTGAGGCTTAGGGTGTGGAGAGCAGGGAATGGACTTTAAGCAGTTAGTCCGTAGCTTCACCTGGTGTGACTGGGTGTGTAGGTGCACACATACGTACTTTGACTCTCATAGCAGGTAATAACTGTGAGAAAAGACCACAATAACCATAGTGGTTTATAGTACCTGAATAATGCTGACGCACATTGGGGAAATAAATGGAATGAGCTTCTGTGGGATGTAAATTTATTTTACCTACAAAAATTGTTACTATATTAAAAAGTAAGTGTATGTTCACATAAAATTACAGTTTCTGAGGAATACTTGTTGTAGCTCTATCTGCAGAGCAAGCTCAAGTGCATTGCTTGTGCTTGCTGAAGTTGTTAAACACGTAGTTTAACAGTAAAATAAGACTGTAATGAAAAACAGTTTAGCAGTTGGCAGTCAAGCACAAAAGGCACCGTGAAGCAAAAGCTCCTTCGGAACACAGGAGCTGACCCAGCTGGTACAGAAAGCATTTGAGAGGAGGGATGCGTGGGAATTCCTTTGGGTTGTTGTAAAATTACCTCGAGAGCCAGGGACCTGTATTAAATAGCAGGCCTTTTGTAAGTGCTTGAGCTGTGAGAGGTTATTGCTGGAGTTACACGATACGTGGCAGTCGGGGCATTTTGATGCAATAAACTGCTGTAGTTTAACAGCTCGACCTCTGCGTGTAGGTATCGGCCTAACAGCCGTGCATGGGGGTGAATGAACAAAGGGACGGAATGACACGTCTGGTTAGAATGATCTGGGGGGAAAAAGAGAGAGATTTAGGGGAAAAGACAAGAGACATATCCAATATGCTTGAAAAGTAGATTTATTTCATTGGACTGGCAGCTTCTCATGCTCACTTACAGTCGCTGCTCTTTACTTCTGACATACTTTACAGTAGAGGTGAAACTTTGAAAGAAAAGTGTAAAAGACTTATTAAATACTTAAAGTTAGTTGTAGCAGGCTTCTGATACTGGAGTAGGAAAAGTGCACAGAATATTGGCCTATAGAAGTGACAGCCAAGTTTGAAAGCAGTCTGTCAATTCATAGGTCATTTTCCTGGACACCAGTTCTATTGAAATAAACAGCTAAGCCTAAATATTTTGTTGCATTTGCATTATCATTTTGAAAATTTCACCACAATAGGTTGCTGGCGTATTTCTAACACGTAATTATTCACATAATACGAATATGAAACTTCTTAATATCGTTAAGACAACTGTAAATAACTTACATTTCAAAAGAAAAGCTGTTATCTTGAGTGCTGGATAAATGTGCTGCCAGTAGTAGCTCCTCTGAAGTTTTTCAGTGGCTATCAAAAGTAACAGCATCTCCACTGGAAGTCAGTGTAGTCCACATGGAGTTGCTGTTACATATGAGAGCACCAGTAGTCAATCATCTTGAATGATCCTGTTTATGTATCACCTGTAAAAAGACTCAAAAAAACCAACAACTCTCTAAAATAATCTGCTGTGTTTCTTCCTGTGAGTTTCCCCTGAGTTTTTAACGTGAAAGGCTGCTGGAAGCTTTCAATATGCAACTTCTTGTGTCTAACAGACTATTTTTTTCCCACAGCGACAATCCTGTCTTTGTAACTTGAAAGCCAGGAGCTGGATTGTAATCTTGTATGCAACAAGTTCGATGTAAGCTCTCCGGGAGTCTTCCTCTTTGCAGCTGTGCCCCCCCCGCCCACAGCCCTAAAGACATTTGATTGTGTAACACCATTGTCTGTGTTTATAAAGAAACTAATCATCAGTAGCCTATTAAATTAATGCAGAGTAGACCACATCATATTGTGGTCAGGAATAAAAGAAATTCTTATAAAATAATAATTCTTATAAAATAGCAAAACCCTATATGAGAGAGAGCAAAAAGAAAGAACATTTTTTTTGTTACTGCTATTTTCAGTAAGAATATGGAAGTAAAATTCTATGCAAGTTTTCTGCATGTGGAGAAAAAAAGGCTTTAAATGGACTACGTGCACAAATAAACGCTTGTACTGTTTCTCAGCTTTCATAATTTAGTAGATTTTGAGAGTAAGCTGATTTCGAGAGAAAATTCTGATTCAAGGAAGTCCTGTAAGTCATGGAAGAGAGGAGAGAGGAGCTCCAAAAGTAGATCAAGAGATTTGTGTTTCCAGTAGTAGCTCAGACCAGGTAATAAATGTGAGATACATACTTTAACCTGACCTCATGCAATAACTTTTTTACAAATTCACTGTTGAGGTATTGGTAATAATAAGTCCTGTTGCAAAGGTTATTCTAAAGCCTGAGAACTTCTGTCATTGTCTCTATGAATTTGTTTAATAAGTGACTTACATTTCTGACAAAGGAAACCCCAACCTGTTTTAGAAGTAGATCAACTCTAAGATCTAATTTGCCTCTTAAAAAATTAAGCCACTTCAGCGATTTGTAAGCGATAGCAATTTACCGTAGCACAAATACTTACTGCTGCGCTATCAACAGTCACAGACAAGAGAAGATAACTTCTGCTCTCCACTGTGGTTCGAAATGAAGTCGAGAGAACGTCAGGCACTGTATTCTTCTCCTCCTGACTATATCTCAGTGCTGCCTAATTTCTGTTAACACATTAAGTAAGTGTTCAGCATAATCAATACCAGGCTCTGGGGTGATTGGCTGGTGTCATGGTAGCGTGAATTGCCGTAGGGGGTTCAGTGTTACAACGCAGCGAGCGACACGTAATGCAAGTTCTTCCAGATAGGGTATGAATACAGGGCAAAGTTTTACAATGGTGTTTATTGCTAACTCGGTGAATTATCATGCTCACGTTGAAGCCCGCAGATTATAAAGTGATGAGTAGTTATTTGAGAAAGGTGGTTTTCACTTGCACCTTACACAAAAATCTTGCTCCTTACAATACAAATACCTTAAAAGTAGTCATTTTTACTTTCTTGGGGTAATAGTTAATTATAAGGATCCTGGGAAAAGATTAGACGAACAGGGAGGATGTGTTTGTTTGTTTGTCTTGGGTTTTTCAAACTGCAAGAGGAAAAAGTAGTTATTGAAACGGTATCCTGGAAATCTTTGGTCTTACCTATCTCCTCTTCTGAAATATTTGCCCAGAAATGTTCACTTATATTCTATAGGGAAACTGAATGTAATGAAAAAACTTGCGCTGCTAAAATTTTAATATTTTTTAACTTGAATTGAAGCTGTGATAGACTTTGGAGAATATTGCTCAATAACAAATTGACTTCACAGTCATTTACTCCTTATTTTTTGTAAGTGGCTGATAACACAAATCTGACCTTTTTTTAGCTGTCTGAAAACTTTTCTCTGTAGCATAATGGAATCTGTTAGTTCCCGTGTCACAAAAAGGTATCTTTAGAGTAATTCTGCCCTTCATAAAGGAACAGCACAAGCCTTTGCGTTGCATAGCAATACACTTGGTAAAAGGTTAGTCCGCAGTATCTTTCGTAGGGATGGTGTATCCATCTACAGTGGCAGACAACTGCTGTGTGGCGCTGGCAATACTGACTGACAGTCAATGGAGGCAGCAGTTTTATGATGGTTTCCCAAGGGAGATTCCCAAGGTTTTGTTTCCTTCTTGTCCCTCCTCCCACCTCTGATGGAAAGGAGAACAGTTCGTCCTCACCGCAGATAATACAGTTCGCCCTAACACAGTGTTTCAGGTCCCCCCACTCACCTCTGCTTGTTAATTTCTCCAGATATTTGTGTGATCCACCTGACCTTAATCAATTCTTCCGCTGAGGAGAGGTGTCTTTGCAATTAAAAGCTGTGATGTTAGAAAATTGGTGA
The DNA here is from genome assembly GCA_013396935.1 of Baryphthengus martii. Taxonomy (NCBI): domain Eukaryota; kingdom Metazoa; phylum Chordata; class Aves; order Coraciiformes; family Momotidae; genus Baryphthengus; species Baryphthengus martii. Next base: position 200,701 of record VWZK01013960.1, on the reverse strand, counting down.
CATTTCAGGTTATAGTCTCCTTTACATAAAGGTTGAACATCTGACAAACTGAGGTTTCTGTTGTGATTAAACTAAATCCGGACAATTTCCAGAAAACATTGTTAAGAGTATATTCCTACGTGTTGTCCAAGGTAGGTGTTGGGTTTGGTTTGTAGCTGGATTTATCACCTTTTTAAAATCCCTACAGACATGAATACCATCAGATACCTGTTGAGTGCTTAGAAAATGTGTGGGGTTAGAAACGAATTCACTAGGATTTATGTCCCTCCACTGAAGTGAATTTGCAATACGGAAAATTTCTGTAGAGGACAAGCGTAGTTCCTAATTAAATTGTGGACTTGCTCCATAGGGCATGCTGGTACCTTTCCTGTACTAGTTACGGGTGTGATTCTGGATTAGAAGAATTCTCTGGCTCTGATTTGGTGCCAGGGCCATTAGCTAAGCACTAAATCACTTCTTCCATGAATCACTCAACGTGCACTAATGCTTTATGTGGTAATAAGCATGTTTTAGGGTAAATCATCCTCTTAATTTAGTTGCTCTGTCCTCTCCTGGTGACTTCCATGGGTAAGTCTTGGCCAGTAACAGGAAGGCATTGAGACTGGCGGAGAGAGCTTTTGAAGAACTCACTTGAAGACAACTAGTTATCCATAATTGTCTTTAAAAATCCACTGATCATGTCGTTGAGAAGAATCAGAGATGGAGCCTTCTGTTGGCAAGGGGCGAAAAATGATGTTATGCTTTTTCTAAAGCGTTCCCAGTTGCTCCCAGCTGTGTCACCATTGAAGGCCAGTCTTTGCACTGGAAGGTACTGACCCCACAAGAGAGAGACAAGTTCAGTGGAATAGTTTATTCTCAGCTGAGACAAACAAACTTCTCCTTGGCTTATTTGCTTATTTTTCTGAGAGCTTTCTCGATGTGAAGATTTAGCGTGAAGGAGGCAAAACATAAGGGATGCTTGTTCCGCTCTCTGCCAGGAGTATACCAGGACTGGAGCTGTTGTTTGCTTTTGTCTTGGAGAAGTAACACTTCACAACTGGAAGGACAGGCAAATAGGCGCCTCTGAAAGTATTTCTGAAAGGAAAAGATACCCTTCAGAACTGGAGCTCCTAAGTGTTGTTTTAGCAAGATAATGTTAGCAGGTATGTTACGAAGCCATAAATTGTGCTCTGTCATCGTTAAACTGGAAGGTGAACAATACCCATTCTAGTCTGATGGTGGTATCTGCTAACTGGCTCTCGCTTTCAGTGCTGGTGGTTAGTGGGTTTTCTCTCCAGAAAACCTACTGGGATGTTCTACAGGAATTTACTTTCAAAAATAAACTGATTGACTGATCGATTAATACAAAACTCTTGGTCTATCACTGCAATTTTATCCCTACAACCAAGAGCAAAACTGTCTTTTCTTCTTACTGTTGCACCTCATGTCATGTCAGTAAGTAATCATTTGTTCTACATCTTCTTGGGGAACATGAGTTTTCATGCTTCTTAAACTCTGTGTGTGAGTCCACTGAATGTTCAGCGATGTAGCTCAACTTACTAGCAGTGCAGAAAAAATATTGTGCTGAAGTCCAAATACAAAACTGAGTGATGACACTAAAGAAGTTAGATTATTTGCCTTTTGTTTTATCAAGATAATTATGCCAAATCATTCTTTTATTGTTTCCTCTTTCACGGTATTGCGTCAAGAAGTTAGTTAATTTTCTAAATCTTCATTTCTCAAATTGAAAACAAATCTCTGGTGGCTCGGGTAGCACAGCAGTTTTAGTTGGAAGTTGTCAGGTCGTGATGATCTGTACTCCTTAAATACAGCAAGTGTCTTAAAAATCACCTCTTTAGTAAGTGCTCTGTGAGTCAGCAAGACTCTGTGTGGGATTTGTTTTGTTTCTTAAGCTATTTTAATTTTTGTCTAGACTTGGCATTAAATGATACTAAAAATCAATTTCCCAGAGCCTTACCTCCTGAGGACAACAACTGAATGTGTCATACATAGCGCACAGAACTGCATGCCTCGTGGTTGCGTTACCTGTTCACATCAGAAAAAAATGCTTAGTTATTTTTTTAATTTTTCTTATTTCTGTAGTATCTGTTTATTTCAGGACCTTTGTCCTGCTATATCGTATGAACTCATATTACCCTCAGAGTGTATGTTGGGCACTTACTTAGATCACTCAGTTTCAGTTTCCCACATTATTTGTATTAATAGGTTTATATATGTGTTTCTTAGCATGTAAAAAATGTATTGCTAAAAAGGGGAAGTCTAATACTTAACTGCACTCAGAAGTCTGATATATATGTATGTTATTTGAAATGCTGCCATTTCCTAACTCTCTATTTCCAGGTCAAGGTCTAGAAAATAGCAAGTGAATTTGATTTTTGAAATTTTCAAGCTGCTGGCATCTTTCCTGAGCACTCAGTTACTGAGTATTTGCAGGAAAGCTGTTTGGAATACGTGTGGGTTCCTGTACATCCGGGTTTCACAAAACTCTGCCTGTCCTGGAACACAAAATCAGGGAGTCTTTTCAATAGAGGCAGAAAGCCCTGGGGAGTCTTGTCCGGATTAGAAGTTTAAATAGTTGGATCTCTTTATCAGTGTACCTCACCCTTTTGGGTCTGGGATGCTTACAGAAAGGTGCAATTAACTCAGCAATTCATAAATCCCATTTTTTCCCTGTAACCCAGTGAAAGTATTGCAAATGTCATCAGGATAGTGGAGCAGCAAGGAACAGATGCATGGTGGACTCTTCCTCTTGAACAACTACTATCAAAAGAGGCTGTAGCAAAGGTAATATTTTTTTTACTTCAAATACAGACAGTTCAGTGGTGGGAAATAATATAAAACCTTCATATATTCCCGTGATCCTTTTCAATCTTGTACCTCCATGAGAAGGTGTCCTGTGAAAGGAATATTCAGAAAGCGAGATCTGAGTACGGTGAAATACACACAAGCAGATTTGTGCCATTAGTTCAGGGCAGAGATCTCCATCCTCCTCCTTTTAGTCCAGGAGGGAGGTGGCAACTTAATTAACCAAATTATGAGCCCAAGTATATGGTAAGTCTTTTTTTCATTAAAATAGATTAGAATTTTTGTTTAGTTCTTCCGAACTTTTTATTGTTCCTTTAAAAATTATGTTCTTAAGCTGTAGTGTTACTCTGCCGTCTCAGCTTTTTTGGTAATTTTCCCTTGTTCTGTTTTGGGATTTCATCAGTAATTGTCTGAAAACTGTTCTGAAAAATTATCTACATGATTTTGTGTTCACTCCTGAAGCTGGTAGCAGAGCCTGTACCAAACTAGTCCAGAAAACAAATTTTATTTCTAGCTTTGAAAAGCATTGATGATACAGAGAATTCTCTTTGCATTCTTTAATAATTGTTTTTCCAATAGGCTGGTGGTCATGATGTTTTGGATTATGTGAAGGGACAGGATGTCCTAGACATCTGGTTTGACAGTGGAACTTCCTGGGCTCATGTTTTGGAAGGTACAGAATTAATACGCTGAACATTCTTATAGAATACTTGGAGAACAAAATATGACTGTTTTGCATGCTGGTGTTGATAGCAGCAAAACTGACTTAGATTATGCTGGCAGCAAACTGACTGTGACTTCTTGTAAAACCACTTTTGCTTGTAAAGATAAGGGTTTAGTGTTGGCAAACTCATTTTCAGCAGAGTTGAGGTTGGGATTTTTCTCATTTCTAACTTTCTATTCTGACTGATTGAGCCCTGTGGGATACCATGTACCTTCTAATCACAGTGTGTTTCTTTTGAGCACAGTGTTTTGTTTTTGTGACACAAATGACCGAGGTATTTCGCTGCTAGTTGGTTACTCTTAAATTACTTCCAGTTAACAAATTTTGGTTGGCGTTTCTGCAGCCTATTGGAAGCAGAACAAAACTGAGATCAGCTCCTGAATCTGAAGAAATTTTTGCATTTTAACAGTGTAGGTGTACTTTCCACTTCTGATTACTTTCAGTAACTAAAGCAATACATTGTGGCTTAAAACATTTATACTTGTTATTTGCTATTTATAGCTCCTACTGTGAGTAGGTGCTACTCAGCAGGTAGCAGATGTGTATTTTCTATATTTTTATACAAATATATACTGTTTGCCTGGAGGATAATCCAAAGTCAGGAGTCCTTTCTAAAGGAGGAGCCTGGTCCCATACATCAAGTCTGTTGGACTTTAAACCCTCAGTACACAATCGTGTGATAACAATCTTGTTGAATTATAAAACACGTTAGTACCGGGGGTTTTATTTCTTAGCAACATGATCAGTCAACAGTACCATCAGCAAACATTCATTTTCTAGAAGACCTTTTCATACATTACAGTTCACACTCTTTAAAAAGTGTTTCTGGTTTGGTCTCGAAAGGTGTAACAAAGTAGGGGCTTTTTATGTAGTTACCTGCTTGTGTTCTTTAAGGGCTTTACACCTCAACGTGCAAAACTTTCAATACCTTTAATCCTGTGTAGAGGAAAGACATGGTGGTAAATAAGGAAGAGCAGCACTGAGACTTTTGGTTCACTACTAATTTGTATAAGGCTCCCACATGGATTCTGTCATGTCCAGTAAATGTTGGGTCTTTCGCAGTCCAGGCTGTTTCTTTCATGTTCCTGTTTTCTATCTGGTCATCTATTTTCGTCAAACGGGCCGGAACTTGGTGTGTGTCACACATCAGCTTTTGCTCTTTGACGTGCCTGGAGTGGCCTCACTGGTTCCAAACCTGGGGGAAGGACTAATAAGCAGTGTGGTCTCATGAGTCTCTTTATCTTCAGAAATGACCCAAAAGCTGCATTACCTTTTTTCCCTATGTATTTGAGGCTCCCAACCACTGCCAGAAGTGGAAGTACGGTCTCAGTGATTCATATGAAATTACTGGTTTCGTTTGCTCTTTATGAAAAATGCATTTTGCAAGAGAAGTTGTTAAATAGTTTTGTCTTGCGTTTCCCAATATGCTCCAGCTTTTAAAACTTTTTGCAGAACTTCTTCCTTTCTCAATAAAAATAATTGTCAAGGCTTACAAACAGGCTAAAGGATGGGAATCTTTGCGAAAGTGCTCTTGGGGGAAAATGGCTGAAATCCACAGAGAAATTCAAAATTGCTTAGGAAGAAGAACTTCCTGTGGCTTAAACTCCTGAAAGCAGAGAGGCATAGGGAAGCTGGCGTGCTACCTGTTAAGTTTGTAGGAGAAGGTCAGTGATAACAGCGGTTATTGTTTGCCTTCTGATGACACTGTCATGCGTGGCAGCGGTTTTTTCGCAGCACGTAAGTTAATTTCAGGGCAACTGGAGAAATAATAGATGGCTAAAACTGTGAGACTAATGTTTATTGTTGTTTCACTGTACCATGAACTGAAGGTACGGAAAATTATAAGTCAACGATCTGTCTGTTAGTCAGCAACAGGAATAAAAGGAGTTACAGGTTTCCCTGCCGGTTCCAGTCTCACAAAAATGAGTCACTGTCTCCAGCATCTCTGCAACTTGAGGAACTTAGGCCTGACTTTTCACTGGACTTGAACTAGCTGTGTCCCAGCTTGTTAAATGAGGAGCAGCAGTTACAAAATTCATCTCTTTAGCTGCTGGCCACCCAGATTGCTTTCCAAAAATATGGCAGATTGAGAAGGAGGTGGGAAGAGGAAAAGGAGAGAGAGATTCTGCAATAGGAAGCTTTTGAACAGGTTAAAGGGGTTGCTCAGTGACAGCAAGCTCATCTATTGCGTAGGTACAGTTGTATTTCCTACTGGAGACTGGGCATAGTTCTGATGGAAATGACTTAAAATTACTCTTTTTTCATTCCGTTATGGTTGGCTTCCTTTTTCCAGCCTAGGTGTGTCACAGGGACCACTTCTAGCTAAATGACAAATTAACCAGACCATTCTACATCGGCAGCCTGGCAGGTAGGAGCGTGCAACTTGCACACCAAGATCAAAGATTTAGCTGCCATAGGCACAGAACAGTTATAACTAGATTGTGTGTAAAATAAATACTCTTTTGCTTTCACCACTGGGAGCAGGTCTCCAAGTGCAACGTGCTCTGAAAACCCCACTGCTGCTGAAGGTTTTTGGGGATACAGTTTGCTTCGTTAATGCTGTTTGCCTGTTTCTTTCTTGCTACACATACCTCAGATATTTTTTGAAGTAACTGTTTCCATATTCTTTTATGCAATATTAAAATTTAAGTCTGAGCGCTTCCTACGTGAGTACATTCATTTTCACCACACTGCTGTGAAGGAGAAGAGTGTTAATACTCTGACTCCAAAAAGAAGGTGTGGTAAAAGCAAAATCTGGTTCAAAAGCCTGTGCCAATTTTGAATATTCAATGCTGTGGTGCCCCTGACTTTTTTTTTTTTCTTCTTGTTTGCTTTGAAGTTCAGTTGGTGGTCAGTTTTGAACTGAACTCAGTGCTTATTTCAGTAGCTGTCTTCGGAGTATCCATTTTACAGAATCACCTTCTGTCATAAAATTCTCTTACAGATCTTGACATTTGATAGGACAAGGGGAAATGGCATCAAGTTGTGCCAGGGGTGGTTTAGGTTGGACATTAGGAAAAGCTTCCCTGAAGGGGTTGCCACGCATTGGAACAGGCTGCCCAGGGAAGCGGTGGAGTCAGCATCCCTAGAGCTATTTAAAAGATGTGTAGATGAGATGCTGAGGGACGTGGTTTAGCGGTGGACTTGGCAGTGCTGGGTTAATGGTTGGACTCAATGATCTTAAAGGTCTTTTCCAACCAAAATGATTCTGTGATTTTCCTCGTGGACAGAGAACCGTACACGCTACAACCTTGAGATTATTATTTTTCAAAATATTTCATGGAAAAATGCATGCTGGAGTCTATTGCGATGTGACATGCCATTGGCAAGTCACACGGGGTTTTATCCAGTTTGGTATCGCAATGATGGTAGTTTTCGACATCATAACTTTTTCCCCTATCTTATTGGCTAATATTTAACTGAGTGAATGTAATTATTTTACAACTTGCCTATCTAAGTGTTTAAACTTTTGTGCTGACTGAGAGACTTGAATTTATCTTAGCTGATTCTTTCCTGGCATTAAAATACAATACGTTTAATCTAAAAGTCAAGGTCTGCAAGATCAAAGATATGGAATCTTGAAATCCAAACTAGAAGGATCATAAATTGTACCTCTCTTTAATGACCTCTGTACTATACCTCAGTGTAAAATAAACAACTGAAAAGTCTCTTCTGGGTTGTCAGACATACTCTTCCATTTACAGAAACGGACACACTGTTCTAATTAATTTATATATAACTGTCTCAATGTTAAAGAAACTGAAGGAGAGGAGCTACTCGTGCAAGCTGTTGTATTTTACAGAGTTAAAACATTCAGGCCTCCATTAACTTTATAAGCTACATTAGCCAGATGGACCAGTTCCTGTCAGAAAGGAGCGACACAGTTTGCTTTTTGTCGCCAGTTGTTTCTTTAAATTCTTCTCTTAAGTTGTAACTACTGGCATTTTGGTGAAAAGTTCATTTCTCTAAAACCAGCGGCTAGTAAATGAGTTGTAAATAACAAATGTGTTTTTACAGATTTTCCACTGTTACTTTCTTCCTGACCACAAATACTCTTTTTTTCTCTTGCTCCCACAAGTATCGTTGCAGTGTGTTAATACCAAGGCCGATTGCTACTTTCTCTACTTTTAAAATCCAAAGTCATCGTAGATTTTCTTGAAGGAATAGACAAAATGTGTTTAAAAACCATCACATCCACCCCCACATTTTTCCTGTGCTAGCTGGAACTGTATGGCCTTGACCTTTGTAATGTTGAACTTCCTTTTATTGCAGGATGGATCTAAATATCGAAACTTCCATTAAGTTAAACAAATAAATTAAGTGGATCGGCAGCAGAAAGAAGCATTGTCTCAGGGGTCCTAGGAAGAGTATAAAAAGAGCTAGGAGATAAAAAAAGGAGCAGAGAAGCTTTTGTCTGAATGTCTGGAAAACTACACCACCAAGTTTTAGAATCAAAGCTAAGCTCCTGCCAAATACGCATAGAACTTTGCGCATTTGTAGGGTTTGACTTGCACGTTCTGCTGTGCCTCACGTTATTCTGTTCTCACTCTGATGGTGACGTGTCTGGGATTGTTTAGGACAAGAGGGGTCTTCTTGAGTCACTAAGTTTTGTACCTTTTTGTACAGTGACTGAATTCTCCCAGTAAAGCCACTCAAACGTCTCCGCTCTCTTTCAGCCCTGTGCGAAGGCTGGGTTTGCTCTTCTGCTTTTAATGTGCCCTCAGCTGATCATCTCTCTGCTTTGTAGCCCGTTTGTTCTCTAATGCCAACAATGTCTGAGCTCCGGTTATTCTTCTCTAGTATTGCTCTTTCCTGTGTCTTTATAAGAAATAATATTTCGACTTAGCCTTCACCTGGATAAGTGAAACAAGCCAGGCTCCTCCAGAGCCCGCTCTCCCACACAGGCTTTCTGTTTCCCGTGTTGTCCTAACTCTTGCCTAAAATTTTTGTATCTTCCTGCAACACCAGTGACCAGAAATGTAAATTCTGTCGCAGGCGAGCTGCGGTCACTGCCAAAGCTTCCTGGTCTCTTCTAAAAATACCCAGTGCCTTACACGGGCTAGTCAGGCGCGTTACAGCTCTGACTTGTATCTCGAGGAATTCCCAGCTGCTGACATTTCCGGCTGTAGGATAGATTTTTGTCAATTCCAAAGCAGGTGATCTTTTCTCCGGTTCTTCAGTTTGTTTTAGGAGTACCTTGAAAGTATTTCGAGAACTTTGTATGGTGTGCTGAGCGTGATAGCTTCTGTTTGCATGATTCATTATGTCGTGTGGAGGAAAGCAAGCTTACCTGTTACAGTTTGAAGTTCTGTGAGTCTTGGGTTTTTTAAAAAAAATGTTATAATAAATCACTTGCATCATGTTCAAGTAACTATACACCGTTTATAAAATAACCTATCTACTGGTTTTAAAGAGCAGAGTAAGTTTTCCTAAGCACTGTCAGAGATTTTCTGTGAAGCCTACTAACTGTTTGAAGATACGGGCTAATACATTAAACAAAATCTCCTGTCGTTGAAGGTGCAGAGCAAAGAGCAGACACATACCTGGAAGGAAAAGACCAACTGGGAGGTTGGTTTCAATCCTCTCTACTAACTAGTGTGGCAGCAAGGAAAAAAGCACCATATAAGTAAGTGTGGGGATTGCAACCACGTTGCCAGTCCCTTTATTAAATATTGGGCTTTGATAGTGGGGACGGTAGTGTAGAAACCAGAGAAATGAAGCCACTAGTAAGTATCTGATTGATACATGTTCTTACATTTTCGGTGAGCAGTTTTTCTCGGCTTAGATTGTAAGCTATTTCTTGTTAAAATTTTTTCCTTCATCACTTGATCAGATGTTTTCTTTCTTAGTCAGTTATATCCTATTGTGTGATCAGATACAGGTCTGTTCTTTAGCCATGTCTCCTACTCCCATGATCAAAGGGATTATTACGGGAGGTGCAGAATGAAAATCTAAGATCACTGACTTGTGACTTGAACCGTAGGCTGCAGGAATTCAGAATCACGGTGTGCAGGTCTTATACTGCAGCTGTGACACGCTTTGTCTCCTGGAAGATGAAGAGCGTAGGGAAGGGTAATGTGGGTTGGTTACAGGGAGGCTCTGTGATTTTGGGAAATGTAGTGGTTTAAAGAGAAATAATACTTGAGTGTTTATTTCATCTGAAACACATGTGCCCTGGATAGCCATAAACAATCTTGCTTGCGTGGGAAGATTAAATAAGAAAACTGCACTACCTGGCTGGTAACACAGTGTATTCATGGTTGGTCACATTGGACAGATGAAGCCTCAGGTTTACCGAAATAGAGAGTTTCTGTATGTTTTGACTTAAGAATATTCTCATTAGAAATCTATTCTTAACATAAATTTTTCACTGGGATTTTTTTTTTTTTTTTCACTGAAATCTGTTGGGTTTTTTTCAGGACTCTGGTAGTTCATGGATTTACTCTTGGCGAGAAAGGGGAGAAGATGTCCAAATCTATTGGCAACGTAGTTGACCCTGATGTAGTTATCAACGGAGGCGAAGTAAGTCAAACTCTGGAGTTTCTTAGAATTGCTAGTTACAATTTTTCACTACCAGATTCTGCAGCTGTCTTGTGGTATATTTTTCTCTGAACAGCAGTCTTGTAGCAAAACTCTGTAAGGCTCCTCTGAAGACTGGCTACACTACAATTCCATTTGGCCAGAGTAAAAACCTTGAGTTGTTTCACTTAAATTGTAGTGCCAAAAAAAACCACCCCACACCTTTGTTCTGTGCCGAGAGAAAAGAAAACGTCTTATAGGGAAGGTGTAGAATGGTTCCTTTTTACTTGGGAATGCTCTTGGAGTGACTGGCTGGAGAGGGGTTATACAAAAAAATAAAATAATTAACCTCTGCTTTCAAACTGACTGAAGCTACAAGCTGGGCCAGCAGCAGAGCAATCACAGTAGCTGCTGCATCCCAGCGATCTGTCTGCTCTCAGCTGAGGCTGTTTAGTGACTCTGGTCAGGGGGGTTGCACTGCAGGTGATGCTCTGAATTTGTTTTTCTCTCCCCGGTCCTGCTGTTGCTCTTTCTGAGGATGCTCGGCAGCTTTTGCAACTCTCTAGAGAAAAGAATCAATCCTTCCAAAGACTGGCTTATCTGACTCAGTAGTTTCTATTCTTTCCAAAAGCAGAGAAGCCATTTTCAGAGTTGAAAACAGAGTAGAACTCCGTCTGAAGGGGAAAAAAATGAATAAATATATAGTTCTAGATAATAACATTGCTATTTTAATGTTAAGTGTTCAAAGGATTCAAGGCTGTCAGATGAGTTGACCTCAACTTACCCGAGTTCTAGCGCTGCCTGTACACAGACTGCCCCACCTATAGATTGCAGCTCCGGCTTAACGGTGAATCTTGCTGAAAGAGGGTGAAGGCCTCCAAGTACAGCAGCCTTCTGGGCACCCTGGCAGTGGGGAGAACGTGGGATTGCGCCGCTCCCCAAGCTGCAGGACCCCCAGCAGTCTTACTCGAGTGCCTGTCTGTCTCTACTTAGGATCACGCCAAGGATCCGCCGTACGGCGCCGACATCCTGCGCTGGTGGGTGGCAGAATCGAACGTTTTTACCGAGGTGCTGATTGGGCCTGTTGTACTTAATGCTGCAAGAGATGATATCAACAAGGTAAGAGCCGAATATGCTCAACGTTCTTCGTTCGAATGACAGTTCTCCTATATTTGGGGTTGTGTTGGCCGAGTAGAATTCACTGCAAAGCTTTTCAATCTTTACTCTGAAGCAAGTTCTTCAAACTCCGGTAGGTACCGCTGCTTTTTACATCTGTGATCAGACTGCTCGCAATCAGTCTACTTTTCTATACGTTCTTTTGGCACGTGTTCTTCATGATGCTTTTCTAACTTTTGAAATGCAGCCAACTTAAGTTCATTCAGTACAGAATATTATCATTTTGTGTTTCATCTAAAGTGCAGACCATTAATGTTTAATTTTTCTGGCTTGTTCCTAGCTTCGGAACACACTACGCTTCATGCTGGGAAACGTGGCTGGCTTCAATCCAGAAACTGATTCCATCCCCGCTTCAGAGATGTACATAGTAGATCAATACATGCTGCATTTATTGCAAGATTATGGCAGCAAGGTAGGGGTAAACTGTATTTAGATGAATATAGGTGTGATGATTTTAATTTTTTATTACCCTCTAAGGAAATTTTTGTAAGCGTATTAGTAAAGAGTATGCGTCAAGTAGGCAAACCATGACCAGGAAGGTCTCCGCGATGCAGCGTGCCCTCCCTTAAGCCTGCTTCATCTTTTGAGAGGAAGGCTTTGTTTTTAACATTCTTAACTTGGTTTTGACATCAACCAGTTTTTCCCACTCTTCCCTGCCCAAGGCCTCAAATTAGAAGTCTTTAGAAACACTTACAATAGGATATAAAAAAAAAAAAACAAAACAAAACCCAAAAAGTTCTAAAGCTTTGGAAATCCGCTGTAGTCTAAACCTTAGTCATTCTTGTCTCAGAACTGTTCTGCTGAAAGTACGGGCATAATTTCTGGGGTTCCCCCTCTCCTCTCCCCTCAAATTTCGTTTGAAATGATTTCCTTGTCCTAATTGTTAACAGAATGCACTTTTTTCCCTTTTGATGAAAAGATTGTCCCAGTCTGCGTGTCACACATTAGTTTCTGTAAGTTCAGGTTCATCAGGGGTTGTCACTGTCTGCCCTGGGATGAAAACTGATACAGGGTTCTTTCCTTCTCTCTCTGCTCCCTCTCCCAGGTTACAGAAGCATACAAAGAGTACGATTATAGCAAAGTTGTTCGATTATTGCAAGCATTCTGTTCCAGAAACCTGTCTAACTTCTATTTCACCTTGATCAAGGACAGGTGAGTTCATTACTGCTGCCTTTAAAAGGGAAAAAGCAAGGTAACTGGTTTGAAGTGGAGGTAATAACATTCTAGGCAAGTGTTGAGTGAATACAGGTATCTTGGAGAGCATCTCCCAGTGACCGATTGTGCTTTAGTGCGCCAAAGCTCACGGGTGGAGGCTGAGCTGCCTTCAGCTGGGTATTTCTGTCATCAGTTTGCCTCTGGATTCTGTCCACTCGAGGTACTCAATCACATTTTGAAAGGTAATCGAGTGTGTGCACTTAAAACCAAATGAAGTTTTAAAGACAGATTCTTGTTTCTGTATTTCTGCCTAGAAGCGTGCGCATCGGAATTTGGGAAGGTAGAGGGAAGGGCTTTTAGCATTTACCTGGGCGACCCAATGTCTTTTACTGATGTACAAAACAGGTAAAGAATCCTAAAGGTGTAACAGATACCTTTGTAAATTTGAAAGAGTTATTTCATGGGGAAGGAGGTAGGGGATCCTACTGATTTGGGGTTCTACTGACCTTTCCTCTCCAGAATAGAGGGGGCAAGGGCAGGGAAAGGAAGAAAAGCCCTAATACTACATTTTATAGATGAACCAGCAGACAGGGCTAACAGCTGCAGGCTCACTTGCCCAAGGAAATATTCTCTTCTGTACAAAAGTGAGTTAACAAGCCATGTGTAAAGTCTCCTTTCACAGAATCACAGACTGGTAGGGATTGGAAGGGACCTCTGGAGGTCATCTAGTCCAACCCCTGTACCAGAGCAGGCCGCACAGGAACGCATCCAGACAGGCTTTGAAAGTCTCCAGGGGAGGAGATCGCACAACCTCTCTGGGCAGCCTGTTCCAGGTTCTATCACCCTCAACAGTAAATAAGTTTTTCCTCATGTTGAGGTGGAACTTCCTGGGTTCCAGTTTGTGCCTGTTGTCCCTTGTCTTGTCGCTGGGCACTGCTTAAAAGAGTCCGGCCCCATCTTCTTTACACCCACCCTTAAGATATTTATAAGCACCTGTCTGCTCTTCTCCAGGCTAAAGAGCCTAAGGTTCCTCAGCCTCTCACAGTCAGAGAGCTGTTCCAATCTCTTACTCACCTTTGTATCTCTCTGTTGGACTCTCTTCAGCAGTTCCCTGTCTCTCTTGACCTCGGGAGCCGAGGACTGAGCACAGGACTCCAGCTGTAGCCTCACTAGGGCAGAGTGACAGACAGTGACAGAATGTGGCTGCATATGCAAATGGCCCTACACCTCTCCTGCTGTGCTTGCCTAGGAAGGGCAGTGAGAAAGGGGAGCTGGGTCAGACGTCCACCCTTTCAGTGGCAGTCCTGAAAGTGTGGCTCTCAAGCAAGAACAGCAACACGAAGACAGAAATACGTTCCACCTTTCACCTCTGTCTTGCAGGCTCTATTGTGAAGAAGAAAGAGATCCTAAGCGTCGGTCATGTCAAACTGTACTAGCAGAGGCTTTAGACGTTGTCGTCCGATCCTTTGCACCAATTCTTCCTCACTTGGCAGAGGAGGTTTTCCAGCACCTCCCTTATAAGAAAGGTAAAGCACATAAAATTATTAAGGACTTCTTTTAGTACCCTGTTTAATTGCACAGTGCATTTACAGAGCTATGCCATTACTTTTTATTCATGTAATGAAGACTCGAATAGAAAGACACCAAATTAAAAATTCCTTTGTTTGCTTTGCATTCAAGACTCCGAGGGTGTGTTTCGTACCGGTTGGATTAACGCCAGCTCGGCCTGGAAGAAGCCTGGCATTGAGGAGGCGATAGAAGGTGCCTGTGCAATGAGAGACTCTTTCCTTGGGTCCATCTCTGGCAAGAATGCTTTGGAATATGAAGTCGTCATTGTAATTGAGCCCGGATTGCTGTTTGAATTAATGGAGGTAAAAGATGCAAGTAAGACCAGTGGCATCTGTAAAAAATACTGATTTCTGTAAACTCCCTTCTGCTTTGTACTTGCCAGAAAAATCACAGGACAGTTGAGGTTGGAGAGGACGGCTGGAGATTGTACAGCCCCAGCCCCTTGTGCAGGCAGCGTCAGCCAGCGCAGGTTGGCCAGCATTGTGTCCAGGGGGGTTTTGAATAGTTCTGAGGACGGAGACTCTGCAGCCTCTCTGGGCTAGTGTTTGACCACCCTCACACCAAAATAGGGTTTTGTGCTTTCTTGGAGTTTCCTCTTTTGCTTTCTGTCTGTTGCCTCCTGTCAGTGGGCACAAGTGAAAGTGCCTGGCTCGATCTTCTTTACAGCCTCCCATCACGTAGTTATGTACAGTAGTAAGATCCCCCTGAGCCTTCTCTTCTCTGGGCTGAGCAGTCCCACCTGTCAGCCTCTCTGCAGACAGGAGATGCTCCAGGCCATCATCTTGATGGCCCTTTGCTGGACTCGCACGGTAAGTTCCCAGAGGAGCTTGAAAGAGAAGCCAGCGCTGCAGCCGTGTGTTTAGGCACACACAGGCACAGGTCTATGTACATAAATTTGTGCTCTCTTCTGACACCTCTTGCAGTCAGATACACAGTCATTCTACCTTTGCTTTAACTCTTCCTAGGAGGAGGATGCTGAGGAGCAAAAACTGAGTGCCAGGCTGAAAAGCTACCTCTCTTCCCTAGGCACTGCAGGCTGAAGAAACTTCCAGTGTTTCCCAGCTGAATGAAATAATGATGGCTTCCCAGACAACACTGCTGAGCGAGCTACCTAAAGAAACACCTGCAGATGTGAACATCATCAAGGGGACCTTTCTGATTAACTTGGAAGGTAAGGGAACTTTTCCAGACAGGTTACGGTGCTAAGCAGCCGGTGCTTTTCTGTACCGCTTCGTCTGTAGAGCAGACTCAGCTTAACTCCAGCACCTCCCCGCTCTCAGAAATAATGCCGTCCTTAACAGGTGGTGATATCCGTGAAGAATCTTCCTATAAAGTCATAGCCCTACCCATTGCCAAAGCCAAATGCCCTCGCTGCAGGAGATACACTGCGGATTCCTCAAGCACTCCCTGCCCACGGTGCCTCAAAGTCCTGGCTGGAAAAGGGAGCACGTGAAGTTGAAGGGCCCGTGCCCGAGCTGCTCCAGAGTCACGAGTACCGGAGTACACGCACGCGGTGGCTGAGCGGGAAGGGCTGTTTACCCAAGGCCTGTAGAAGCAGATGCTTAAGCCCCAGCCTGATGAGATTATCCTGTGTTTTCGGGGCGGGGGGGAACCTTAGGTATGTATATACCTAATTGTGTATAGTACTTTTCAGCTTAATAAAAAGGGTGGTTCAAAATAACTGCTTTACTTGGATTTTAGCACCCTGTGCTCCTTTGAAGTTCACTTCCCTTTAAGTGAAAGGCTGCAGTAGAACAGCCCCTGTTTCATTTTTGTGCTGTCAGCAGGTAGTTCTGTGGAACCCCAGGGACCCCGTCCTCTCTGCGCCTCTTGTAAAACAATGCAGAAGAACAACAGGTGGTGACCACCCTTTCCTAAAAAAGGAGGAAGAGAGAATGAAACCTCAAATTTTATTTAATCAATTTACACAAATCCACAGCAAATTAGACACAAAATAGCACTATATACAGAGTAGTACTTACAATACATTACAGAGTTGATTGGTGTAGTGTGTCAGCTCTGACCTGATGCTCAGTTACA
The DNA here is from genome assembly GCA_013396935.1 of Baryphthengus martii. Classification (NCBI taxonomy): domain Eukaryota; kingdom Metazoa; phylum Chordata; class Aves; order Coraciiformes; family Momotidae; genus Baryphthengus; species Baryphthengus martii. The sequence goes on along the minus strand of VWZK01013960.1, from coordinate 184,713 downwards.
GTGAAATCCCTCCAACAGCTGTTCCGTGATACAGGAAGGGAACGCAACTAGGAAACATTGTCACTTTTCCTCAGATTTCACGAGAACTCGATCTCTAGCATACGCGTTTCTAGAGAAGTTTGAAGTGCTGTCAGGCAAGGCCGGTAAAGTCACCTGTAGAATCTTGCCACTTGCCCTACAGCTGTTTTAACCTAAACCAGAGGGCAGGGCTGGCCACTTGTTCTCACTAGAGTTCTTGCTCCGCTTTATTCTGATCTCAGATCCCTGTAGGAAGTCAGACATTTAGTATCAAACCCACTGTAGCTGCTGAAAGCTATTTGAAATGTGCAGTGGTGCTGAACAGCTGAAGGAGGCTGGGCAGAACAAGCCACCTCCATCACCTTTTGGGTTGGTTGTTTTTTAACCCTTAGATGACAGCAGCATGTACTTCAGGGAGGTAAGACCAAATCCTGTCTCCAGCAAGGCAGAACACGACAAATGTTTCTGAACACACAGTGCAAGAGGAACAGGTTACAAGATGGAGCTAGTAATTCCAGCTGACTTCAAGACAAAAAACAGTTTACACCAATTTCATTTTGCTGTCCTGGCTTCCTTTAGGTAGAAAGTAAACGGTACTAAATGATGCAAGAGAATAATGTTTAATACCACTTCAATAGTGGAGCTAACCACTATTTGATTCCCTGTAGGTACCGTAAATAAAAGTGGGATTTTTAAGGCTAAAGTACTTGGTACTATAAATCTTCAGTGAAGTTGGGTCAACTATTTAAGCAGTTTCTGGCTACATGTTAATGTTTGCAGAGATTTATAGCGTACTACATCTTCTACAGCAATAAGAGGAGGGAACAATCTTACAGTAAGACATTCCTTGACCTACTTAAACTCAGCAGAGCTTAATAACAAAGGAGAGAGCTGTAAATCCAGTTTTAGCTGAAGCCCAGCACCCTAGAGACAATACTGGGATGTGTGGACTAAAAGAGAAGTCCATACACGTGTCTGGAGAATTGGCTTCTTCTTCCCAAGCTGTTTCTAACGTGGGCTGTTTTCCCTTTGCCGAAGGCCCCAGCACATTCCATCCCAGGTCTCGCGCGGTCGTCGTTCTCCAGTATAACGCAGTTACAAGGCACGAGCCCAACACCAGCTCTAGCGGCCGAAAAAGCAGGAGTGGCTTTACACGGTAAATTCAGTGACTGAAGTTTGTCCTCGGGTGGAATTCTACAGCTTGTTTTGACAAACAAATCATACAAGGAACATGGAAACTGCAGCAGTTACTGCCGGCATGAAATACAGAATTTCACAAGATGGGATTTTTTTTTTTTTTTAAGTAGACTAAACCTGCTGTCAAACACACCCAAATTTAGACTACCGCAAAAAGCGCTTGTGTCAGAACTAAGTAACAAAGCGTTTCAGATACTGACAAGTGTACTAGAAACTAAACATCTTTGTACTAGGGCAGAATTTAAAATATACTCCAATTTAAAATTACCTTCCGAAATTCTGGGATGGGGAGCATTGTTCTTTTTACGGTGTTTAACAAGAGCCGCATGGAAGTTTCTCTCTGTGAAGTTCCGGCTGCTTGTGTGAAATCCTGCATTACACCAGCAGGGAGCAGAACGGTGCTAACTGAGAAGTCACAAGGAGATGGCTTCTACAGCCTCTATCAGGTTCAAGGCAAGGCTGTACTGCCCGTGGTTCTCCGGTAAGTGCTCTAGCACTTTGTTAACTAGTTTCGCTGTTGTTGCAATTGGCACTTCCACGTTTTGAAGTTCCTGGGGATCCTATGGAACAGAAGAAACACAGCATTAGAGTCATTTTACAGATGATCATCTGCATAGAACCCCCCCTCATCTTGTACAGAACACATTATGATGAGGTTTACTCAGTTAAGCTGATGTTTTGACCCATGAAACTGTTTTATCCTTCATGAAACAGAAGCAGCGCCAGGAAGAAATGAGAACACGTTCTTGTTTCCATTCGTAAGAAAGGGCCATTCCGAGGTAAGTGCTGTCTTGGTGAACAGAAGAAGCTTCTGAAAATAAACCCATTTTCCTAAATCGAGCTTAACTTACCATAGCTTTGAGCCAAGTACACAGTGTTGGAGGAAGCCTAGCGAGGAGTTCCATGCCCTCCTTCGTCTGCACGTGAAGTAATGCGAAGGCCAGTCTCTGTCCGGCCAGTATCAGCAGCTGTGATGCCAGCACTTCTTTGTCAGTCACCTGAAGAAAGGCCTGAAAAAACAGAAAAACCTAAGGAACGAGAAACCATTTCAGCCTGACACAGCTCACCTATCTGGAGGCTTGAAAAGCTGTATCAGAAGAAACTTCCTGATAGTCAGAACACAGGTAGTTGTGAGACTGTTTCTTGTGTTAGCTGCTAACTGTAACAAAGCACGGCATGAAAAGCTTCAGAACAGCAGAAGATTGATCACAGGTAGATAACGACTCTGTGCTTTACACAGTGATTAGCATCTGTTTTGCAGTTCAGCAAGGTATTCCTAACTTCCACATCATCTCGTTTGCTTTTCCCTCAAGGAAGGGAAGGATTTTCTTGTCCAAGGACTGGTAAACTTCTCCCAAAAGAAGAAAATAAAGGCCAAAACAAAAACAAAAGGCGGATTCCTCAAACTACCAAGTACAGTAAAATAAAAAGGCTGTACTGATTTAGACCGGTAGTATCTCGCTCTTGTCGTTCCACTAGTTGCTATACACAGATTCTTCCGGAGAAGAAGGAAAAACGAAGGTAATTATTGGTCTTGAAAAAGTACTTTTCCAGCCTCTGACTTTTTCCAGCCTGGTTTTTGAGCCTGATAATACTCACCTAACCCCTTCAGGCATCTTAACTACGTGAAAAAGTAATTTTAGCAGGGTATCCGACAATGTCATATTGATTTAAAATTGTTCAAAGCTGTTATTACCTCTTCACCAAGATGATCCATCCCATAACTATACAGTTCACAGACATGATGCCTTTTAACCACATCCTCAGAGATCTGAAGATACAGAGCCAGGTCCACAGCCAAAGTTGGCCAATTCTTCCCCTTTTCAAAAGGAAACAATTCCTCTTCTGAGACTTCTTTGGCCTTTTGTGCTGAACATAGCGTCTGAACTGCTGCACTCACAACTTTGACCAAGAACTTGGGAGCAAAAATTGGAGATTACTTCAGTATTATTTGAAATTTTAGAACTTTAAGAACTTTCAGTACAAAACTTATACCTACCTGCTGCCGGATGGATAACACATTTGGATCCAGATCCCCACTAGGTAGCAGCTGAATTGAAGTAAGGTCTTTGAAAAAGGCATTTTTGCCCTAAAATTGAGAAGCACAAGACAGACCTCAGAAGTACAGAGGACTACAAGTAATCCATTTTAATCCAATACCAAGAAGCTCGCGTATTTTTTACATTTAATTTGTACTGCATCTTCTATTTCTCAGAGGGCAAAAATTAATATTGTAAATTAAAGTCATAGTACATAACACTTTTTTTTTTCATGCAATCATAACATGTCAAGGGTTTGCTTTCAAACTTAAAAGTACCTGCCTCCTAAATTAGATAGCTGATATCCTACCAGCTGGAGCTGAAGTTTGGATGGATTTCCTGGTCCCCGGCTCTAGACCAAGCATAATACACAGGGAAAAAATGGGAACTAGCAGATAAAAATTTTATCTAATACCTGTTGATATAGTTAACACCGCTTAATTTTAAGGTGTCCTGAACTACATATTGAACAACTTCCAGGTAAAACCCTGAGCAGCACAAGGTGGCCTTTGTTGCAGCCCCACAAGCTCAGCAGTGACGTACTCGACACCAAGCAGCTCTGGCAGCCCAGCTCCAAGCAGGGAGTAGGAAAACTGGTACAAAATAAAAGAGCTATGTTCAAAGGCAGTGATGAGTGTGGAGCTCTAGAGAGCGACTTGTCAAAAACAAGGTAACAAATAGTCTTCAAAACTTTTAATCACTTTTTCAGTCATCAGTCGAGATTCTCTAAAGAACTGTTAGAAATCCTCTCCTAAAGCTCACACAACAAGTGGAAACCTACAGCGAGTGAAAGCAAAAAAGGGCAGTGGCTGAGAACAACAGCTGTATGTAAAAGAAAGGAGGCACAGGAACAGATTCTAAATTTTCTCTTGAGATGTAACACGTTCTTGAATGACAAAAGGTAGTATACAGATAAGGAAAAAAAGAAAGGCATAAAAACAAGGGAATTTGATCTCTGGTAAAGTGCTAAAAGCAGACACAACTGCTGGCACACAGACAAAGGTGGGCTAATATTCTGCATTTATAAAATTCCAGTCAATCATGAAGAAGAAACCTCTGCAGTATTACAGGACTAAATAATTTTCTCCCCAGTAGGAATTAATGACAGTCTACACCAGTACTTTGTGTTTAAATTTTTTTTAGACTTGTAGTGTGGTAAAGGGAGGAGGAAGAAAGCTCAGGTTTTGGTACCTGCTTTGTATCAGAGTCAAGCTCTGATTGGAGATGTGCTGCATTTTAAATGCAGTGATTTTTTTGAATTTTATTTTGAAGTGGTTTATATGCATTAAATGACAAGCTGTTTACTTTGTTCTGAGATGCTCGGAATTCTGGAATAAGCATCAGCAATAATGGATACAACAGCGACACTAACGTAACTTTTCTGACCTTAAATATTTATGTTTTCCCTGATCTAGCACTTCTCAAAGCAACTGAAAAAACCCGTCATCCAGCGTTTTTACCATGCAGTATTTTCGGGCCAGCTAATTATTAAGAAGCTGATTTTCATGTGTCTGAGGTCATTACAAATCTTTTATTCATAAAGCAAAGCACCAAGTTTGGGCCTCAGCCTGAATTCTGGTGACAACTTCATGAACGCACCACAGTGGACTAAACGTCTTTCATATAGTTATGTACGATCTGCTTGAAGAGTGAAAGCCAGCAGCTATTATAGATACCAGGAGGAAGGACAGTAATATTAAGACGTATGCTTTCAAAGCACGTACCTTGCTATCAAACAGCGAAAGAGGCTTCACGCTCTTCAGAGAAAACCTCATGATGGCGTACAAGATGGTACATAACACAAACTGGTGTTCAACAAGAGGGTAGTGAATGCGCTTCTGCTCAAGGGCAAGTTCTACTATCGACACCGGCCCTTCCACCGACACCCAAGCATCTTCAGTATCTAAGACAGGAGCCTGCATTTCATCGCTACTAACATCAGCCTGCCAAGAGCAACACAGAAAAGTAGTTGTGCACAAAAGGTCAGTCATCTCTATCGGCCGCTTAGGCAAAAGACACGGCTTTATTTGCAGGTTCTCTGCAGTGAAATTAAAAATAAAGTTTCATAGAATTCACAGAATGTTAGGGGTTGGAAGGGACCTCTAGAGATCATCAAGTCCAACCCCCCTGCCAGAGCAGGATCCCCCAGGGCAGGCCACACAGGAACGCATCCAGGTGAGTCTGGAAAGTCTCCAGAGAAGGAGACTCCACCACCTCTCTGGGCAGCCTGTTCCAGGCTCCGTCACCCCCACAGTAAAGAACTTTCTCCTCCTGTTGAGGTGGAACCTCCTATGTTCTAGCTTATACCCATTATTCCTCATCCTACTACTGGGCACCACCAAAAAGAGACTGGCCCCCTCCATTTGACACCCTCCCCTCAGATACTTATAGACGTTAATAAGATCCCCCTCAGCCTTCTCTTCTCCAGACGGAACAGCCCCAGTTCTCTCGGCCTTCCCTTACAGGTGAGATGCTGAAGTCCCATAATCATCCTTGCAGCTCTCTGGTGGACTGTCTCCAGTAGATCCCTGTCTTTCTTGAACTGGGGAGCCCAAAACTGGACACAGTACTCCAGATGTGGCCTCACCAGGGCAGAGTAAAGGGGGAGGAGAACCTCAACCTGCTGGACACACTTTTATTATTGCACCCTAGGATACCATTGGCCCTCCTGGCCACAAGGGCACACTGCTGTCCCAGGGATACCTCACTACACATTAGCACTCCAAGGTCTTTCTCCATGGAGCTGCTTTCCAGCAGGACAACCCCTAACCTGTACTGGTACCTACTCTCTAGAAGTTCATCAATACTTGCCCGAACTGAATGGTACAGAAATTAGTATAAGTATATTCTTTAAAATTAAGTTTGAATCAATTAGTCCCTTACTAGGAAAAAAAAAAAAATAAATAAATTACCTCTAGCAATGTTTGCAGAAGATCCGAACAGCAGCCAAGAAAAGCTGTCATTGCTGTGTCACCCATACCTACATCCTGTTAAAAAAACAGCAGGATTTAAATTGTTTCGGCTGGAATTGAAACAAGTTTTTATTAGCTCCGTATGTTTGAAAAGACAGTTGACATAAACAACGTTATTAAGCTCAGCTTATGAACCTATTCTATTTAAAGGTAAACAAATACTCTCTGAAGTATGACAAAGAATTAGAAATAACAGGAAAAAAAGAGGACTTGAGCTGAGTGTGGCCATTCACAGTACTGTATCTCTAAAGAAAACGGAATTCCTGAAATAATCAAATCTAGTAAATACCTTTTTCTGAGCATATCAGTTGTCTTCCAAAAAAGTTTTAACTAATAAAATTACCCATGAAAAATAATAGTCATTTGTCATGTTACAGACTCAAGGTTTCATTCTATAATATTCAAAGTTACACTACTGTTAGAATTTGCTTTAGTAGCTACAGATTAACTGAACATTCCTTAACACTCAATAACATTTTCTCTAGAATTGCAGTTTAAGTTTTCCTAAAACTTTCAAAGATAGATCACAAACTAGTATTAAAATTCATGCATTTTTAATTATTTCTCCCCATTTAGACAGAAGTAGTATTACTTGCCCGTCTGCATAATCTGTCCTTTGGAGCTTTTCCAACCTGTTTAAAAAAAATTAAAAATATTAAGCACAATTACATAATTTTCATCATAAGGTATCTGTTACCCCACATTTTAATTTTTTAGTACATTTTCCTAATTGAAAATAAGAAAATGGTTTGTTATGGCTAGACAATGCAACACACTGCATAGCTTGCTTTCAACAGAAGATCTGATACAGATCTTACACCTCCAAAATGAATGTCACTGCTGCCCATATTTAGTTCATCCTCCTTAAAGTCTACGATTAGAAATAAGGCTCCAAGGTCCTCATTCAGATCTCAAAGGCAGCTAAAAAATTCCCAGTGTTTTCTACAATACAGAACTAGAGCTGCTACACTAACAAGGGAAGGGGAAAGGAAAAGTGAATGCTCTGGCACATTCATTGAGATGGAGAAGGTCTAATGAAGTTATTACACGGTTTCCACGCTTTGCCTCTCAATTCTTCAGAAGAGAAACCTTAATCAAATCCTGTTTAGGAAGGTCACTATGAGGTCCGACTTCTACAAGTTGACTCACATGCTGCACCTGACGAAGAGCAGGCGCGTTAAGTGGAAGCTCTCTCTTTCAGAGCACAAAAAAATAAAAGTAGTAACGACAACATCGTGGCAGAGTCTAAACAGCAGTTGAAGTGAGATTCCAAGGTCCTGAATTACAGGATTATTTAAACTCGAATTCAAGTGACCCATCGTGCTGTGTCAATGCCGGAATTCAAGGCAACTTTCAGCTTTGGGACAGCTTCCAGGCAATCCTGGGACTTAACCAGTGCCAACAGATCTGGAAACTATTTTTCTGCAACTTGGTGAGAGACGAGTTCCCAGCTTTCAAACAGACATAACTAACTACGGAACGTTAGCAACTTTTGTTATTACATGGTGTTTGTTTGAGGTCACAGATGTGTGCAAAACCAGTTAGTTAGTTAATAAACACCTTTCTTCGCCTGCAGGTGTTAATCTAGGCAGAAGTAAAGGTGGTGGATTTACATCAAGGCGTGCAGAAAACCAGGAAGAGAGCTGTTTCTGAAGAAACCCCTACTACAACTGCATACAACTGAGTATCTGCTGAAAGGAATGAGGAAGACAATATTCTTTAATTCTTAGAGCTAAACAAAAAGCAAAAGCAGAAAATGAGAGGAGCAAAGAAGGAGGAAAAAAAAAAAAGAAGATAAGAGAGCAAATTCTGGTGCCTTTTGTGCTAATTGTTAGTCGCCTTTTTTTTTTATTTAAATCACCAACACTTCTCTGAGCATCTGGACTTTTATTGCAGCAAACCACTTAGCTGCTGCTCGACATTCAGCAAATCAATGGGCAGATTCCTCTTACACATTTTAAACATATCTATCAATTACTGGCAGTACTCTTCCTAATTTGTCTTCCAGTCCTAAACAGATTGTCTTCCAGTAAACAGATTCAATGCATATTTATAAGCATGGAAAAAAAAAGTTTAGCAGGGACAAAAGACTGCTAAAACTCAGAGCAAACAAGCCACATACTAGAGCAGAAGCTAATTTACAATGGTAGTGATAGTTAAAAATGCTCAGCAACATCCACAAGATGTTCTGCATTTTGCAGAGCAAGAGCTGGTATGTGCAAAACCTGGATCACAACAGCAGGAAAAGCTGCTGCTTGTGGGAACTTCAGTTTCATGGCAATAAATTACCAGGAAACGAGCACAGAGGAAAAACCACTTTATAAAACTTTAATTTAGAACGGAATAAATAACTTCTATACGCACATATATAGTTTCAATTGTTTCACAAATACTTTTTAGCATAAGTCTTCAGGACACATCAGGCAGTGCTAATCAACTATTACTTAAAGCTACACTTAATCATTCCATGGATTTGATATTTTAAAACATCCACTCCTTCATCAATTCCAAAAGTTAGCTCCATAATAAACCAAATAAACAAGGGGTTTTTTTGATGCTTAAAACTATTCCAAACTTAGTTAAAAAAAAAACAAACAGAAAAAAAACCACAAAGAAGTGGTTTAAAAGTACTAGCTTCGTTTTTCAATTAATAATAAAAATTCAGCCTCACAAACAGACACAATGCTGCACTCACCTTGTCCATTAGATAGGTAGCAGAAGAAAGCCTTTTTACTAGGAATGTATTCCACATCATCAGAGCGATACCTGGAACAATCACAAACTTGTAAACTCCAAGCAAAGAGAAAAGAGATCAAAAAGCGTGGCGTAAAAAGCCATGGGCCAAAGTTCCTTTAAAGAGGGAGGGGGGAATTAAACAACAAGGAGTGGTGAGTTATCCTCATTGCTTGATAGTGGGAGTTTAGATTTCAGATTTCTCAGGAGTCTACCTTGGTGATTAAATACGGCCAGAAGTGCAATGAATGGTTCATTAAAATGACTATATTATGCCGACTGGGTTACACTTGTAGGTGCAGAGAAAGTGGTGGTAAGCAGGAAGGCTGAAGACCAGTGCTTTAGGCACAGAGTGCACCTTACTTGCACACATAAATAATCCACAAAAAATACAATTGTCATCACGTTCCCTAAAACTTGGCATCAAGAAATGCATGAAACACATGAAAAGTAACTGACCACAAGAAGCTTGTGCCACCATTTAAATACAGATTTAAAAAAGTAGTTTCAGAGCAATTTTAAAATGGGTTTAGTTAAACCATAAAGTTATTAACTTTATCTAACCAGCTTATTTTCATGGTTCTGATGGAAATTCAGTTTCAACATACAAAAAAAAACTTGAACGTCAGCAGAAAGTTTTGGTTTTTTTCCAGAGCAAATGGCCATCACTAGTATGAACTACCCACATTTACACTAGTCAACAACAATTTATTAGGTTTTACAATTTCAACAAAGATCATTTTTAATAAGTTTCACACTCACCATGCTGAACATGAGCGTTAATGATGCATCTTAGATGATCTATGGACCTAATGAGAAAACATGCTTCCTTATGTAAAACAAAACAGTAAAAAGAACAAGTTACTATATTATTCAAAACTTGGTTTTAAATGTAACTATTGATTCTTAAAGGGTCTAGGTTGATTATTTTAAAGCTACTATTTTTTTGACAGTTGTGAAACTTGTAAGTTATTCCGATACTGGAGTCTTCTCTGCTGCTATTTGGCAAACGCGTAGGCACATGGTAAATGATGTTCCAGTCCTCATGAAACACCCTGCGATTTCAGTACTCCACTCAGGCCTCACGTCCTGCTGACGTGCTCTTTGCTGAAAGGTGCCTCCACTGACTAGAGGCAGTTTTCAAATACAAAATCTATTTATGCTAGAAAGATGAACTTTTACTTAATTTCATTATAATGGAGTAAGCTTTAAACAATCTGAAAGGAACTTTCTATTCTATAGCAAGGCATTATGTTGCACAGACCTGAGAAATGCTAATTTAAACTTAATTATCATCTGATTCGCATAACCTTTTCCAATACTAGAGAAGCTATAGGACAGGAACAGAAAAAATGAGGTGTTTTGGTTTTTTTGTCCTATGACAATTCCCACCAGTGGCCAGGGAATCCAAGTATTGAAGAAATTCCTCTTTCCTCTTCAAGTGGAATGGATTCTAATCTAATAAATTTAGTATTCTGGGATATGTTTTAGCATATCTAGAAGAGAGGAAAGGTACATCGCTATTTTGCAATACTTAAACTATTAGTATTTACACAAAACACAACCAAAACTCTTCTTCATGCTGCTGATTTGAACCCAGTCTCAAGAGTCTGATTGCTTAGAAACACACAGTCCTGTCTTTGAAGGAGCCATCCAGCCTCAGGACCTACATTCATTTTCTCAATTCAATTTCTGCTTGCCACTTACCACAGAAAAATTGTAACCAATACACTTTCAAAGTCAAGTCTTCTTAATAACACTTTTTATGAACTATTACAAAGTGGTGAAACTCCTTCTATTGGGTTGGTCTTAACCATTACTCCCTGCAAACGAAATTCTTTTACCTCTGGGTCTTTATTCCACTGCACTACATATTCCCAACAGCAGTGTGCATGGAGTACATCCACTTCAAGACTACAGGGAAACTGCTGATATGCTAATTGCAGCAGCTCTAGAAAAAGAAAATCTGAAGTTACAAGAGAGACCTCTTCCCGCTATTATTTGCTGTTATTTCACAACAGTAGCAACTAAAACATCCCTGTGGACATTCAGAAGCTGAAAAGCTCATGTTGTTTTCTTACCTAGGATTGTTTCCAAGCCTTCATCTGCTTCAGGTTCCTCAAGAAAGATACTACAGCGTATCTCTTCCGATTCTGCAGTACTAGCTGTATTGTTTCTGTGTTGGGCCAAATTCAGTACAAGAGGACTGAAGCCTTGCTTAAAAACCCACTTTGCTACAGTATCGGCAATACCTCCTAGGATATTCAAAACAAACAAACAAACAAACATTAAGAGGTACAGTCAATATATCCCAGCAGATTTACAGTTTAGAACCAAAGGACAAGAGATACGAGTTTTTACTACTCTGTTACTTAAGCGTAACTCTACTAATGAGAAAACTTTCAATCGCCTGACCAGACGTTTACAATTCAGTCTTTACAGTAACACCCTTTTAATCTTTTAAAGCAGTATTCTATGTGGTTTTGCATTGCTTTTTTAAATTAAGTAACCGGGACAATAATTTCCAGTGCACTGTATCTCTTTAAGGTTAGGATGGCTCAAAAGTCTGTTAGAAAGACAATCAACCATCTTTCCAAGAGAAAAAAAAAAAAATATATACCTTTTCCAGCTTCAAGCAATTTCTTTACAGAAAGTCTGCCCAAAGGCTCAGTCTGGATGGATGAAACTCTTTTTGTCCTTTTGCTCACTTTACTATGCAGTAGTGTTTGAAGTATCAGACAATCCTCTAACTGCTTCAGCAAAAGTTTCCAATACTCAGTATCAAGAGAAAGTGCTTCCCAAGATTCTGTGTCCGAACCTACAATTATTGGGGAAAACTAACAGAACATATGAACTGGTTTAGGTCTGTTCACTTCAAGTAGCACAGTTTTATTTAAAAAACAAAAAACAAACAAACAAACAAAAAAACAAAAAAACCCCGTAGTATATAAACTGAAATCTATATCCCAAAAGCTACTGCATTTTAAGTAATCATTTAGTTCCAAGTATGTACCTTCACTACTATGCAAAGTTCAAATCATATCCCACGCTGCACACAAGATGAGCAGTTTCTTAAATAAAAGCCTAAGGGATTTAAAGGAACTGAAAGGTGATCTTATAGTCCCATTTGTTAGTTTATGTTTAGTTAAAAAGTGTGTTAGAATCCCTTCAAAAAGATGTAATTTGAAATCCTCCACTCTATACTCATTCCCTGTATATACGATTAATCAATTTCCAACCGTATTAAAAAATATCCATCATGTACCCAGAAATACTGGATCACACCACATCACAGTTCTGTGCATTGTTCTGATAATTCTCATGTTTCTCAGCAAATGCTCTGCCAGGAAGCCCAAGAATCTTTCCAGTAGGGTGATTTTTAGCCATGTGCGCCAAGACAACAAACTCTACGAGTTCTTCGAAGCCTGGCCATGCTTCTAGACTTTAAACCAAAGGATGGTAAGGAAAAAAAAAAAAAAATGAGGGGGAGGAAAAACTGGTTTTACAAAAGGGAAGGAAGTTCTAAGAGATATAAAGCTGTTGCTTTATTCTTTTAAGCACAAAAGAGAAGAAAAGGTGACAAAGGAGAGAGCGTATGGGCAAAGTATAACATGCTGCAAGATACCACCTTTCCTCTTCGGGCAATGCTCATAGTTTTAATACACAGAATCACAACAGGTAAGATGAATGGGCAAAAATACTAAACCACTTCGCACTAATCTAGACAGAGTCTGCAAAGCAGTCCATTTACAAGATGAACATCACCTAAACCCCACCTAATCCTTTAAGACAAGTAGTAAAACGAACATATGCCTCCTGCTATTTAGGAATAGAATAAGTTCTTCCATCTTAAATCACAATGCTGTGTGCAGCTTCACAGTCTTAACCACAGCTTTGTGAAAAGATACTTGCAGACAAGAAAACCACCTTAAGGAGTTTAATGGAAGTGCTAAGAAAATTAACCAGTATATTCAAAGCAAAGAAAAAATTAAAACAATTAAAAAGATTTAAAAAAAAATATTTTTTTAAATCACAACTATGTTAGAACAGGTCTACCACTTAAAGGTCAGTGGACTTCTCAAATTTATGTGGAAACTGTGTAGGCTTTAAGTTTGTCTACATCATCTGCTAGCAAGAGAAAAACTCACTGTGCAATTCCTGTCACATTTAAATACGTTTAGTAAACAATTCTGACACATCATTCATTCAACTCAGCAGAATAGTCTTCAAATTCAAATACAAATTTTCTGTCTTGCAGCACAGCACGCTTGTGACCACATTACATTAACAACAAATGAATGCTGAGGATGTTACTCTATTACAAAGACAACAATTTGCATAGGATTGATACAGCAAACAAAATAGAAGGAGAAGGGGTCCACGATCATAGATCATAGAATGTGAGGGGTTGGAAGGGACCTCTGGAGATCATCTAGTCCAACCCCCCTGCCAGAGCAGGATCACCCAGGGCAGGCCTTGCAGGAACATATGCAGGTGGGTTTTGAAAGTCTCTGGAGGAGACGACTCCACCACCTCTCTGGGCAGCCTGTTCCAGGCTCCATCACCCTCACAGTAAAGAAGTTTCTCCTCCTGTTGAGGTGGAACTTCCTGTGTTCCAGTTTGCGCCCGTTGCCCCCCATCCTGTCACAGGGCACCACAGAAAAGAGACCGGCCCCTTCTACTTGACACCCACTTGCAGATATTTGTAAACATTCAGAAGATGCCCTCAAGGATGACTTACCTTTTTCTCTGTCACACTGTCAATGATCTGTGCAGTTACCGAATGCCCAACGTGAGCAGACACCAAGGCAGCTGCATTATTTTCGGACTGAAGACAAGCCGTACGCATTTGCTGCCACCAGGGGGAAACGGACTGAGTGTCCCAGGACTCCTCTATAGCAACTGGAGAGCAAGGGAGGGTAGAAAACTCAACTTGAGTCACTGGGTGTGCTAACACTAGTAAAGCTGCAACCAACCCTGAAAGCAGCACTTATTAATTAATACAGCTTATATCAGGAGCAATTTTCCAATTACTCTACGTTATCTTTCTCCAAATATATAACACATCATTTCCAGATTATAACTCGAATTTCCAATAAAAGAGCAGAATGTGAATTACTCGTTCTCCAAGTTTCATTTGTAGGAAACAGGCAATAGGATCTAAATCACTAGGTAGTAAAACCTGCTGCACCCTTACTAGATGTAAGGAATATTACAAAATGACACCTCTCAATGCAGACAGCTTCATTTGTGATTTCAAGATACCACACGTACTCAATGCACTCAAGCTGGCTCACTTCAGGCTACCTCATATTCAGCAGAATGAATTTATTCGGACAGCAGCAGTAGTTTATTGATGCTTCCAGTTTCAAGCTGCTAATGGTGCCTTACGGTGAACTAGACACAAGGGAACCTCCACAGACGTATCCACAGCAGCTCTGCATGAGGCAGGAGAGTCAGTACTTACTCATTACACAACTTACCCCAAATAATGGTGGCAAGTTGACTTTACAGAATACCCCTCAAGTTCCTGAGATGTTCATTACAGAAATGCTGCTAGAATAACGGCATCTCGATGAGTTAAAACAACTCAAAGGACTCCTGAGCAACAGTCAGCACAAGGAAGAGGGGCAGGACTAGTCCTGAAAAAGGGAGGAAGGGAACCTGGACAGACACCTTCGGGTACTAAATACAAACTGTGTCAACTTAGTGGAAAGTGAAACCAGAGGACATGAAGCAGCCCTTTAATTGTGACATCTTCAGTTTTTGATTGATTGTATTTTTGGTCAGTTCATCAACAGGCAGCACGCACTTAGGGCTGTTACAGAATTTGTGAGGGGGAAGAATCCTAAGCGATAATATAGGCTAGTAAGAGTAGCAGATTGCTAATAATAATTAATATCAATTGGGTTTAAGTGTTCTAGATGTACATTTCACCTTTCATTTTGCTCAGAAGTGACAGCATAGTATGAAGGCAACTGACAGAATCTGGTTTGTCAAGTATATCTTTTTCCTTGGAAAGCCATAAATTGAGAAGGAGTGACTGTAAATAAAAAAAAAAAAAGAGAATATGGAATGAAAGCAATAGAATGAATCTCTAACACTGCAATATACCCAATGCAAACACTTTCTTAAACAAACTGCGTTATGGAGCAGAAATGTTAGATCTGTGAACTCTTATTATATTAATACAGAAAGTTGAAAATATATCACATAAGGCACCCTGTGACACACTTTGAAACAAAACAATACAGCCTGTGTCTTTCATTTAGAAAGATACTGTAGAGAACATCCTCTTTTGAAGGCTAATACCAGTATGTTAGCAATCTCAACTTGGTAAACAGTAGCAGTCATTCATGTAACAGCTGAAAATCTTAACATCGGTAAGTAATATTGAAATATGTTTTTCTATCATTATGTAGTGGATGAAAGAAAATCAAAATTACATGCAGATGAAAGATAAAGATGATTGGCTAAATACCGTTAGTGACTCTGAAAAAATTATTCTTAATTCTTTTCAAACTTCCTTGCTTGCAAAAATGAATTAACAAATGCATCAGCACCTGAAATCAACTACTCTCACAATTTTTGCTTCTTTGTAGAAGAAATCTTCAGCAAAATTTTGTAACACTTGTAGTCCTAAACACATACTTCAGACATTCTCACTAGAATACTCATGTTTTCTACTAGAAGATTTTCTTCATTTTTTTTTTCTTTGACATCTCTTAAGAGGGAACTATAAATATGAGCACCTAAAGAACTGAATGTGGGGTATTTGAACACAGCCTGAGTACAGCATTAATCCAAAGGTCCATTAAGTGGTTTTGCTTTCAAAATACAAAATCAAAGTTTTAAAGTATGTAAGAAATATCTTACCAACAAGACTTGAGGGCTAAAACCTGCTGATTCCAATGCCTGACACATTTCCTCTGTGCAACTCTCTCCACACAAACACTTCCAGAAGAAAAAACTGCCTGAAGCAAAAATTAGTTCACATTATGAAGGACATCTAAAACTACAGCTTCTTCCCTTACACTTTCATGAAAGATCATCTATTGATAAGGTCCCACTGAGTGCAGAACAGATCTGCAAACTAAAGCAGACTATAGACAGTAACCCTATCCCACACCCTGACAGATATCCCAGGAACAGTCCTCATCCATAATATTTCAGATCAATGTTATCCAACATTGTCCTTATTGCCACATCTAATGGTCCTGTGCTGCCTCCGGTCAGCTCCCCCATTCCTGAGGCTAAAGTCAGTCTTGTCATTAACTGAACTTTTGAGCTGCTGGGAACACAAAAAACCCCAACAAAGCCCACAGCAGGATACAGCTGCTCTGTAAAGTATCTAGTTACCACTGTCCAACTTAATGGCATTAACAAACAAACAGTGATAACACGGTTTTAGCATAATTATATCCACAGTGTAGTTAACTTCTATTAATATCCATCGAGGTTGAAAGACTTGTCCTACGGCTCAAGGCAAGATGCTGGAAGAAGCACAGACACATACTACCCCAAGACAAGCCAGCTTGCCAAGGCCCTCAGATTAAGGCTAAAGTATTTATTCTATCTTAGATTATTATCAGACTTCAAGTAATTTGACAAAAAGAGTTCAGTAGCACTTACCTAAAGCCACGTATTCTCCATCTTCCATATTTCTCACATTAATCGTGTCCTTTTCGTATTCCAAATATTCTAAGAACATTTTCACAGACAACACATCATCCTTTTCATCAACAGACTGCGCAGTAGTTTGGGTGTTTTCTTTCTTGTAGTTCTCTAGCAAAGATTTGAGCCTATGAAAATCTTTTTCTTCCAGCCGAAGCAGTTTAGCCAAGTCCTTAAAAGCAGAAGCAAAAAAAATCCTACATCACAAGACTAATGCAAACAGAAGTTTTTCAAAACACAATAAAAACTGAGACAAAAGTCAGAATCAAAATATTTTGGTTTGAATATTAAAAATGTCTAAAAAAAGGCCAAAACGATTGAATCATCTCAAAA
Source organism: Baryphthengus martii (assembly GCA_013396935.1). Lineage (NCBI taxonomy): Eukaryota > Metazoa > Chordata > Aves > Coraciiformes > Momotidae > Baryphthengus > Baryphthengus martii. The sequence goes on along the minus strand of VWZK01013960.1, from coordinate 167,747 downwards.
TCAGTTATTCATATAGCTCAAAGACCTCCTCCAGCTTAATTTAAGAAATTCAGCAGCTACATTTCCCATATTTAGATGCTACTCACAGTATAACAAGCCTATATACCACCATTCTTTTACAAATGTATAAGCAGTTTTACGAATGATATCAAAAGCAAGCCAAATTATGATGCTACATGACCAAATATCAGAATTTGTAATTTCTGCTGGTCCCAAAATACCCTTCCAAAATTACATAAAGTTAAGAATATGCTGTGTACTTCGGGTAAAGGTCTGAAATCGGGACATCTTGATTCTATTTTCACTTCTGTCTCAATTTTATATGACTGCTAAAGAATATGAGGTAGATGAATTAGTAGGCATTTGGACAGAGGAAAAAAAAAAAAAAGTCATTATAAAACAACTACTTCATTACAAGTTCTGGGCCACAAAAACGGCTAACTTGCTTACCTACTTATTTTATCTGAGGCCTTGAAAACCTATTTTTACGCTTAAATAATCATTTCATTCTGTAAAACAACCGAATTTTGAATTTACTCACATTATCCGAGGGTGGAGCGTGTTTCTCTATGCTCTGAGAATTCAGTTTGCTAACTAGTTCATAAAGATGTAACAGCTTTAACTTGTTTGCGCAGAACTGCAGCAGTCCTTCATCCACACACTCAAGCTCTGGGGAGAAATAAAACTGCATTTGAACTTGAATATATGGCCTGGAATAGCAAAACGTACTTCACAGCTGCACTGAACTCCTCCTTGGTTAGAACTGAAAAGCTTGTGTCCCTCAGTGTGACTTTTTGATGCACGGCTGCTTGCCACACTTATATTTAACCCACAGCAGTATAAAACAAGAATTAGTTTTACAAGTAGTATTAGCCAAAGATATCGGGCTCACTTTTAAACTGAAGCAGGCTGACAATGTGGAACTGAACAAAGACAAATACATCTATTGTCTTTTCCTAGTTTGAAGCCAACCCAGAGACTGCCAAAAACTTAAGTGTATTTAAATCTCAAACATATTTTCTTTCAGGAAGAAGAGCAAACTCTAATCTCTTATTCATTCTGCCAATATTTTAGGCTCTCTTCTGATGCAAGGAATATGCCTGATATCTGCTTTTATGAATTCAATTTTGTCTTTACAAGACACTTGCCTTTTGTATTTCTACAATCTTAGCCTCAGAAATGTCACTTATCTATTGACACTCAAATTCCAGTATTAACTAAAGCAGTCATAATATAGGAAACTAACACCAGCACACTGTTGGAAAAAAACCTCTATTCCAACCTATTTATTTCAAAAGAAAGCACTTCAGAGAGATCCTAAAAGGACACTTTTATACAAAAGATATCTCTGAATATATCATCTTCACTCGAAACAGCTTCTAAACACAATTTACTCCATACAATTCTTAAACGTTTTTGCTATATTGATACTAAAAATCCTACAAACAAGAGAGAAACACACAGAGTTGCTTGCTGCAAAGTCACTCTACATCTTTTTTTTCCACAAGCACAGCATTCACACAGCCCTGGCGGCTGCTTCACATTATCTTTTACCTACTAAGCACAAGTGGAAGGATACACCACTATCTTTCTGAAATTAGAAGGCTGGAACATCAGCCAAGTTTGTTCTTTATCATGACTGTGAGGAAATAATGTTATTTATCACAATGAGAGATTAATTATGAAAACTCCACACTCAAACAAACAGATTTCAGTAAGTATACGGTTCTGTCAATCTCTCTTCAGGGCACGGTTCCACTTTTCTTTGGTTTTTTTAGGAGTTCTAATAAAAAAGGATAATGCTAGTGATTGAGAATGCCAGATCAAAATAAGGTAGAGAACTGCACATGTGAAGCTCTCAATCTCCTCTATCTACTTCAAGAAAATGATTAACATAGAGGAAGTGAAAGAAAGATTCCCTCTCAATGCGCTGTCACGGTCTCCCTGAGGCAGTACAAGAGACACAGCCTTTCTAACTGACAAAGAGCATATTCAGGACTTTCACACCACGTTGGTAGGGATTTCTTGACTCCTGTTGCTAAAGCCTTATCTTCTAATAAGCTGAAAAGAACCTAGTGATAACAAAAAACAAACCAACAGAGGAGACTTCTACTGCTGCTTAGTCCCAACAGACGCAAAGGAAGCGGCAGGTACGTGCTTCTCCGTTCTATTCTCAATACCCAGTCAAGTCTCCAAAGTGGGATCACCTCAAGCACAAGGAAGGTTGGACCAATTTTGAAATGATACACTTGGATCTTTCTAAGAAACAATCTTGCACATTTTCATCAATAAGATTTTGAATGGGAAAGGACATTTCTTGACATTGGCTATAAAATCTCTAGCAACACACAAAAAGTAACTTCAGCAAAGTTTACTGAGAAAAGATATGAAGCCAGACCTCAGATTCTCAGTGATAAGGATTTTGTGCTTCCAGAACAGTAAAAGTACTGAAGTACTATATCCTTACTGCCTTCCTTGGAGAGAGCAAACTAACACCCCTACAGGCAAAAGTCTGTGAAAAGCTGCTTTCTGAAGGAAGCTTTTACTGGATGCGAGTACCCAGCCACCTTGTTGGGTTTGTTTGGGTTTTTTTTCCTTTTTTTTAATATAAACACAAGTCACTAGGCACACAGCAAGCACAACAAAGCACACTTGCCAGCAAACTATTTGCACTCTGCATCAAAAAAAAACCCAATAAAATATGCAGAAGCAACATCCTAAACCTAAGCAGATTAAGCGTGGTCTCTCTGTGGAACAGAATAGTTCTACAATAGTCTTACAGCACTGCAGACAAACTGCCACTGTCTCTTCCTATTTGTGAAATAAATATCCACCTACCTTGTTTTTTTAAATTATCTATTAATATCTGAGTGATGTTTGTGAGAGATGAAAGTGGCACGCGTTCACTCATTAATACACTTTCCAGAGCCTGTTAAGTAGACAGACATTCAATGGAATTAAACATTTACTTAATGTTAGTGTAAAAACACAAGGTAAGCCAAAAATAGTATGACTTTGACAATGATTTTTCATCTAGATTTTGTCTTCACATATACTTGTGGTATAATTTGATACTACAGAAAGGGCTCTTCTCTTTTTATTTTGACTTTTATCATGGAACATGCCTTGGGGAAGTCACAAGTCAAAACTGATTCCAGTTCAATATGTTGTAATAATTAAAAAAACCCAAACAACAAACAAAACCAAAACCCACTGAAAAATCCCACACAAAAGCCCACCAAAAGAAAACAGCTCAATTATTTGCTGCTAGGAAAAATAACATATTTTGAAAAACTTCAAAATACTTAGCACTCTCATCTGATAACAGATTTTTTCTTCCTAACATTTAAGAATACTGGCTTCTAAATATTCACCTGTTTCTTTGTAGCAGGGTATTTGATATCAAGTATTAATTCCTTTGCTTCTGCTTCAATCAAATCTGTGAACAAAAGCAAACACAACTTCAATTCCTATTTCTCAAACGCATTCTGAGAAGCAAGCACATCTGCACCACAGTTAAGATGCACATGGGTTCATACTGCAAAGGTGAAGACACTATTACAAAAGTTGTCAAAATAAGCCTTGGGAAAATGAAGCAAAACAACAGCTCAGTGGCATTTCTTACTCCAAAACTGTGTTTTGTAAGAAATACACCTTTTCCTGTAAGTAACATGTATCTAGAGTCAGATGCTGAATCCCATTATATAGCACAGCAGACTGCAGATAGACCATGTTTTCTGCAAGCATTTAGTGCAGGATTTAGTTTGGGTTTACACAGCAGACAAGGTTTGTATTGGATTCTTGTATGAGAGAAATTTAATTTGTTATTAAAAAAAAAAAAGCTACTTAAAGATCATAATTCATAGCATATACTGCTGTCAATGTACTGCAATCATAACTTTTTGTACACTTACAGGACAGATAACAGAAAAACTACTCAAATCTGAGGTTTTAGCTTTGAGTAAAGCATTTAACTTCTTCACTAGGTGCATATCCTTTGCTCGTTCACTCTTTTTATCACTGAAAGGAAAGAATTGTAATTGTATGAGTGAAGAGAACTAAAGTGAATGATTCAAGAAAAAAACCCACATTTTTATATTATCTATGCTACTTTAAGGTAACACCACATTAACAAAAATGAAGTTAGTGCATACAAAGGAACAAAACTATTATCAGAGTACTATTCAGCTTGAGAAGGAACACCAGAATTGCACTAAATAAAACAATAACAAAATTAATTTGGTTATACAGAGCACAGAAAGTCCTTACCTCAGTGCTAAATGGAAAGGTACATGGACAGTTTTCACACTTCCAGAGGCTGGATCAACAAGGCATATCTGGTAAGTCTGGGGCTGCCATCCCTGACTGGTCACATTGTTTAGACCCATTATTTTATAACCAGGATACAACAACCTGAAACCAACAAAAACCATGGCCTTTACAGCAAAGAACAAAATCAGCCACCTTCCCTTTCCACACACTGAATAGGAAGAAGACAAATTTTATAAAGCTAAGGTGTAACAACTGCTAAATGCATTTTTCTCAGGAAAGACTGCAGAGTGAGGGAACATGTTCAAGTCCCCTTCTACAAAACAACAAGCTGCACCCAGTAGAAGCAACACAAAAAACACCTGCCAGCACTTTCCACTTCCATCACTGGCATATCCACGTATCACTTCAGGCAGCAGCAAGGTGCCTAGAGCCAAGGTGCCTACCTGCTAACTGCTTCTTACCTACAATGTTTCCCCACGTTGAAGGCTCCAACCCGAGGCCCTTGCTGCGTGCTCCACACCTCTAGAATGCCTCTCCTCGGAGCGTAGATCACAAGAAACTGAGCTACTCTGCTTGGACCCTGTGCATTTCCAAAAGGAGAAAAATCCATCTTCTCCGTTTCCCTCTCGTGAAGGTCCTCTACAGTCTGTATCCAACCAACCTCTGCGTCACGGTATCCTTTGTAAGAGAAGGCAGAGGTTCATCAGCGTGCAGAAATGAATTCATGATTAGTACACGGCATCACCCATTGAAGTACTATTCCAACAGCAAACTGGCTTAAACGTTGTTCCAAACCCTGCAACTCTGGCTGGTAGCCAGACTTCTATCAAGAACAGTGGTTGACAGACTCAGAGCAGGGCCAACCAGAGGGCTCCTCAGAGCCAAACGCAGCCCTTTGCAAAGCTTTAGGGAAGAACAAGCTCTTTTGGGAGAAGCTACAAAAAACCCAAAACTCATCAGGTCTGTACTGCGGACATTACACCAATGCAAAAGCTTCTTGCAGAAGGAAGATCTGTAAGTAGATGTCCAGATTTCTCAAGTTTCAAAACAACAAAAAGAGACCTAAGGAAGGAAATCTGCATAACCTATTCAATAGTATATTTAAGTTTTCAGTTATAAGTTTTCATTATTAAGATGTAATTTTTAGTAACCAAATAAAAACATTCATCTTCTCTCTCTCTAGGTAACATAAATACTTTCCCTCTAAATCTTCCTAAATATAAAAGGCAGAGATGCTCTAATGACATCACTAAACCATGTAACAGTTCAGCAATACAAAGATTCAAAATCACAAGTGAAATACTAATGTTTGAAATGACTTTCTAACAAGATAGATTGTACTGAGAAAGTTTAGAAGTATTCACAACTCAAGTAATGAGAAAAAGTATGATCTGAAGCATTTAATTCAGTAGACAGCTTTGCTTAAAAAAAAAAAAAAAAAAGAAAGAAAAGCAGCAGCTATTTCACATCTCAACAGCCTCACTGGGGAAAGGCTGGGAAATTGTAAATATGCATCTGACAACCAAAGAAAGCTTGGGACTTGAACAGTACTTCCTAGATAGCTCTCAGTAATGAAGGAAAAAAAAGTCCAAGAATGTCTGAAAGCACACGTTATATAGTCTACAAACTTCGAAATATGAGAGAAGGAGAACGCGCAGGAGAAACTTGATCACTGGAGCTACTGCACCATTAGCACGTTGCTGAAGTAGCGACTATATTCGTGACCACTAATCTTCTGAATTGGCAGTGTGGGAGAGAGAAGAGTTATAGATTTTCTACCTTTCATCTCAGAAAAAGCTGCAAAGTTTTAATTCTATAAAGAAAATAAGAAGTGTTGTAACATTAGGTATAGTTACAATTTGAGACTTTAACATCTGCGTTATTTTACAAAAGGGCCTCTATTTAGAAGAGACTGAGCGCTCCCTTCTTGCATAGCCATCATGACGAAACAAGAATCTAACAAGTTGCATAGCTTCTTACTGATTTTTTTCAAACTTCTGTTTAATTTCTCAGCAGAATTAAAGAAGATACTAGATCCTACCTAGAGAAAGAATCTTGGAGAATAGCGCTAAAGCTCTACTCTATTAGGTCAAAAGATTCCTGTTGAGATACAGTCTATGACCAAAAAACATTTTTTTAAAAAATCTGTTCAATACAAACCAAACAGATCATATTTTTTACTATAGGCCATGTGAGTATTTCAGGGACTGGTACAACAATACCCCTACAGACTTCATATTACATCTGCCCTCGGTCTGTAATTATACACAACGTACTAAAGCCTTTGTTAATAATGGAAAAACACTTGGAATCGTAAGCCTAATTCAGTGCTCTGAAGAATATTATTATCTGCTGGACTAATACACACTATCATACCTTTCCACATGCGAACTGCAAGTCCTCTTGTAACATCCAGTAAAATAACCCTTCCAAAATCATCTGTTACTGCTGCCAAAGTGTTACACGGGGACAGACATATTCTTTCACCATGGCGACGGGAATCTGGAAGTCCAAACCTAAAATATAAGAAAGCAAGAACACTAGATACTTATTTTGCTTCAGAAATAGTAAACACAGTATCTTGCAAGGACTACTGTTTGCAAAGTAACATAAAAGTATGTGTAAAATTAAGAACAAATTATGAAACAAGTGTTTGTGCTGTCTGTGGGAGTTCTCACAGATCTTTTAAAGTCCTACTGAAAATCAAAGTTCAGAAACTAAGATAAGCGACTGTCATACATTGTCAGGAAAGGATCGCAGAGGCAGTGCGTTATTTTATAAGTCTTCCTTTACTGCCAAGTAGTCTTGATAGGAGAAAGGGAAAAAAAAAAAAAAAAAAAATCAGGAAAACCACTCAGGAATTAATTTAGTCTTCTATCTGGGTAATTACTTGTCCAGAATGATAAACTGAAATTTAACAAAGCTTGAAACAAATGAACTCCAAACTATCACCGCTGCTTTAAGAAAAATAAACATGATCATCAGTTACACACCTTTCAAAATAATTCAAATAACTACAACCACAAGAGATCTAAAGCAATCGAGACAGTAGGTAAAATTTACCTCACTGCCAATGGGGTTGCAGGTTCAACTTTTGGTTTCTGTTTTTGGGCAGGTTCTTCTTCATGCTTACTCTTCCAACCAAGCCAGCCACTTGGGACAGAAAAACACATTAAAAGAATCATATTCATGGTCCTAAAAGTCCTCAAACTATTATGCAGCTACTACAATAAAAATAATTTAAATGTCACTTTATTACCTGGCAGCATTAAATAATGCTGAAGTCAGTTTGCTTGCAACAGCTAAGGCAACATGCGACAACAGTGGCTGTGAGCTACCCTGAAAGAAAGGGATAAAGTGTTTAGAAAGTCAAGAAATCGTCAGCTGTGAGCCACCCTGAAATGAAGGAACAAAGTCTTTAGAAAGCCAAGAAATAGTTCTTACACTGAACTCAACTGCAGAATAGTTTTTCAGGCCTCCTATGGATTTTCAGCTCAGAAAGCATAGCTTTAAGACTCTGCAAAATTTTAATTCATTGCCCCCAGAAAAGCCATTCTGACATCTCTTTACCATTTCAAAATCCTCCTGCAAGTCACTGGTAGCTCAGTAAGTTTGTCTGCAACAGAAGTTAAAAAAACCCTGTGTATGATTTATCATGGGAGGGAGAGTTAGCTGCTGTATGGCTTTGTCATCCTTGCAAACATCAACGTAAGCAGTCTTTTCATAAACGTATTTGAAAAGTAAGTACAAAACCAAACTTCCAATTCTAGCATTTTCAATCAACTTTTGACCCTGACAAGGACCGCACACACGTAGGGTTTGAATGCACAAGACACGGAGCTACATCATCACCCTTCTCCGTCAACACAAAAGACGACGTGCTACAGCTATCGTTAAGCATATTTTGCAGTTTTCTTCTACAAACAGTAGTTCCACTACACGAAATCACCACAGTACGCTCAGGCCGTGTGTGTACGTGATCAGAGGCCAAAGGTCCCCAAAAATCCAGAAGATGCACGTTCACACAATCTCAACAGTTTTTCAAAAACCTCTGGTTAATTAATTGCCAATAAATTAACAAATTAAAAAATTAATTATTTGACTATCACATTCATTTGAAGATAGAAAATTCAATTTCTCCTCAGCCGGAACTTGTGGCTGACATTACTATGACATCCACTTCAAATCATTTCAGTTTCAGATCAAGAAGAAGGGGAAATGTCAGCATAAAATGAATATAAGGATAAATGAGAAATACCCATACAGAAAAGAGAAGGATTAATTATTGCAAGTTTCAGAAAACCAGCTTTGTCGTACATACCTCTAGGGCAAAAAAGAAACCAGTGAAAGGATTGGATCCAACAGTAACATACTGAGACATAGCAGGCGGGCTGTTTTTTATAGTTGCATTATATCCACCTATATTGGAGGCAGTCTTCATTTGATCAAAAGGAGACAGTGTCATGATGCCTAACAAAAACATTAAAGTGAATGTCTTACACTTTCAGAACAAAGGCATGCAATCGCTCTAGAAGCCTAAATATATTCCTGCCTTCTTGACTGACCAGCCAACATTCAGGGAAAAGGAAGGAAGGAGCAGCTTTAACCACAGAAATTCCAAAGAGCACAGCAGAAAGAGCCTAAGGCACTCAGGTTAATTATAAAGTATAGTTGGTTTGTTTAGTAGGAAAAAAAAATAATCCAAAAAAAAATAATAATAATCAGGTGAGTTCAGTAGCAAACACGCATCTACCGAGTTCAGTTCACCTGCCTCACTAGCCCCCTTCTGACCTCTCACCTGCTTTTGTGAAAAGGGTGGAAGAAAAAGGAAGTTTACTGCCCCTCAGATCTGCCTGTGTGACAAGAACCCGGGCTTCTGCAAATTCCTAAGCAGTAAAAGCCCTTAAGAGCCTAGAAGTCAGTCTGTCTTTTTTGGAAAGGAGCAATCTCAAATTTTAGTTTCTTATGTGCTAGGCTCTGGAAAGATCCATATGAGTTTTAATCTGCCTGCCAGACAGCTCTTTAACCTGGGAGAAATGGGAATAACTGCATCTCATGTAGCCTCTCTCAGCTGTTTCTTACCAAACAAGAGAGGACAAAAAACCTACAGCTGTAACATCCTTTCCACCCTCAAGTAAAGAGGGAAGGCTCAATCAGACTAGAAGAGGAAAGTAAAATATATTTTTGATGATGGTTAGTAAGATCATTTTCTATGACAGCCTTCTTCTACTCTTTATTTCTACCCAACTGGTACCACAAAGTGCTCTCACCCCAAATTCGACAGCATGAAAACATTCACTTTTATTTAAGCCAAATATTTGAAATTAAAGAGAAACGCTTACCAATACTAGCATGGTCAACAATTGTATCCACATCTTGCAAACCCCATTTCTTATAAGCTAATGGTGGAGGCTGAACATTCTCATTGCCAGATGCTGCAGCTGACAAAAGTTGATAAAACACACAAAAATTCCTACTGAGTCAAAGGAAAAGGAATAGCATAACAGAGGGGAAAAAAATATGATGCAATCTGAAGCCACAAAATAACCTAGTTTTAAATTTACATACATTTAAACACCTGCTGAGCTAAAACAGTTCTGAAACACCTTAATGAAATTATTTTTTAAAATTCACTGAATAAAATTGCATATGATATTTCCTCACAACTATATTTTGCTTGCAGAGAGCTTTGATTTACTAGTCATTTATGGTTTAACATTCTATACAATTTAAAAATGCTACTAAAACGCATTTCCGTGGTCTGGGCACGTTCAAGCGGAAACTCCCTTGCCAAAGTACTTGCAAAGTGAGCACATTCACTAGATACGCAACAGTGTGAGGCAACAGCAGTGGTAAAACTAAAGTGACAACCGAAACTCTTCAAAATACCTATTATGACAAACATAAACAATTAAGAATGAGGGAAGATCCCGTGCTCTGGTTGCAGGTACTACAAGCAGCTGCAAGTGCTTCTCTGCAAATGGTGACCTCTCATGGAAAGAGCGGAGCGTGTTCTGCTTGTGAAAGCAGATGGGTATTTCTCACTACAGCGTCTGTTTCCTTTTGTACTTGTTGCATGGTTCACAGAGCAATCAGCTTTTAAAGTTCTGATTTACAAGAATTTTGCCTTCTCCTCTATTTCATAGAAATGCTACTTTTTCATTAAGAGGATAAGCATAGACATTATTAGATAGACCCAGAGAACCATTTAGCGTGGCAGAACAGGATTTGAGCAGAGCTGAAACTAGATGTCTACGGAAGCCTAACAGAACAAAGACACCTATCTGATGTTTCCCCTAAACCAGCTTCCAAAGAGACCATCTCAACCAGAGATAATCTCTAAAGCACTGAGTAAGCCTCCACAGCTTTCTTCTCCTCTGAGCTTAAGCAAAGAATTCCAGAATTTAACCTCACACTACGTAAACACAAATCTACTTTTTATTTTGAATTTACTATCACCTAGCTTCATTTCACGCCACTTCATCCTGAACCGGAAGAAAGAGTGAGCAATCCATTCCTATTGCCATCCCCGTATGATTCAGAAAAGAGTCTCTCACCACAGCAGCATTTCCCAGTTTGTAACCACTCATCAGATTCAAGCCTTAGTTTAAGTGTGCTCCTGTCCCATCAGTTCATAACGCTGTCAAGTTGGCAGATCCATGGTGCTTCCCACCTACACCCACCCTCATCATTGTCTGCTGATGTGGCTTGCTGTAGAGAAAACAAGAATCTGGCAGATCTGAAGTTCCATGAGAACATCCACCAGGAAATTCAGGAGAACAATGCAGTAACTGCATCTGTTGAACATTTTATCTTGCAGAATTGTAACACCACCATTCTCGAGCAATCCGCTCCGCAGTACAGCTACAGGATTCTCCTGCCACCTCAGGAAACTGATCCTGTTTCCAAATCAGAGTATAAACAGGCACTACACTAAAGGAACAGGATTAAAAACTGCACAACCAAACCAGGTATCGAAAGCTCTTAGACATTAAGAGCAGTGATCACACGGCATTAAAAAGTCCTTACTGAGGAGACAAAGATTTCACTGACAGTGAAATGGCATCCTGATGCACTAGGAAGCACCTTAGCAGTACGCTGTGGGTTAACCCCAGGAGGCAGCTAAGCACCATACAGCTGCTCGCTCACTCCCTCCTACTGAGATGGGGAACAGAAATGGAAGAGTAAAAGTGAGAAAACTTGTGGGTTGAGATAAAGATGGTTTAGCAGTTAAAGCCAAAGTTCTGCAGCTAAGCAAAGCAAAATAATGAATTAATTCACTACTTCTCATCAACAGGCAGGTGTTCAGCTGTTTCCAGGAAAGGAGGCCTTCATCATGCTTAATAATGGGCAGGTGGGAAATCAAATGTCATAACTCTGAATATCCCGTGTTTCCGCCTCCTCTCCTCCCAGGTTTTATTGCTGGGCACGACATCATACGGTATGGGGCAGCCCTTTGGTCAGTTGGGATCAGCTGTCCCTGCCGGATCTCCTCTCAATTTCTGGTGAGCTCCCAACTGCTCACCGGCAGGACAATGTGAGAAACAGAGAAAGCCCTGACGCTGAGTAAGCTTTGCTCAGCAACAGCTAAAACACTGGTGCGTTATCAACGCTGTTTTCACCACAAATGCAAAACGTAACACCACACCGGCTACTAAGAAAATTAATTCACACCACATCTCATATAAAGTACTATTAAAGGAGTCAGAAATAAACATCTCTTAAACATACCTCTTGCCACCTGATTGCGACATGCACGAAGGGACTGGAAGAGGCTGAAACCATCAATTGTCACAATTGCTGCTGGGTACAAGATACTTAGTTCTTCATTCTGTGGAAAGAAATGAGAGAAGGGAGAGGGGGAAAAAAAAAATTTAAAAATCACTGTTCCTGTTCTAACAGCTTCTCTTCTGGCTTTTAAACTCTTAACTACACAAAGATGAGGATTACATCCAGATAGTTAATATCTAATAAGCCAGAGGCAATAGAATAAGGCAAAATCACAGAAATTCAGTCCTAAACTGTCCAATATATGAATAAGTTATTTAGGCACATAATTTTAATCTTCTTTCAATGACTTTTATTTTTGCTTAATATATTTTATGGCTTAGGGAGAAAACACAGAAGTTACAGCTGCTCGTGAAGGCCACAGAAAACCAGGTTTATCTAGAATTCAAGTATAAAGGTTTTATGAGCCAAATTCCGAAACTGGATTAGTGCCTGATTTACCACTTGAGCACATAAATGCTAATTGGTTAATATAAATTCAAGACTCGAATTCCTTAATTCTTCTGTACGTCAAAACTGATCCCAAAATGTCATGCTAAATTACATGAGCCTTTGCATAAAGCAAATACGGAAATTTCTGTAACTTCATTACTTTTCTGCATAAAGCATACCAACTCAGCCAAGAGCAAAGCAAGCTGGCTTTTCTGCTAAAGAGCTGAGCTCTGCAAAAGCCCTCTCTGCAGGAAAGACTGGTAATGACATGCAGGTTCCCAGCACTATCTCCTATAAAGGCTGTCTTCGTTTTCAGCTATCTTCTCTGAGAAGTAAGAACTTACAAATGAGTAAATACAGCTCTTGGCACCTGTCAAGTTGATTTTTCTCCTCTCATCAATGCATTATTGTATTTTGTGCACAGAAATAAAAGAAGCCTTCTTTTGCAAGGTTATCACAGAGAAACACAGAACAAATCGATAGAGTTAACTAAATATGAAAAAAAAAAAACAACCAACAAAAAAAAAATAATTCTGAATCCTCGAACTATACAAACACGAATACTTCGAAAACAAGAAATCCGGAGTCTCTTGTTCTAAGGAATTGTCCATCCCACCAAAAACTGGTAAAGGACATAGAGGATTCACAGAGAAGACTCCCTTCCATACCCCAGAACACTGCCACTTCGCTTTTGAAATAATCTGACAAAACCTGTTCTGTGACACCAGGATGCCTGGGAATTTCATAGGTTCTGCACTTGAGCTGTAGGACAGGATCTTCATTTAAGAGCTGTGCAAGCAGCAGTACTCCACTCTAGAAGAGAAAGAATAATAAGCATCAACATTTCCGTCCCTTTTCTTAGGGCAGACAAAAAGCACTAACTGCAGAAGCAGAGGTTTTACAGCAACAGATGTTTATGGCAATAGCTTGTTTGTGGGCCTGCCACCACGACAAACGTACCTCGGTGTAAAAACGGACATAGCCAGAGGTGAAGCCAACCACAATGCAGGTCCAGTCAGGACGGCCTGTGGAACTCCTGTTTCACAAAGACAGGCTAAAAGTTAAAAAATAATTCCTGCTCTAAGCAGTAGACATCAAAAAACGGTACCGTAAGGAGACTGATACTGCATACATGTAAGAATATCAATCCTTACCTCTTCTGACTTGCCAGTGGGATACACAACACGCTGCTCACACATTCCCTAGAAAGTGAAAGACAAAACTAGTAAGTACATTTTTCTCCAGTTCTGAAATTTTACTCTACACAAGAGAACTTGCCCAAGCAGAATTTTTAATATTTGAAGAATACATGAATGCAGCACAGTATCAAGTTTATACTAAAAAGCAAAAACAATAAAATTTGAGACATTATTGACTAGAAGTTCAAGAGTGCTCAAATAAATTGCATTATTACACCTTGCTACGGCTGTATTTCATCATTCACACTGACTACTCTGCCAGTAACTTCAGTAAAGATTCAAGTTAAATCTCAGATACCTAAAAAGCAAACAATTTTTTTCTGATCTATAATGATATATCAAGATATTAAAAAAATAAAGAACAACAAAATCATACTTATCAAAATAAATTTTTGAAATACATTACGTACTTAGGTAGATTTTCTATCCGTCGCATTGCACTACTATAATTTCAGAGCATTTGAAGGGCTAACAGGGTCTTCCCAGCTAATGCAGTAACTGAGCATGCTCAATGCATGGCAGGCACAGCATGCAAAAGACAAGCAGATGAGCAGGCCTCATTATTTCAAATTAAAAGTTATTTAACTGTTACCATGATAGAAAGTTTTACACTGTCTGGGGAAACAGAAGCAGTACAAAGATTTTATGAAAAACCATATACATTCAAGATGACATCCCAAACAGTATTTAAAGCATAAATGCCCTGCAGTACTGTTGATTATTTGCATTTCAGGTCATCTCCGCTCTCCAAGGAGCTATTAAATAATCAGGCTAGACAATTAGAGAAAAAAACCACCTTTCTAAATGCAAGTTTGACATGAGTTGCAGTTAAATTACAACTTCAAAGCAATGTTAAAGGTCTCAGTGAAATCTCATCTGCCAATAGCAAAGCTTAGCCATCACAGAATGTTGTCAGTTGAAGGCAACTTTGGGGAAAAACCAAAATCAAAACCAAACAAATAAAAAAGAAAGACTTTTGACCATCTGAAAGTAAATTGCCATGTTTACACTTCCATGGAAATAGAGCCCTCACCCACAGGAAACACACACAAACCTTAAATCAAGATGTAGCGAATATAGCTGTGCCTATCTAAAGAAAGCTACCTGTTGCTTATGATAACCAAAATTATTCTATGATTTGTTTAGTTAGCATTTCTTGAGGCTGTAAAAAACAAACCTTCAAGTAAAATTGTTTTTCTTTTTTTAACAAAAGATGACTGGGTAATTTCAGTGGTAGTAAGGGGGGAGGGGGAGAAAAACTTGAAGAGATGCGCATGAAGCAGTCCAAATGTGTGACAGCAATGTTTTTTCATAAAAAAAGGCATTATAATTTCTACAGATTGGAGAGAAGCTGATGAAGCCAACAGCTCCTGCAGCACAACAGAAGGTTGAAGCCAACAGGGAGCACGTTCAAAGGCAGACAGCAACTCAAGGCTGCAAATGAAATAACAAAATGCAAAATCCTCTCCCATATGGGAGAGTCGAGAAAGCGTCTGTCTAGTTATCTGAAGACAGATCGAGCAGAAATATTGTGTAAATATCAAATGTATGACTAACCAAATTTTTCAAGTCCCTAAGTGACTCAGAGGCCAAAGCCATTTCTTGATCAGAGAGATGACTTTAAATTTGCTCGTTTTCTTGAGGGTTTTAAAAATGAAGTGTTTCTCAAACAACTTCATACATTTCCAGTCGCAACATTCCCTAACAAAATTTCACCTCTACTACAAAAGCAGATTTTTCAAAAAGGGTACTTAAATTTTTCCCTTCTAGAATAGGAACTTAGAAAAATTTCTTAAAATGTCTCAACAACATGCAAATACCCTGATTTGCACAGAGAGTACCTCTGTTAATTTGTATGAACTTGTCCTGAGATGGCACACTAGGTGTGAAGAGTGACCTTTGCAGACAACGCCTCTGATCACCCAGGTTACTCTTATTTCTGTTTTCAACACTAAAATGCACAAAACCACGAACGCACCCGGATTTAAAAAAAGTACAAGTAAAATGCATAACGCTACCAAGGATTAAACAGACAAATGACATTTTAATCCCAGCTGCATTTCAACACCTACCCTTCTTCAACATTCAGAGAGCCGCTCCAGCCAACAGCATATTGCATTTCTTCTTTTCCCTTGTCACTTTGCTTCCATTTAGCTGCCGTTAAGAATAAAGACACCGTCTCTGAAACTGCAATGTTTTGCATCTCACAAATGTATTCTGTTCCTAACCCTTCTCTTCCACGCAATACATCCCAGCACACCCAAATTAAGTACCAATTACAAATCTCGAAAACTATAAAAATAACAAGACATCCTTAGTAAGTTTTCTAAAGAACTCTTATGTTTTCTTAGAAATTTAAATGGAACTACACACAAATAAAATTCTAGTTTCATTTTAAAAGATTTATACAGTAATATCCAAGTAATCGAATTTAAAAGGTTCAATTCATGAAACAGGGATCCTTAGGAGAAAAGTACTGAGCAAGGTCAAACTTCTGGGAAGATTAGAGAGCTGGAGCACCTGGCCTATGAAGACAGACTGAGAGAGTTTGGGTTGCTCACTCTGGAGAAAAGAAGGCTGTGAGGAGACCTTATTGTGGCCTTCCAGGATCTCAAGGGGGCCGACAAGAAAGCTGGGGAGGGACTTTTTAGGATGTCGAATAGTTCTAGGACTAGAGGGAATGGATCAAAACTAGAGATGGGTTGATTCAGATTGGACATTAGGAAAAAATTCTTCACCGTGAGGGTGATGAGCCACTGGAACAGGCTGCCCAGAGAGGTGGTGGAAGCCCCATCCCTGGAAGTTTTTAAGGCCAGGCTGGAGCAACGTGACCTAGTAGAAGGTGTCCCTGCCCGTGGCAGAGGGGGTTGGAACTAGATGATCTTTAAGGTCCCTTCCAATCCTGACAATTCTATGATTACTGAAGATTAGCTTAAACAAGTAGAAAATTTTAATTTTAATCACCAAGAAGGACATTGGAATCCTACATCAATCTGACCATTTTTAATCATAACATTATAATGAAGGTTAGAAAACACTATACTTTGTTATTCACGGGGTGCAATTAAAGCTGACAGATGACTGTCGAATCACCTCCCAGGTGCCAAAGGACAGCTAAGAAGGGGTTAGTGTGGTTTGCCATTTGCCTGACACCTAAAACCCGAGCCATAGGGACACTTCTGCCACTGTGTGGTACAGGTGCCACCGGGCAGTTCAGCACTTCTCCAACCGGTCAGCCAAATCACCTCCTTATTCTTGATCCGATAAGAACCTTCTGAAGAACACTGCTATCTTTTCATTTCTGGTGAAAAACTAGCGACTAATCTACATCGGTTTCGAAACACAGCTTTGCAGGGCGTGACAAATGAAGCACGACAACTCAATGCAATCTGCCTAATTATGCAATCCTGAGCTTCACAAGCTTATTTTTCTTTTAAAATGGTATAATATTCCCCACATCAGGAGGTTTCTCTTGTTCACGCTCATGTGTCACTGCCTGCAGCTGTTAATAGCACCAGCACGTCTGTAAACAGCACCTGGCTGATGAGTGTTCGTGTATTACTAAGGGAACCTTTAGGAGTTCTCAAAGCCCTACCTTAGAATCAAATATGACGCCTGCCACCCATGCTTCAAGATGGAGGAGAATTTTCTATCAAAGTTGGAAATCTCGAAAATAATTCACCGCATTACTCCCTCCCTCCAAGTGGAAGGTCCCTTCCAACCCAAGACATTCTATGATTCTATGAAGTGAAACTGGCTCAGTTACCTTTTTCAAGGGAAAGGAAAAATAAGGTCAAGTATTTCTTAACGGCTAAAATGAATAGAAAAGTTTTGGTATTCTTCTTGAGCACGATTAATGTCAGTATCTCTGAGCATCTCAAACTGGGTACTTATAGTATATATTAATCATACACGATCAAATAGTTTTCTCAGATCAAAATACAGCTGAGAAGCAAAGACAAAACAACTTACCTGTCAAGCAGTACCTAGAAAGAGCATGATGTGCACTGTAAAACACTCCAAAATTCCTGAAGGTATGACTTGGGGGGACAAACAGATGGGAGTGGGGGAGGAAATAAATCTTGTCCTGATTACTATGAAGTGTACTAGCACATACACTTAGTATGATGTATACTTACGCACTAAAAAGACTGCCTTCTGTTCGTTAGCTATTACCATAAGGTCATTTGTTGGTGACAAGGACAACACGCACTCCTGAAGCCAGTAATTTCTCTGGTTCTTGGAATTAGATTCCTCTTCTTCCTATAGGTAAAGATTTAGTCAAATGTATGCAACAATTTCTAAACGTAACAGAACTTGCAGGATTCGTACCAATAATTTGGCTTGCCGTCGGTATCAGCACCGAATGGACTATCATCTAACAAGTCACTAGAGCTCTAACGTACATGAAAAGCCACAACAAATGCATCAACCTTACGCTAATTCTGTGTGTTTGCAAATCAGAAAACAAAGCAGCACTCATCACTAGCTCCATTCTTCAAAATCTTCTCCCTTCACCAAAGAGACACTAGAGGAATGAGATTTAAAGTTTTATAATAATTGAGTAGAGACTGGAAAGAATCTTAGTTGTTCTATTATAATCCACACTCAAAACAATTTGTCCAAGCTCATACACTGCCCATCATGAAGTAAATATACGCACATATGAAGAAAGTAACTAAGCTGATATTTCCATTAAAGTCTCACGGAAACAAGCAACAGGTTTCGCCGGCCGTTTCACAACAAGGAACTTTACAAAGAACCAAATGCAAACTAAAAAGCGCCAAATTTTAAGGGTATAATAATTGGTAAAGACTTAGATACCGCTGTTACATATAAAAGTGAAAAGATTGCATCTTTTTTCCTCAGAGCAACAAGCCAACTATTTGATTGCAGAAAAAAAACAAAGTTAGCTCCTGCTAACCACAGTTCAAAGGCAAAAAGTAGGTAATGCTACAAGGCCTCTGAGAGATGATACTCCTGCTCTTTTTAGCTCCATTCTCTTACCCTGATCATAGCAATAGAAACACCACCCCTTGTCCACAGTCTCCATTTCCATAGCCATATATCCAACCCTACCTCCCTCTAGCTCTCCAAAATATTAGTCTATCCTCTAGTATCTCAAAGCAGCTATGCACAAGCCAAACACTCCACCATTTCTGTGTGATCATTTTCTGATTCATGGGATACGTTCTGTTGTAATATTGACTCCCAACAGAAAAAGAAAACCCAAACAAACAAACCCACACACAAAATGTAGGAAGAATTTGCATATCATACTCTTAAACAGCTAGTCCTTGTATTTATTTCCTTCCCTAAGGTTGTAGCACAACAGCGGCCACTTTGTGCCCATAAAACGCCCTGTCTACCCATCATAAGGTCCACATCAGCACATCACAAACATTCTGCTTTCTACACAGTGTCTCTTGATTTGTGCAAGAGGACACCCTCTGTTCACGTCATTTTTTGTCTGCTGATGGATGCAACAATTTTTCCCTAAATACTGACATTTTTCACTAAAAAGTGATGAAGTTGTCTGGGATATCCTGGACAATTTTAACTCCTCACGACAGAGATTAAAGATTAAAAGATGTTAAAGTTATACCTGACTAAGAATTTAAATAAAATTATCCATATGCATAAACAAAGAACTTGAAATCTAAAGAAATAAAATATAGTCATCTTATATTAGTGACAAAAAAAAAAAATAGATAGATAAGGGTTAAAACAAGAAAAGCACCAAATTTGTCAAAAGAAACTACTTTTTAAGGTGAAAGACAGAATGATTAAAATCAGCATTCAAGCCAAGGTTTCAACCTCATGCCTACAAATTTGCTAAATCGGTTCCGTTAAAAGATATCACATGGAAGAAAAAAAAAAAAAAAAAAAAATCTTTTAAAGACTTTTTTTTTTTCTTTTTCACATTTTCAATGCTTTCTCAAAAGTTGCTGTGTTCCATGAAACACATACTTGTCCAGGTGATTGAGTAATTTCAAGAAAGAATGTGCTTTACACCAACTATAATCCAAATCAACCAATAGTTAAAAGTTTTAGGAAGGGAATTCATTGTTATATTATACTAACAATTCTCAACTGTGTGCTAGACTGACACATTCTTTTTGGTACGTGTTCAGACATACCGACTCACATATTTATACGCTCCTACACAGAACAACCTGCTTGCTGGCGATGACAGCTTTTTCTTTCTGAAGAATTTGACCTGGAACCACCAGCAACTTTGGAGGAAAACATGTAAGCAGCGGAGGAGGTCTTTAGCAAGGGGGTGTGAATTAACTGGCAGAAGTGTTTGATATTTTAAAGAAAAGAGTGAAAAATAAGACTAATTTCAATTTAGCAACACCTGCTGGTTCTATCAAACTACAACATAAGAAGAAAACAAAGCATTTGTTCTCCTCATTAAGGAAGTTACAAACATTACAGCGTATCTAAGACGTGGCCTGAGAAACACAGTTGCTTTGTGGCAATTACAGTGGCGCTGAACACCCAGCCTGTTTAAAAGCTTTCATACCCTTGTCGTTCTCTGACATCAGCATCAGTGATTCATCCCTGAGATACATTATGCTCCTTTCAAAATGTCTGCCACCTCAGCTGAAAAATTGGTTTCCCTGTCGCAGTGAGTAGTTACAACTCCTTGGATGCCAAAGACAGCGGCGAAGAGGGTTTTGTTAGCCAGATGAGGTCTGGATTCCTCAGTCTACCCCATTAGCCCTCACAGAGAATTAATCAAGCAATTCTGTTGAAATGATTCATTCAGGTGCAGAGGATTTCTACACAGACAGCTTCCCTAACACCTTACGTAAGTCATCTGGTAGGTAGAATTCTCAGCCTTCCCAACAATTAATGGACTAGCCACATTATTCTTAGCTGAACTAGTTGGGCGGAGGGATCTTTTCCCCCTTTAAAAGTGCAACTGTGCTGCTCCATCCTACATGTGTGACTTGATCCCTCCTGTAACAGCATCCACACATTATAACATTAATGGAGTATTAGAAGATCATTAGAAAGATGGTTGTCTCAGTAGTTAATGATGTAGGAGGTTTTGATTAATTCATGGTACATTATTGTAACTCCACCACCTACTCTTTCTGGCTAGCTACAGCACAAAAAAAGATGTCCCCAGCCGCAACAGCACAGAAGGATGTGTGTGTCCTCTAGGGAGAAAAAAACCCTACAGAACACAACAATATGAGTAATTATCACAATAGGTAATATCCAAGCTAGATTTAGAAACAATTGCAAGAGTAAGGGAAAAATAAGCAGTCACATTTAAGACACTGATCAAAATCCTTCCTGCCCACGTCATTATTATACTGCAAAAAAAGCCCGACAACAGAACAACCACACCACACACAGAAACAAGTGGAAACGTCTTTCAGAATAGGCAAATTAGCAATGAGAACTCACATAAACAAACTTACAGGTTCTTGTAATTCTGCTTCATCCCAGGCTCCCCAGCCACCATCTTCCCAGCTTGTCGATTTGCCAACTTCAAGGGAAAAAAAAAGATTTGTTATATGAATACAGCACAGGCAACCAAAAACCCAGCCTAAAAGCATTGCTGATGGTTGTTCTCCTTTCCTCACCAACGCATTGTAACTTTGTTCACGGCAGATACTAAAGGAGTTCTACAGACAGAACCATGAAGTGGTAAAAATGGCTCTTATTTCTCGGTCTTTACTTGCATGTTTAACCTTGTGGAAAAGCAGTAACAAAAGATGTAACCTACCTGGAGAGAGGTGTAACACCACCTCTGTCAAATTCATTCTGACAGACTGCACCTACAACTCTGGGTAAGCAGTATCTTC
The DNA here is from genome assembly GCA_013396935.1 of Baryphthengus martii. Lineage (NCBI taxonomy): Eukaryota > Metazoa > Chordata > Aves > Coraciiformes > Momotidae > Baryphthengus > Baryphthengus martii. Next base: position 146,230 of record VWZK01013960.1, on the reverse strand, counting down.
CAGTGCCTGGTGCAACGCAACGTTGATCCTTTCACAGGGCCTCTCTACACTTTGCTGGAACAAATTATTCAATCCAATCTGTCTTCTCTCAGTTTCTCACAGATATTTCAAGAGAGCTCAGACATATTCCTCATTTTATACAGCAAGTTGATGCAAAGGGTGAGGGTATAAGGAAGGGAAACCCTATGTGTCCACTTGACAAAAAACTTTCTCCAGTGGGTACAGAGACCTAAGACCCCACTTTAGCCTGATTTATCTAATTATTACTACTCCAAAGACAACAAAAGCCCCTTTGTGTACATACTAGGCAGCTACAGAGGGAAAGTAAGGAGACAGCAGTCTCTCTCCAGCTCTTGAGGGCTGTATGTACATGCCCCTGGATGTTTTACTAACTGGTATAAGACCTGTAACACACCGCAAGAATGGCATGTGCACAGTTTTATGAGAAACAGTATTTCTATACACAACTAAAACACCTTCCTTTCCATAACAGTGGATTTTGGTTTGGTTTAAGCCAATTGCAGGATCACCCAGTAGCAACATCAATTCATTTGAACAGGGACTAACAGTACAGAGAAATTAATTGGTCACAGCCCAGGATAATGCAGATCCCACCACCGTTCCCAAAGCAGCCGAAGCAAAAGCTGAAGCTGTGGCCTCTGAGGGGAAAACGAGCACAAGGACCTATTTATGTCCTTGCAAGACAACACAGAGGAAAATTAAGGAGACACTGACCAGTTTTATTCCAACATTCAGAAACCGCAGAGAAATCAGAAGCCTACAACACACCTCAAACACCTGAGAAAAATGGAGATTGATAGAAATGGGGCTACTTCTCAGTTGTCTTATAAAAGTGAACACGTTAGACTTAGAATTTCAGTTTTTTATCTTTCTCCTAGAAATACAGAATTTGATGTGAATTTTAAAGCCTATGCAAAAAAATGAGGCACAGGCATTTAGTAGTAGAGGATGTACAATTCTCAAACATGCCCAGCACTGGGACCCTCGGTAAGTCACTAAGCACCACTGTAGTTCAGCAGAAAAGCCAAGCACTGACTTTCATCTAGAAGTGTCAGCAAGAAATCTGAAGCAGTAACATCTGCAGGACTTCAAGACTTTTCACAGTATTTCTTTCAAGTATTTCTTTAACTAATGTCATGGCTACTCTGATCTTAAGCAGAAGTTTCAACTCCATGTCTCATTAATCCAAATTTAGTTTTAAGCAAGGAGGATTTTGTCATTTTTGGACAGTCAAACAGTACGGACGAGAAGGTTTGTAGCAAGAACATTCCAATTTTATTTGATCTAAAAACTCTGGTTCCTTTATCATCACAGAAAGGCAAAACCCAGTACAAGAGAGAAATCTGTATTCTCTCTGGTTAGGCAGATTTTTAAACTTTTCTGTGGCTAAAGAAGACAAAAAACTTTAAAAAAATATTTTAACTTAAGAAAGAAACTTTCCATCGATGCTGTTGAGAAGGTATTTCACAAGACTGTAGAAGTCAAAATGTCCTCTCCAAGAATAACCTTCGTTAAAATTGAAAGGTTTGTACCGTCTACAAAACGGGTGAGTCAGCCAGTTTTACATCATCACCATCACTACAGCTCTGACCACACTGTTATTTCAGGCATAACTATATAAGCAACAATCTTCCAAGGGTCACAGTCTCATCTTGTATTTGAGGTTCAGAATTTTCCAGTGTACAAATATATAAAGGAGAATAATGGCAAATACCGTTGAATATAAAGCACCAGAAGAAAACAGCAACTAACTTCAGTGCTTAGTTTAAGATAGGTAACAAAATTGTACTTCTGTTTGCACGTTTTTCAGCTCAATAGACAACAAAATCTCACAGAGGAAATCTGTCGGTGTGCCACAATCCAGACAGAAACAGACCCATGTTCAAGAACCAATCGGGGCCAATGCCTTCCCTACAGCACAGGACAGACCAACCTTTCCAAGAAACCTCAGTCACTTCAATTCTGAGACCAAATACCCAACAGAAAACTTCAACTGTGAGGATTCTTGCTGCTTCTTTGCAAACAGCTGCATTTTCATGGTTGTTCCTTGGATAAAGCTAGATCAACCAAAAAAAGGTTGGAAAAATGAGGCAATGATGAGGCACCACCCCACTGATGAAGCTGCAGAGATCTTGCAGAACTGTGACTAGTTTGCAAAGCCAGCACCTCCTCCAGCTTACAAGAGTTTACAAGCTTGCTCCTTCATATTCATTCTCCACACTGTACAGCCTGCCCCTGCATGCACTAATCATATGCATTCTTTCCTTTCCTCCATACAGTGAGTCTTTTTTTTTTGTTTTAAAGAAACTAAATTAAAAATAAAATTGCTTCCTTACCCATGTTCAGACACTTCACTGATGCAACGGCTAGCGAAGCAAGATATTAAAACACCAGACAACTAATCCCTGAAACAACAGACAGCAAAGCAACCAAGGGACAGCCGTGTGACACTAGCTCGGAGCACACTGTTACTCACTTGTGCCAAGGAATTACAAAACATGCCACGGCAGATGTCAGCTTGCAGAGACTTTCCCATGCACTAGCACCTGCCAAGGTTGGTCAAATGGGAGACGATACAGGACCATGTTCTGTTTAAAATGAAGATTTTAAGAAATATCCCAATATTTCCCTTAGTAACATTACGGATCAGAACTAGCAACCGTGGGATACAAGATTATCTTGTAATCGATACCTAAACAGGCCCTAAACAGTTGGTGACTCGCAACATGTTCATTTTTTCCAGTTCACTCCTGGGAAAAGTCAAGCTTTCCTGTGCAAATCCACATCTCCATTCGTATCTAAGTCTAGCAAACACTTCTCTCTACTTTGATAAAACACATTTCGCTTTACTGCAGATACTGCAAAAATAAAAGTTTCTCTACTGTGTCTATAAGAACCACTTTACTTTTTAACTTGAAGCATACAGCATAAAAACTTCATCATTAGCTTCATCATGTGAAACTAGAGCTGCTCTAAATGCTGCCCATGTGCAGCACTAGTGTTCATGTAGTAAGAGAATTCATTTCAAGAATATTTATCTGAAACTCAATACCCAAGAGAACAATTTCTACTGATAAACAGGTTTTGCTTAAAAGACAAAAAGAGAGAAGAGAGAACCCTTGGAAACAGCTCTAGACCAATGAGGTCAGGCTTGGCAGGGGCTTGCCCAGCAGAGCCCAAGTGGGAGAGCACGTTGAAAACCAGATTCTTAAAGCTACAAAGCTCAAACTATCCCTCCCTACAATGATATACAGCCTTAAAACAAGCAAGCTTACCTTCACAGATTTTTAAAATATAGACATTAAAAATTTTAACTCATGAACAAGTCTATAATCTGTCCTCACGTTTTAGGTTATTTCCCATAAAATACCAAGCTGCATCAGCCAAAAACAAAAAAAAGTTCACTCTTTGTACATATAAAAATGATAAATAAAACCAAGTCATGCCTCAGTTCGCTTCATATCTTAATGTACTGGTTTTGGCTGGGATAGAGCTAGTTTTCTTCACAGTACGTGGTATGGTACTATGCTCTGGAGTTGTGGTGACACCAACCCAGCGCTGTTTAGCTGTTCCTGCGCACTGCTTACACAGCACCCGGGCTTTGGCCGTTTCTCACGCTGCCCTGCAGCAAGTGGGCTGGGAGTGTGCTACAAGTTGGGAGGGGACACAGCAGGGACAGCTGACCCCGACTGACACCGTAAGACGGCCTGCCCAGCAATAATATCTGGGGGAGAGGAGGAGGGCGGGAGGTGACGTTCAGAGCCATGCCGTTTGATTTCCCAAGGAGTTGTTGGTTACACGTAATAAAAGTCTGCTTTTCTGGAAACAGCTTAACACCTGCCTCCCGGTGGGAAGCAGTGAGTGAATTCCTTATTGTGCTTTGATTCCACGTGCAGCTTTTGCTTTACCTATTAAACTGCTGTCACCGCAACCCAGGAGTTTCCTTACTTTTACCTTTTCACCCCACTGTAGGGGGAAGTGAGCGAGTGGCTGTGTGGTGTTGGCTGCCTACCAGGATTCAACCCCAACACTGAAGTGCATGCATGTACTTTGTTGGGTTTATCATATTCCAGCTTGTTTCCCATCCACGCTTCCAAGAATTTATAAAATGACTACGCAATAATTTCTTGCATTATTAAGTGCAAGACTATCAGATTTTTTTCTACGTATATTTACTGCAATTCTGGCACCACTGGATTGCATAATTAGCAAAGAAATTAAAGTAGTTTCTTTCCTCTTCAGGCCAAGGAATTTCAGAAATAGCTTAGAATCTTCTTGCTATTCAGTAATTATAGGCCTTTTATTCCCAAAGCTCCTCTGACATGGGGACTGACAAATATCATGGTTGTTTTGCCAGCATTACTAGGAAAACTCTTTTGAAACTAGTATTACGTTTGTTTTCTCTTATTGCTTCAGACTTCTATAAGAGGAAAAAAAGAGATGACACAAACTAAATTAGCTCACTAATCTGAAAAAAAAAAAAAATCATTTGAGCAATCTCTCTTCCTTTAGACAGCTGAAACTGCTTTCAACAGCATAAAAGACAACTACATTCAAAATAATCCAGGTACTACATAGGTTCTTTAAAGTACTGCTGCAAATTTCCACAGCTTACAGTTCCGACAACTCCAAAAAAAACTGTCTGAGGTACCATGGAGGGAGAGAGAAGTTTTGTGATGCTACACAGCCCAGGAAACAAATGAAACAGATTACAAACAAAACCCAGCATTTCAGTCCTCTGCCAAACGCAAGTGACAGCTTCATCTACAACAAGAAAGAAGGAAGTCTATCAAGTAAAAGAGGTGTTAAAGCAGCAAAACAGCTCAGGTGCAAAGATAATTTGGGCAGAGTACTCTGACACCATTCTGTCTGCGTGTGTATGTGTTAAGAGCATGTCATTTAATGCTTCTCATATCTCAAAATGGATCGACAGTTACAGATGTAACACAATCCAGGTCAAGTGCGTATTTTTATGATATTTATGTCATATTATGATATGGCACGAAAACTGAAAGAAAGGAATCTTCAGAATGCAATCTGCAGGGGGAGGGTCCGAATACGGAAGCGCTACAAGAGCTTGTCCCAAGATTCCAGTAGGCATATACCAAATTCAATAAGAAGGATACAGAAACAGCTGAGAACAGCCCTATTGCTAAATGCCGTCTAGAATTTGATTTTGTAATGTATTTTTTTTTTGTTTGTAACCTTGTTTGCAACTCTGAAATAAAAAGCCTGGCCTTCTGTGTTTCTGTATTGAATTGGCTGATCCAGATAAGGCAGAGTGTACAGGCACAACTCCAAAGATGTTGTTTGGAGAAACCGAGCTGAAGAGCGCTTTTCAGGATGCTTCCAACGTAACCAGGCCGGATTTTGGAGAAGAGTTTCTCTGCCGAGCTTAAGCCGTCATTCCTACTATAAAAAGAAATAGTAAAGTGACACCTCAAAGCTCTGAGCAATCCTCCAAAGCATGGGGTTGATTTTTTTTTTTCTCCCCTCCTTTCCCCCAAATAAGCAACAGCATCTCACAGCTGCACGCTCTGCCATACACCACTCTGAAATCATCAGCTCTCTATCCCAGAGGCAGGTACCGTTACTTGGGAACTCCCAAGGACAAGGTTGGGATTTGGGTTTTTTTTGTTATTAATTTAATTTAGGTAACGGGCACTTGGGAATTAAAAATATCTGCACACTAGGAAAGTACCATTTTTTTTATTTCATCTTAACGCCCGCAGAGTTTACCTAGAGCAGTCCTACCTATGCCACTGAATTGCTATCATCAAGCCTAACAAATGTTTTAAAATATACAGTTCAAGCTCAGTATCTACAGGCAGAACAGGGAGTTAAATTACTTTAAGCAAATTATAGCCAAATTCCTCAAATTATAAAGATTATAGAAAATGTTATGTGCTTTAATGCCCAATTTTCTGCTCTTTCAGTTAAATATTCATTAATTTCTTAATGCTAAAGTTCTGCTATGTCTCTGAAGCTTTATCATATTTTGCAAATAAGAAGGATTTTTTCATTCATATGCAGGCCTTATTTTAGACAGTTGTACAATGGACTTAACTCTTACAGCTCTTTTCTGGTCTGGTCAACACACATCTCAAAACATCCTCAACACAGCAAATTGTTAAATCAACTGTAATATGAACACATTTTATTCCCAGTATTTGCACATTTAGAAAAGCAGTTTTCAAAGATACAGCCAGGCTCTAGCTCCAGAGGATTTGTGCCTTATTATTGGCATTAACTTCTCCCAAGAATCTTAAATTCTCATGCTTTATTAGTCCTGTTCATTAAAATACGAAAAAGCATTCAAATTACTTTTTTCTAGAGAAAAAAAAAGTTATGAGAACTCCGGAGCAAGAACCACCCCAGCAACTTTTACTCTAATATGTACAATAAAAAAGTAGCTATATTTTGCTTCACAGCAGATCAACAGTCACCTCAAACAGTCTACAAACCCTGAAGTTATTTCAGCATTGCACTTTTAGCAATCTTAATATGACTGCATAATGCAAGCAAGAAAATACCATGAACCCTTCCTTCCAGCGTTTTCTGGCCTAGGAGGCAACAGGCACCTGCAGAATGGACTTTATATAAGGTTCAGAGGAGGAGGGCACCTTCTCTTTTCCTCCCATTTACCAGACAAGTATATCCCTTGTACAAACTATACAAACTGCAGGGCTACAGAAAAAAATTAACTGAAGTTGTAGCTGACAGAAAGCTTTCCATCATCTTTTTCTACTGTTGAATCAAGTTCCCTTAGAATAAAAATGCAATTTAAGTTAGTTACCTATATCTGTATTTTAATATCTGTAGCACTTTGATAAGCCTTTTCAAATACACTTTGAGTAAATGAAATATGTTGCTACGTCAAATCCAACTAGGTAAGAAGGTAAGGCTTTTTTATTCATACTAAAGACATTTATTAGTCACAGTGTCATGGAGTGATTTAGAAACACGTCCTGCTTGCATTTTTTAAATGAAAAAAAATTTGCTTCTGAAAATGCATCTACAAAAATGCTTTTACACCTGTCACCCCAGATTTTAGTGGAGCCAATACACTCACAGAAAATATTTTGGTTGGTTAGTTTGTTAGAATGAAAAAAACGGCCACAGCTAAAACAGCAGAAAGAACTTCTTTGACTTATAACTAAGAAACTCCAACAGAGAAGACCTACAGCTTCTAACAAAAACCCTAAATCCCGCACGCTGAAGATGCTGGAGGCACCTTTTCAAAAACATGCTATCCAGAATCTGACAGAAGCATTTGAAAATTCCACTAAGCACCTAAAACATTAAGTTACGATTAAAAAAAAAAAAGAAAATAAGCAAACAGAAGTATTTCAATTAACAAATTGATTAATATTTGTTACACAAAAACATCTGACAAAATATTTGACAAACACCTTCCTGAGGTAGCCATAAACTATAAAGTTTAAATACTGGTGAAGAGTTTCCACACAAATGCAGCAGAACTTAAAAAAAAAAAAAAAAGAAGAAGAAATAAAAACAAACACACACATAAAATAATAACAGTAAATAAAAGGTACTGATTCTCCAGTTTACAATAAAAAATACTTAGAATTTTGTCATGTGTTTATTAATATTTATGTAGTTGCTTGCATCTGAAAAAGTACAGGTTTAGTGTAGAAGTTGTATTTGATAGCAAATGAACGTATTTTCTTTGTTGAATTTTATAGTAAAAACAAACTCACGTTAAGGGTTTTTCCCTAAAGAGTAAAAATATAAAAGCAGATTAAAATTCAAGTTCTTAAATGTACAACTTTAATAAACTACTGTTTTAAAACAGTACATTCTGCCAATGGAACAGATTTTACTAAAGCATTCCCTGACAAAAAAAATATCCCATGTATTTATATCTTGCTTAGCTAAAAATATTTGCCCCGGCTTCTCCTGTCATGAAAGTGCAACATGCACTTCAAAACACACAAAGAAAAACAAGAACATAAACTTGCTTGGATAAATCTTTGTCTTTACCTTTTTCTTTACCTCTTTCTTTACCAGATTTGGTTTCTGTTCTCACACTCCCTGACTTTACTTACAGCAAAAAGTTCCACGTGAACAAGGTAAAAATCAAGGTACATAATCACTGAAGTGCAAAGGGAGCAATTCTGGACTGCTGTGCAACAAGTCAGTTGCTTACTAAAAAAAAAAGAATGTATTACTTCGTACTTACAAAGCTTCTTTTTTTCCTAACTTATCATTCCTCCCCAATTTACTTATATCTGACTTAAGATACCTCTGCAAATCGTAACAGTTTCTCCTGGTCAAAGGTAAACACTCTAAGGATTTCTGCTTCAAGATGACTGATCTATAATCTTATGTAAAAGTCACTTTGGGAACTCTCACTTACTCACATTTATGCTCATTTATCCTGAACCACAAAAACAGCTGCAGTATCAAAAAAATCACAGGCTCAAATCCAAAACACTTCAAGTAATCGAAACACGCAGCATTTTGAAAAAATGCTCCATTCTGACGTTCTGCCTCGATGACTGAATGAGCAAATAGAAAACCAGTCCAGACCACAGCCACCTCAGTGGAACGAAGGAACAGCACATTTTAACACATGCATCTTCTTTGCTTCTACCGTTTTAGTAGTTTTACAACACTTTCTCTCTTTACAGCTGCCATTTGATAAAACCTCGTCAACAAAAGTATCCAAAAAGTTATTTTTTACACCAACTGCTTTCACATATACCACCAAGTATGAGATAGCATTTTAATTTCTTTGAGCATGTACTTTTAGAAACACAAACACATTCATAATCTTTTGCTTTTCAGTATTCCAGAGGCACTAACAGGACCCTGTATGCACGATTCACAGCATTATTAGAGTCAAACGACGAGAACTAGCAGAAGCAAATAACTGTTTTCTACCAGAGGTTTTGGACAATGAAGACTAGCCGTATAAAATACTTTCAGAATTACTTTCCTCCAAGTGCATTTCAACAATAAAGCAAATCTAATTCAGTCTTGAATACAAAAAGAAAGCATTAATAAAATATAACAACATGCACACATGTTTTAGTGGTAAAGTTCACTAGATGAACATACAGTATATTTTTTAAACTTTTTGACAATTGTTGTGTCATCTTTTTACCAGGACCTGTTGTGACAGGACAAGGGACAAGATTTTAAATTGAAAGAGGGTAGATTTAGATGGGATATGGAGAATATTTTATTTTTTTTTTCTACAGTGAAGGTGGTAAGATTCTAGACCAAGTTGCCCAGAGAAGTTTTGGATGTCCCATCACTGGAAGTGTTCGAGGCCAAGTCAGACAGGGCTTTGAGCAACCTGACATAGTGAAAGGTGTCCATGCCCACAGCAGAGAGGTTGGAACTAGACGGACTTTAAAGGTCCCTTCCAACACAAACCACCCTCTTAATTCCCCCCCAGACCTTTTAAGTTTTTTAAATGAGCACCCTGCTACTTTCTGTCATAGCTTTGTTCACAAAGGACTTTACAAGCATCCTCATTAAGCTCTTCAAATATCTTCCTTCCATGCCGTTGCCAGAAAGCCAAGACATCAGCTAAATATAGTTAACACAGTAAAGCCCTAACACACAGGACAGTGTTTCATTTCACTGTACTGCCAGCCTGGGCAAGAATCTATTGGTCTTCCTCTGTTCAGAATACGGCTTCTGAGTCAGATACAGTCCGTGCAGGTGCAGTCTGTGCTGCCTCACACAACAGAAATTTAGTCCACAACTTCAAACAGTAGTTGCTGTAGGATCTGTCTTTTAATTTAAGCTGTCAAGCTAAATCTTTAGTGCATTTGAAGTGAATTTTGCATCATTAGACAACCATGCGTGCACATTTGCTAACTTTACTAGAACAGACAACCATTATTTTCTTAGAAAGAGAATTAGCAACTTTCATCTGAAAATTTGTGGCCAAAAAGCTTTGCTTCTACGCTACTGGATCTGAGAGCGGCCGAACACCTGAAACTTCCAGATACCAGGAAAATCTGAAGTTGTCGGTGAAGACGTGGCACCTGCAGTAGGACATTCACCCTTCATCACAGCGATGCCGAGTACTCAGCTATCCGCGGTAACCCCCCCCACACACACACACACACGCCTGGCACAACCAGGACGGACAGGGANCAACCAGGACGGACAGGGATCGTTAGGAAAGCAGGGAAGAGCGAGCCCAGAGCCCAGCCGGCACCCCCGGCCTCGCCATCAGCCGGCCCCAGCTGCGGCCACCAGGCAGGGGCTGACGGCCCCGTCAGGACAGAAGCCCGGGGCCGAGCGGCTCTCCGCGGGAGGCTCCC
>VWZK01013960.1:76947-135837 GCA_013396935.1 Baryphthengus martii | reverse complement strand
GGCTCCGATCGCGCTCCGCCTCTCGCCTGGGCAGTGACGTGGCTGCTGGCGGTCGCCAAACTGGCCCAGGCAGCGGGATCGGCGGTGGCGGACGCGGCCTCCCCGCCGCAGTTCCTGAAGGGATGTCTGCCTCCGTGTCTCCGTGTTACTCCCCAGCCCGTGAGCCAGCAGCGGGCTGGGGCCGCTGGGAGGGCCTTGAAGCCGAGCGGTGCGGCTGAGGAATGAGCTGCCGCCTGCCCACCGGGCTAGCTCTGCTCCCGGCCCCAGCCTCAGCGCCCGGGAGCGGCCGGCGGAGCCTGGCCTTGGCAAATCCAGGAGGAAGAACAGGCGCCAAGTCCTATCGGGTCTTTTCAAGGCAGTCGGTGACAGTAATTGGCGTGTGAGAGGTGCACTGATGGCAGCGACTCTGTCTACTTGGCAGGGAAGATAAAACAGCTTCTCAGCTGGCCTGGGTCTGAAGAACGATGCTCTGAGATGCTGATACAATTTCATCCTTTAGGGCCGTGTCGGTTCATCGTAGCGATCAACCGACACAGCCCTAAACAGTATGAGTAAGGACACTAGCCAAACACTTGGATGAATCGGGAGCACCTTCAGGGGGTAGTAAGGACAGGGTTTCTTTTGATTTTAATCGCCCTTTTTAATAGAAGGCTTTTATTTGGGTTTAATGTCAACCAAATTCTTTTCCTTCTCTGGACACAAAGACGTGTTAGTGGCAGCAGTGATTATGATGACTGAGATTTGCTGTGAAGTGACATCTGTATGGTGTTGAAAGCTGATACACAGCCTCAAAAATCTGCTAGGGCAAGGGATTAAAAAAAAGCACGTGTGAGAGAGAACATGGATGTTTTCTGGGCCCCAAAGGAATGGAAATTGCCCTGTCCACAGGCCTTTACAATTTATTTTTTTAAATGATCTTACTTTACCAGGCTTTTTTTAATATATAAAATCCTGTTGCCTGTTTTTGCACAGATGCCTTTTATTTGGTAGATAAAAATGTGTGTGTGTCTTTAGTAGTTAAAAGCAGAAATGATTGAGCAAGTAGTCCAAGTCATTCTGAAACTGTGGTTTGTGTTCTAGGTTTTTTGGGTGATCTCTAAAGACCTTCTGAGAGTGACTCCATTTTTACTAAGAGAAGTTTCATTCCAGACTGGAATCCATTAGGACCTTCCTAAAGGCACAGACTGTTAACAGGGTATAAACTCTAGAAAATCTCTATCAGATTTTCAAAGAAACTGGCTGTAACTTACCCTGACAACTTTTTAATGTCTTCAGCTGTTCTATTTTGTTGCAGTAATCGGGACCCAATAGCATTTTTTTGCCCTTAGCAACAGCAGGAACATTTTGTTTTTACATTTAAAATCCGTGACTCCTCAGGCAGTACACATGTTAGACTTGAATTTAAGCAGATGAATAATCCAGTGCTTATTCAATACAGAGTTGTTGGTTCCTGTTTTTCTGAATGGGCAGAAAACTACATACTGTGTACCGATGGGAAGGATGATCTTCAAAACTGAGGTCACAACGTGGGGAAGGTTGAAAGCAACTGGTATCGAGAAATGGCTAATGACTTTGAAAATACTCTAATTAAACATGTAAAGCCTGTGTGCAAAAAAGTATTTCATGACATTTTAGATCTGTAACCTGCACAGTTACTAGTAATGTCAAGTGAATAAATAGAGTACGCAATAAATAAAATTAACCTGGTTAGTCATCCTTTAGTGGTGCTTTCATCACATTATGAAAATTTCCTTATTTAAGAGTCTAGTGAAGAGTGTAAGACACTGTCATACCTCTACCTGGTTTGCTGTACACAAGTCAAGTTACAAAGCTGCCAAGATATGAATTAATGCATAAAATAAGGCAATGAATAATTCAGTAAATGAGTCAATGTTTCAAGACAGGGCTGAGCCTCAATGAACTCACATTTTCACTTTGGCTATTGAGTTACCTCTTGAGTGTTATACCTTCTTCAGTAGTTACTGTTTTTTAAAGATAGGAGGCTATTAAAAAAAAAAAAAGCTTTGAAAAGCCTCTGTTATAAATACTAAGCAAAGTTCTTGAAGCCGTTCCAATAAATGCTTAATATCCAAAATTAACAATACATTTAATGTAGCAACAATACTTTGCACTTACATAGGCCCTGTCATTTGGAGGCCTTAATGAGCTTCACAAAAATGCACAATTACGGATGTTAGGGATTTTCTCCTGAGGAAATGAAGGTAATGAATGTTGAAGTAATTTGCTAAGGATCAAGCAACACATCTGTGGAGCACTGGGAGTAAAACTCTGCTTTCTTCATCATCACTGATGACCTCCATCTGTCATTCATGCTACTTGGCATAAAGGAGTATGACTCATACGAAGAGTCCTGCATTTGGTCTTTGATAATGATTGTAACTGAAACCAGCAGGTTAGTTGTAGTTACAGCAGACACCATTAACGGCAGCTGAATACAAACAACCACCTGTATCAAATACATGCACAAGGGGCTTCCAAATACTGCAGTTAGCACTCATCGGGAGGGAGCTAGAATTCATCAGCGTTCCATAACATTCAGAAAATAGAGAGAATGTGGAGAATCTCAGTCAAATGTTGGTGCTTGTACCAAGCCCTTCGCTGCTGTCTAATCACAGCTGAACATACACTGCATCCTTAGATGCCTGAGTGATATGTGTCACACATACGCCAAACACCTGCGATTCCCAAAGCTTCCGTATAACTTACAGTGGCTTATCACCTCTGAACATCAATTTGCATATTTATATCTTTATTTCTAAATTCAAATTTATATAAATATATATATATGAATATAAAAATATAAGATGAGCTATGTGGCACAAAATTATCTCTCTTGGGATATCTGTAACAAACCTTTTTGTTTGTCCCATGGACAAGCTCCCAGACGGGCACAAGGCAGAACTGAGACAGGGCGAGAAGATTCATTACTGCTGTTGCAGACAGTTTAATAAAGGTTGTATTTGAAGAAAAGACAATGGAAAGATGCACTTGATATTTCTCTTTTCCTATATATTACATTTCTTGCATGTAGAAAAATATATTCTAAACCTGAGTTTTGTGGAGGAAAAACAACATGCTGAAGAAATTAATTCCATTTCATCCCTAGGTTAGATGTTCCGACTCGCAGCAAAGGCAGGATAGGAGTGAAGATAGGGAGCGTCAGACAGTACATGTCTTCTGATCATTCTGAGTTTGGTTAAGCCTGGATTTAAGCAATCTTTTTTCCTCTCTCTGTACTTCGGCAGCCCGCTGCAGGCAGCTCCAGCTGAAATTTATCTACAACAGCCTGTAAGGCTTAACAAAATTCTAGCTGTGCCTTGTTCCCAGTTAATCCTTTGCACCTTGAGGTGATGTGGAAGGCATGAAAACTAGCGTCTCAACTTTGTTGTTAAGATTTTATTCAGAAATCTTTCTGGAGAGATGTGTTTACTATCCCAGCCTTCAATTAAAAAAATATTTTCACACAAACTCTAGGTAATCTGAATCCTAAATTCATATTCCAGATTTTTATTTTCAAAGCAATATGAGTTTTAAGATAATCTGGAGCTTTTTTCATCACTGAATGCGATTGATGCTGCCCACTCAGCGTCGTAACTTTGGCATTTCTTGATTTTCACCTAAAGATGTGATTTAAACACTGTTTTAACAGAGAGCTAAGATAATATTCCCACACATAAATACCTATACAGGATGGTGGAAATGCCCAAAGTTTTCTTCCCACAGTTTCCTCTGCATTTTTTGAAGGCAGTCTTGAGACAGAAGGGATCTGTACCCTATCCGTCTTGGAAATGCCAGGTCTCCCAGTTGAAGGTTGCGACACTAAGTTCTCTAATTTCTGTGTAATAAAGTTACCCACATTCCTCCTTGGTACACTTCAGGCTTATGTGAAGTAAATGTTGAGATTTGATTAATTGTAATCCGTGCCTAAGGCTTAATAGTAGACTATTTTAGATCTGTTTATATGCATCCAAAACGTATTTTGTTGTGCACACTTGATTCCTGCCCTGTGTTGAGCCAGTATTTTTTATTTGAAAAAAAAAACCAGTTCTGGGAATGAAAGGAGACCTTACCCCTCTGACATATCTGCCATATCTGTAGCAGGACGATGAGCAGTGTCAAAGCACAGAGGGAGACAATCTGTCTTGCTCCTTTTTTTTCTCACCTTCCCGGGCCAGACTGAGACTGGCATCCCTGCCTGCCTGTTATCGCTGCATGGAGCGTAGCAGTTGCTAAGCAACTGTGGACCAGGCACCACAGCCTGATTTTGAAATGGAGAATTAACTAAATTAGTTTTGATGAAGACAAGATATAGCTGAAGAGCAGGCAGGAGTGAGGAAAAAAAAAAAAGCAAAGTAGCTGTGATTTGTGCTCGGGAACAAAAGATGTTGAAGTAGAAAGGAGAGTTTTGAAAGCAAAGAGAGAATGGTGTATATGGCCCAAGTGGAAGAAATAGAGAGAGAACTGGGTGTTCTTCAGGGCAAGCACTGTCTCTATAGTTGTACATCACCTAGCACAGCAAAGCTTCAAGTCTAGTGGGGCTTCAAGACACCATCATGATACAAGCAGAAAAAAGTGCGGCTGCGGAACCTTCCACCTCCCTCTCTCACCGGTCCCGATTTCAATACAGCCTCACAGCCACCTCCATTAGGAGCTAAAGAGCACAGAAAGAAAAGTTAGGGAATTTACCACTTCCATTTTCTATCCTGGGGAATTGTTACCTCCACTGACTCTTGAGCCGCCATGGTTTGCATGACACGAAGGGTGCAGCGGCCTTGGGTGACTGTGTGGTGACTGGGGACTTGCTGTAATTTTTTTGCAACCCTGCAAATGTCACTGCTGCACTGATGCATAAGCCCATAAAGAATTTTTCTTCCAATATGGACATTCTATGCTAACTAAGTGTGGCCAAATCTCATCCTTTTGTCTTGTCTGAGTTCCCTGACTTTTGAATCCAAACCATAGCATTCCATGAAAAATCACATCAGTGACGGGGCTTGATATCCTACACTATTCTACCAGAGATTTAAAGGCCAAGCAAAAAATATGCAAGTTTTTTCTGAGCATATTCATGTTTTGTCATTAATTCACTGCAATAGTACTTATTGCCATCTACATTCACTTTTCATGAATATTTCAGCAAATAATTTCCTAGGTTGAAACAGTTTTAGGGAAAAAAAAAGTATGCAGATATTGAAGAACATTGCCAAAAAAAACCCCTATACTACAACTGTGATTCTACCAGTTGAACTCTGCCAGCCATGGAGCATATGTGTACCCCACTGAATTGTGGTCTAGTCATGACAAATCAATATGAATGAGAATTCAAATGTTTCATATTTAGACTGGAAAATTTACAGGCCAAGAATTCTTTGTTACAATGGACTTGTGAATGAATGTGAACAAGCTCAACACAGTTTTCTGATGTTAGGAACATCAAAAACAAAAGCAGAGAGAAATAAGTAAGGTGATTGCTTTTCAGCAATGCAGGGTTGCTTGTCGTGGGTGTCAGTCACATTTGTATCATCTCTCCATAGCTCTTAAACATCAGCAACAGATTTTAAGAGATCTTAGTTCATAAATATATGTTCAAACAGCATTCAGATACAACTACAAGCTTAATAAAAAGCAAGATAGTTAAATCTCATGGGCTTATTCAGTGACAGAGTCAAATAAGATGGATTTCTTATGTAATTCCTTTGAAGTACATTTTGAAAATAATTGGTTGTCTCAGTAGAATGCTATATATCTGAGGTTTGAGCTCGTAAGCTAGAACTCTAGAGCGGTGCTTAAAAGTTAGGGACCTCTTTTTTGGAGTTGGCATTGTTAAGAATGCAGTTAATATATCCATAGATGTTCTTATCCTTCCCACTTTGCTAACATGCTATCAATGAAGAAAAACTCCCTTAATTTTCTGTATTTTAATTTCATCTTTTCAATGTCTTTATTCATTACAGTGAGACTTTGATGTCACAGATCCGAGAAAAATATCAGGGAGATACATAAACACAGAGAAGAAAGGATGTCTAGTCTTCACGATCCTTAATGAGGGAAAATCTGAACGCCAGCAAAGCAAATTTACCATCTCAGAGGATGAGTTCAGACTGCCATCTGGGGGATTTAGGGCTATAAATCTGACTGAAGGGCTGAGAAATTTAGCCTGTGTAGTGGATCTAATTGGATACCTTCCAGAAGTCAAAGCATTCACTGCAAACATCCCATCTAGTGAACTTTTTACTGTGTTGTTCAGTTTGCAAACTTCTTTCCTGATTTCTGAGTACATGCAGAATTCTATGAACATATGATTTTTAAGTTACAGCCTGTTCTCAGACTTCCCTTCAATGTGTTTCTAATCTGTGACTAGTTACTTAATTTACATAGGATTTTTGTTCAATTTGTTGTTGGATTTTTTCACCCTTTGTTTCCTTTTAAGGAAGGAGACAAAAATATACTGAATAATAGAAGAGTGGTTAATAAACAAAAGATCACGCTATCATAGGTCAGGTGCTATCACATCAGCCTCTGTTTAGGCATTCATAAGAAGCTGGGGAAATGCTTCCCTAAAGTTTCTGTGTACGACACTGGGTCTGTGTAAAAGTTTATGAATGATGCAAATGGCATCTAACATAACATCCAGCTAGAGCGCTACGTGCCACCCACAAACACTTATGATGAAATCTTCACCAGAGTGCAAGCAGAAGCAGTCAAACTACGGTGGCATGGCAGGAGCCGGGCGTGCAAGACAGCTTGACAGGGGTCAACAGAGGCTCTTTTTATAGAATAGATCAAACCACGTCCATCTACACCGTGCTGGTTCCAGGTACTACCATAACTCCCTGGAGTAAGGGAAAAGTTCCTATTCCGAGCAGTGGGTTCTTTTAGTCTGGTTTGGATATTTCAGCTTCTTGCCGGGCACTTCTCTAGAGAAGCCCTTCCAGGGCAGGGGAGGGCATGTCCGGATCATTTCCTAGGGATGCAAAAGTGGGGCAGTGGCGTTTTCAAGTTTTCAGTGTCCCTAATTTCACATACTGTTTGTCTTATCTTTACTCTTAATACATGTGTCTAGCCAAGACTCTTGAGAGACGGGGCAGGTTTTGTTTCTAATGGCAATCACAGCCTAGGCAAGACGCTTCATTTCTTTGCATCTGATTTCATCTTTCCTGAAGAGCAGTAACAGCAAAAAGAAATTGTCTTAGGTATCTACAGGCAAATAATTCTTTTATCATGCCTAAGGCAGTTTTCTACGGTCTTGATAAAAATAAGATTTCCTGTCTATCAACCATCAGTTTAAAAGGCGATTCTAGTTAATAATCTGTAAGAGCTGAATCTAGCTGTTTTCTGTAGTAGCAGAGGTGTTGACATGAACTGAACAGTAAATGAAAATAGGGGTGATCGCAGATGCCTCTCTACACAGATGCAAGCAGCCTGGGACAGTAAAAAGCAGATCCTGAATAAGTACATGATTATATAGTGTGGTTTTGAGATTTTTTTGGAAATAAATATATCTGATCAACAGTCGTTATATGTATTTTCCTGTACACAGAGAGGAATCTCAACCTCATATGAGCCAGAGTAAGTTTTACAGCCAGGCATTACATTTGGTTTTCTTCCACAGTTTAAGAACAGAAGAGCTCAGCACTGTCAGCCGTGCTCTTTAGTGATCTTTTGAGAACAATGAAACTTGCTGCTTGTAAGCCAGGCAGCGCTTTCCAGCTGAGATCAGAATAGTGGTAGTATCTGAAAAGTTTCTGCAAAACTGGAGCCTGCAAAATACTGTTCTTTTCTTAGCACATGCGTTTTATTATTTTACACATTCAGAAGCATGAAAAGAAAAAGAGAGGAGCTTATAACTAAACTAAGGTTAGCATATCTTAGAGATGCACACAGATAAGAAAGAAATTAGAGATGACATTGTGTAAGTTCTGCATTGATCTCTAAAATATTTCCTTTTTTACCCTGTGGAGGAAGCACTCGATCAGCAGGAAACAACTCTTATCACCCTCAGAATACTCTTTCTTCCTAACAATTATTTATGTAGCAAGGGGTTTATCCACACATGCACGGAAGGTTACAAATCTGCAGCCAGCACCCAAAGTGTCTCTCATAGGTATTTTAGAAAGCAAAATGTTTTGCTAGTCCTCTTGACTCTTTAACGCATGGCAACAGTTATTCGTGACCAGAGCAGAAACAGGATTGGCACTACCTATTCTTTTAAATAGTGTGGATGCGGTTGTTGTGACTGGGCTTGCAAATTGGATTTGGACTGTAGACATAAGATTTCTATTGAAGTGCTTTCTCTATCATCTTCCCACCTAACCAAGGTAATGAATCACATCACAATCAGAATGCCATTTATTAAGGTGTACTTAAAGATCTGTGAACATGTTTTCTCAAATGCTAAGTGAATAGTAATTTGCCATTTAAATCCCCAATTAAGAGCATCAGTAGATAAACAATCTGTTTAAATAATCATGAAGAATTCGTATCTCTTAAACTATGACCAATTTACATCCTGCTGTCATCTGTTTAATTCGGTGGGATTTTACTAACTTTTCTTATTTCTATATGTAACTCCAGAGATGCAGAGAGACCAAAGGCAGCCTCTCATCGTTAGCAGACGTAAGGAAAGGGAACATCCTTAAAAGCCTGTGAGATGATGTACTGCGTGCACACAGCAAGCAGCTGTGTATTGCTGAGCTGGATGACACGATTAGGAGTCCAGGTCTCAGCTATAACAATGAAAATTGCCCGATTTGTGCCTCCTGAGAGAAATAAACAATATCTAGATAGAGAAGGGAGACGGACCAGCTGCTAGCTTTAAGCTCTATGTAATTTATTTAACTTCATAGAGTCATGGGCTCCTTAGATTGGCCAGTGTCACAAGCATCGAGTGTGCCAGTGGGCTAACAGTTAATCCCATTAACACTAGCTGCTTAGTTTCTAAAACTGGAACTGCAATACTGGATGACAGTCTCATTCAGCTTCATTATTTTAGCTAGAGCTCTCCTTCAGATCTGAAGACCTACGCAGCATGAAAAATAAATTCTCAAAAGAAACTAGGTTGGCAGGGAAGGGATTTCTCTTCCCCCTTTCAAACTGCCTGCACAGAACAGCGTGTGTTTATTGCGCAGAAAGAGAGCGAGACTGCAGCACTTCCATAAATGCCTTTCTAAATTGGCAATTTAAACAAATATTTTGAGATTATTCTGTCTGGATATACCTATTATACTAATTTCAAATGATAAAAAAATGCTAACCCTCTTTTTATGCAACTGTGTTTGTATAGGTTTCAGGAAGAAAAATTTATTTCCTGCATTCTTATTTATGCTGTTATCTTTACTAGAGCTTCTCAGAGTAGTTTCATGAAGTGGATGCAAACGGAGTAGCTAACACAGTTACCTCTTCACAGTCTCATCTCAGAAACAGCAGTAACTCTATTTATATGTCAGCCATGTGATTCTAGGGAGCAGATATGCTGAGTTCTGTAGCATGGACATCAATACCTTACCCTCTGCATTTTTTTCACAGGTTCAGGAGGGTAATACACCTTTCAAATTTAGTTCAGGAGGGTTTTTTGGTAAATGCAACTGCAGCTGTGATTCACTCAGTAGCAATCAGAATCAGCACGTGTGCAAAAAACAACCCCAAAGACCCTTTCTTCCCTAAAAGGGTCATTTTTGGTTTAGTTTAAAGTGGGATGGTATTTTAGGGAAGACTTCAAGCTACGCGTATACTGGTCGTCCCTTTATGTTTCTGATGGCTGTTTAAAATCGAAGGTGTGATGGCTGGTAGGCAAAAGCAGCGTGCAGTTTGTCTTCTAAAGCTATAGCAAAACAGCATTAGCACATGCTTCTGGAGTTACAGGAGACAGCAGAGCATGCAGCTCAGAGCAGGATCTGATGTTGGCTAGTGAAAAACAATATGTGATTGCCATGTGTTGCTGTTAGAGGGCAGCAGATACCCTAAATAAGGTCTGGACACTATGACCTAGTTCTGCCGGGGCTTTGTGGCATCTGCAAAGGCAGAAGAAATGTTGCCTAGCACCCATTTTAGCCTCTGGGTCTTGTCAGCCATGAGTTTTCTAAGTTTTAACTTTTTAGGTTAGTATTTTCCATTCTCTATCTTTCTTAGCTCAGGCTTTCTTGAGAATTTGAACAGTTTGACAACCATCTTCAGGATGGCAATTAACCTAAAATCAATCATTCTGCTCATGCCAAAAGTATTCCTGCTAAGCATTTCTTCAAATCACCTGTTTCTAACATTCAGCAGTGGAATTTTTAGGAAAGGATAATGCTGGACTCCAGAGCTTTTCTAATTTTTATAAACATACCTAATTCTATTATAAAATACTGATAACACCACTTAAATCTATTTAAAATCTGCTCTTTAAGCTTGCAGATATTTCATCGATACTGTTTTTTTACACTGTTTATCGGGATATCTGCATGTCCTTCTCCTCCAGCTCTCCTCACATCTCTGTGGGGGAAAAGCAAACAAACAAACAAACAAACAAAGTGGCCTAGGATTCTGGAAGTTTTTTAAGTTTCAACTCTTTCAATTATAATAATCTAACAATTAGTTGAAGTGTTAAGGAAACCTGCATGTCCTGACCTAGGAGACCATCCTATGGCAGCTAAGTCCTGCAGGTTCAAATCTCCAGTACAGGAACCGTATCTTTAGTTTCATTTTAGTCCATTTAACTACACTGCTTTCCAAAGGAAATTGCCTGTACCCCTAGCTCTGATACCTGTAAATACTTAAAATTTAATTGCCTCCTCTGGATTTTTCATTTAAATAACAGAAAGTTCAGACCTGAGCCTTCAAATTATTTTCTTTATGGAAAAGTGTAGGATCTTCCTCTAAAGGTGGTATACAAAAAAAAAACCCCAAAAAAACCAACAAAAGGGTAAGAACTTATTACATTACGTACTGCTCGAACTCAACAGCCCAAGAAATCTAATAAACGAGTCCAGCAGGCAGTGCTGTCTTTCCACATCAGTATCATAAAGTTAAATGTGTGGAATCTCAGTTTTTCTTGCAAAAATTGTGCAGGCAACAGCATCAAGATCAAGCTGGTTTTGTTTATTATTACTTTACATGACTAGTGAAACACCAGATAGCTGGAACTGCCACAATTAAGATCACAGTCAAGACCTGCAAGCACACTTCTCCCCATAGCTCGTGACTCATCCTCTGCCAACCAGCTTTCACATGTGAGGTAAGAAGGATCCTACAGAAACCAACACAAACACATTCCTGCCGTATTCTCTCTCTGTACTGTACATCTGAGAGAACAGGTGTCTCCTGGAGAATAGGCTGTATTGCAATGCACACACATAAAGGAGAACTGAAGCTGTGCACAAAGCCTTAGTTTTGGCCTTCACGACTCCAGGTGCTTTGTTTTTAAAGTGCTAGAGTTATGTCTCCTGTAAAAAAAAAACCATAACGTTACCTTGTTGACCCAAGATTGACCCAAGACCTCCCAGATCCCAATTCCATTTAAATAAACCTCAGAAAGTCTCACTGATTTGAAGAGAAGAAAGATGAAACGTATATTAAAGTAACAAGGTGCCTGAGCCACTTTGGAAGCTGCTTCTCAAAGCTAATAGTTGAAGTCACAGCCTCCATGGATTCTTCTCTGGCCACAGCAGTGCTTTGATGGCAAGAGCAGCAAGATCTCCTCTGTGTCTCACAAATGGAAGGCATTATTAATACCATAGCCAAAATAATGCATCTTAAAAGCACAGATGTTTAATTCTTTTCTGGCTTCTTGTCCGCTAGAAAGTACCACTAAACAGCTTACAGTTAGAATTTTAATAACTCGGAGTTGTATTAAAAATTCAAGGGATTTGTTATTGCACAATATTTTTTTGGTGGTAAACACTCAACATAAAAGAGCAGAAAAGTCAATCTGTAACTTCTATTTTAATAAATACAGGGGTTTTTTTCTTCTAGACAATGAAAATAAAAGCCCTTTTAGCACTGCAGAGATTTATAAGCTTAGAACCCATTAAAATTTCTAAAGGCATGTGCATAAATACATCTAATCACGTTCGCTGCTGAAATAAAATTGCTTGCATCAGTCTTCAGAAAGTCCAGTTTCAGCTAAGGAAGAATATTTCCTATTGGAAGTGCTTTCTTAGCACCCATTACTCATTGCTGGGATTTATCTAAATAAATAAATTAATACCATTTCTGGATGGAGTATCTCATTAATGAAGAAGTTATATGAAAGGAATACTGTCAGGCTACTCTGCATTTTTTATGTTGAGAAGAAGGAAAATTCAGCAATGAGCTGATAGTAAACTTTGCTTTATGCAGGCCGCATTTTAATTTGGAGAAAGCAGATACAAATTCTTTGAAAATCTGTGCCTATGCTTTGTTAAGCAAAACAGATGAGTGAATCATTTTAGTACATGGTTGGTATTTGAGAGATCTCAGATAGAGGAAGGTAGTAGGAAAAGCAAGAGTAGGATGGTGAGGAAAATCAATAGGAGCAGAAAGAAGCTGCTTTGATCAAAAGAAGTTGCATATTTGTTACATCAGTGTCACGGTTCTGATGACAGCTGTTATCTCCAAGAGAAACCCTTGACAGAAGTGCTGGGAATTAGAAGATTTGTGTGTTCTGTGTACAAAATTGTCACAGCTGATGCTCTGTTTTGGAAAATTTAGCAGGACCTACTGCAGGATTAGTATGACTACTAGCTGTGGTTTCACAGGACCTCCTAGCTACATGAGCCTAACTGGAAGGATTTTGTGCCCTAGCATGTACACCTTGTAACTCCTCTCTTTGGGGTCCCAATTCTAGCACCTCCATCTATCTTGCTGTGCCCCACTGATTCTTCCTCCTGAGAGTCACTCATAGGAAGCCATTGAGGCCAATGTTTCTGCTGGTCTACATGACCAAGCCAGTATAAAAGAACCAAGAGAAGGAAATAAATACCTGCATTATTCCACATTTAGCCTTGTGAGTTCAGAATCTCACCTCATCTATTTTTGGGGGGTATGTTAGTTTTCTTAATGCAAACTTAAGATGAAAGATCTTCCTAGAAGTTCTACTTCACCATTAAATCTTAAATAGAAATGAGCATGTTCAGGAGTCATTTTTTGTTTCTCCTTTTTCCTGGAGGGTATTTTG
Source organism: Baryphthengus martii (assembly GCA_013396935.1). Lineage (NCBI taxonomy): Eukaryota > Metazoa > Chordata > Aves > Coraciiformes > Momotidae > Baryphthengus > Baryphthengus martii. Next base: position 122,681 of record VWZK01013960.1, on the reverse strand, counting down.
AATATGGGTGGTGTTTCTTCCACAGACCAGCCTGTGATTTTATACTTTGGGGACTACTATTCCTTTGGAAGAATTATTCAGAATTATTAAAAAATAAAAACAAAAAAAACCCGCAAATAATTAGTGTACTACATGAAAAAAAGAGACCTTCAGCAGTTACTTAGTTTCAGATTGCTCCTCTTGGAAATCTTCACTAAACATATAAGCCTGATTAAAGTTACTGAATATAAATGTTTCCTCATAAATAAAGCAAATTAAGTCAGAAGTTTTCACGTGTGACGACCACTTGCACCTCCAGCATGTAAATAAATAAGTAAATAAATCCATATCACAAGGGATATTAGCAAAGAAAAATGGAGGCTGCAGAGAGGACACAAATTTTTCATCTGGACAATAACTGGGAGGCTTTTTTATAGGCTTATCTTAAATAAAAGTTAGGTTTAGGGCTGAAGGAGAGAAAGCCTGGAGAGCTTCAGTGAGACTAGAAAGGGGCACCCAGAGGGAAGTGTGGGCAGCAGAGAGACCTGGGTTGTAAGAACCTTTTTTCTGGGTAATGGCTGGTTGCCTGTGTGGAAGGATAATCCTCAGATTATGGTTATTTTTAGGGTTAGTGTTGAGGTTTGGGTTGAGTGAAAGCCTAGAGCTGCAGTTGGAGTGGGACTTCTAAGGGGCTGCCGAAGGAAAGTGTGGGCTGTGGAGAGAATGGGCTGTGAGAAGTTTTTCTAGTGGAAAACAATACAGTGTGGACATCAGCCAGTCCAGTGAAAATTGTCTTCTCTCCTGTTGAACACTCAAGATCAAGATAATATAATCTAGTGTTGTCTTCCTTCCCTTTCTGATATTCATTTCTGCGGATGGTTAATAAGAACGGTCTGTTTAAAGGAATCATATTGTTAAATATGCCAGTATCCAGAAGACCCAGGCTCCTGTACTGGCTTTATTCTAACTAGTTGAAGGAATTATTCATTATTTCATGAAATATCTCACTTTTCTCTTAGCATTTCTGCCTGGCTTGTAGTAAGTTAAGAACTCATTACTTTTTTTTCTGATCTTATATTTTTCAAGTCCTCTTCTTTCCTAAACCACATTGTTTGGTTTTTTTTTCCTAGTGCACAGGTATCACACCACAGTCAGTGACAACAACAACTGAACTGTGTTTTTGATATGCATTTCGTTTCATTAAATATATTAGTTCGTGAGTAAAGAAAGAAATATTAGTAGAGTAACTTGTTTCAGCTGAAAGCAGAAAACACCAACATGCTAATTTTTTTTTTTTTTAACTGAAGGTACAGGGTAGCAGAGTTTTTGTTTGTACCAGTTTCTCAGTCTGGTACATCTGGACAGAGTCTGAGGCTGTCCAGGAATATTTGTCTCTCTGGTTCACTGAGATCAGCCTCCAGGTGGGAAATCAACAATGATGCATTCTCAATGAAAAGCTTCAGCCTGCAATCCAGGTACAAATACCCTTGGATTTGTATAGTGTATAGAGCTGCACCCAGATAAGAATATCACTGCTGATACTTACTCCTGTATAAATAAAGAAAAGCCTTAAATCTGAATATGGTAGTTAGCAACAACTTTAATACTTTTTAGGCAGTGGACATGTCAACAAAAAAAACTTTGGAGATGTGTGCAGGTGCCTGCAGGCATTTGTAGAATGCATCAGAACTTAAGGAAACAACATCATGCAAAACAAGAACAGCATAGGATGTTCATATTCAGACTGATATGAACAGAAAGAGAATATTAAATTAAAAAAAAAAAAAAAGTAAGAAAGAAACGTCCACTATCTTGTGGCAGATCCAGGAGCTTCCTCCAGTGGACCCCTTTCTGCATGCAATTTAAGCTGTCAGATGCTTGCTCCTGCAAGCTTTGGGCAGGCTATAGTGAACACAGAGAGGATTCTTCCCCTGGAAAACCTTTCTGTGAGATGTTTTTGGCTTGCTTGAGCATCAGAGAAATTGAAAAATGAAAGCCTGAAACATGCAGCTGCTCTTGGGGTATGTGGGAGGGCATTAATTCAGGAGCAAGAGAAGATCCTGGCCTGAGCTCGTGGCTGCTGTCTTCTGAGGTCTCCACTGACACCTCTAGCTACAAAATTTGCTCAAGTAATTTCTGAAAAATGACTGCAGTGGGGATAAAAGAGCAGTCCATCATGACTTTTAGAACATATTTTTATTGTTTGGATACTGTGACCTAGCTGAATGTAAAATATAATTTGAGCAGACAGCCAAAATACCTGCTAATTAACTTTCCTCCGGTGTCACCCTAGGAGCAGGCTGTAGCTGGAAATAATTAGTTGTAGGAGACCACTAAAACTTCACTGTTTCATTTTTTAACTACTTTGTCTAGTTAACTGTAGTTCACAGCGAGGGGAATGAACCCATTTGCACTTTATTGCTAACACTGGCCGGTCATGGAGAGCTTCCTACGGCTGCATTTCTGCAAACGGGAGGAATGTGACTTAAATGTCAAGTTGTTATACCAGAGTAAGATGAGAAACGCTGAGTTTTGCAGACCACCAGCAAAATAAAAGCCTACAGCGTACAAACATAAACCAGTAGACGAGGCATGTTCCCTCAACCCGGGGAGCATACGCTGAACTTCTGCAAGCGAAGGCTGAAAAACACTTTTTATCGGGAACAGAGCCAGCAATGCTCTTTCCCTTCTGTACAAGGCTGTTCCAGGTCTTACCCCATAATCCTCCAGAAATCAAGGACAGTTTTACTTATGATCTTTACAGGTAGCAGGCTGGGCTTTTATTTTTGCTGGGAGAAGATTAAAAGGTTCAAGACAGGTGTACTAAGATCACACAGCTGCACTTACTCCCTTTCCCAGGGAGACAGGAGCTTTCCCTCCACCTCAGCTCCTACAGAGATTTCCTTCCTCTCCGTCTTTTGATGGCACTGACAAACACCTGCTGAACAAAAGGTGGAGGGGGGAAGCAACCCCGTGCAACTAGACTAACTTTGGGAAACCAGAGATACCAACAGGGGCAGCAAACCTGCATTAGTACTCTGAGTTCAGTGTCTTTCTTTGGGATTCTTTTGAACTGACTCCAATGGCCTTATGATTTGGATTTTTTTTGATTGATGCAAAGAGTGTAGGAATAGCCTGCATGTTCTTTGCACGTTCATGCAGCCAATTTCCCAACTGTCTGCAAGGACTGCAATATTATAAGTTTTGTAGAGCTCCCAGTGCCTCTCATTCCTTTTAACAGCCAACCTGTTGCCAACGGGCACTCCAGCCCCAAAGAAACCTGGAATACAACTATGCAAGCCGCTTAGCTTTGCAGGTCTGTTTTACTGTTTCTTTTGCTGCTCAAACAGCACCCAAATGCACTGGCAGGACTTTTGGGGGTTTATTTGTTTGTTTTCTTTTAACCGGCACATAGATACATTTTCCATCATGATGCGGACTCCCCAGCAGAGTTACACCAACTCTTTTACACTGTTCTGGCTCCAGATCAGGTCACTGTGCAGAGGGAGCCTCAGCAGCTGGCTCAGGACAGCCCTGGACTGGGAAATATGTCTCTATTTTATTATAAAAATTAATTTTCAGTCCACCTATACTTGTTCTGAACCACAAAACCCACCTCTCTCAAAGAGGATTCAGCCCTTATCCTCCTTCCTTCTTACCACCTCTACAACTGCACTGCCCTCCTCTCTCTGCTCTTTTATTACCCAAACCACAACCCCATCACTCCCAAAAGCACAGCCCACTCTTCCAGAGAAGACACTCGTCTTGACTGTAATATTCTCCACTCCCAGTTTCAAGCCCCTACCTGTCTCTCAGATGGGCATAATTTAGGTTTAATACCAAAACCCACCAGCCTTACTTGATCTCTTTTTGGTTTAGGTGAGATTTTCTTTGAACTTTGAGTCTCTATTATACAAAGTAAACTAGTAGGCAAGGCATTACAATAAAATACTCTCCTACATCATGAAAGGCAGTTTTATTTCATTTTCACTACAAAGCTGGCAGTTGTGTTGCCTTTCCCCTTCTTTAATTAAGTCCAGAGTCTTTCTGAACTTTATTTAATTATAATAGCACTATAAGAAGTGGTCTTACTTGGTAATTTACAGTGGCCTGTCTTGAAATAAACTTCAATATCTTTTGAAATTCTCTCTTGAAATAAAGTTAAACAGTACGACTTCTATCCAAATCTACTCCACGCAGAGGAAAGTTCACTGCCAGTTCAGTAGATGCTATAGCTTAGAAACAAATTTTTTTCACAAACCTTATGTTTTGTCTCAGATTTCTGGAAGTTCAGACTTACAGTGTTGCAGCAAGTTCCTGGGGAAACACTTCGGCTCCACCTGGCCTTCCTCAGCGCAGGCAGAAGGAGCTGAAGCAGTCAGCTGTGTCTCATCTCTCTTCACCTTTGAAAAAGCTCTTGCATTAGCTCTCCACTTCAGTCCCATCACACTGCACAGGCAACCTCAGCTCTGCTCTCTATACTGCACCTACCAGTCCCTTACAGGAGTCCTGTTTCTGTAAACTCACACCAAACCACTGTTGATCTCTCCAACGCTGCACCTCAAAATAAATCCAGCAATCCTTCTACTATCATGTTCCACCATTAACAAATTCTGTATGGAAACTCCTACAAACACACTCCATCATCTACAAATTCCTACAACAAAAATGCCACAACAGCATTACCCCATCAACAAATTTCCACTTGAAAATCTCAACAGAAATACTCCACCATCAGCAAGGTCCTACATAAAAACACTTACGATAACACTAAGATTCATAGAATCATAGAACGGTTTGGGTTGCAAGGGACCTCCAAAGGTCATCTAGTCCAACCCCCCTGCAGGGAGCAGGGACATCCTCAACTAGAGCAGGTTGCTCAGAGCCTTGTTGAGCATCACCTTGAATATCTCCAGGGATGGGGCCTCAGCTGCCTCCCTGGGTGACCTGTTCCAGTGTTTCACTACCCTCATGGTAAAGAACTCATTACTAACATCCAATCTAAGTCTGCCCTTCTCTAATTTAAAACCATTGCCCCTCGTCCTGTCGCTCCAGGCCTTTGTGAACAGTCCTTCTCCAGCCTTCCTGTAAGCCCCCTTCAGGTACTGGAAGGTCGCTATTAGGTCTTCCCGGAGCCTTCTCTTCTCCAGGCTGAACAACCCCAGCTCCCTCAGCCTGTCTTCGTAGGAGAGGTGTTGCAACTCGCTGATCATTCCATGAGATACTATCAAGAAACTAAGACACAGCTTGCCCCAGTGGTGGGGAGGTGAGTCATACCGGGAGGAAGCCAGTGGGAAGTGCTGGACTGCCTCCAGCTTCCCCTTGGCACAGAGCTGGAGGGGTCATTCCTGGCTGAAGCATGGGCACTAAGTTTGTGGGGAGCTGCTCACGGGAACAGGGCTGCAGAGTGCCAGGTGACACCCACCCTGGCTGCAGGGCTGTCACCCTTCCCTGGCTCCCAGCCTGAGCTCTCCCTCCTCCTGGGGACGGGAGTCAGTGCTGATCTGCTGGTGCAGACAGATATCAGCAGAGTCCAGGTGGTCAGCTGGCTTGCTCACAAGCAGGAGGGGACCATATGCCAGGGATTCATGGAGGCTCAGAGCACTTAATGAGTCAAGGAGCTTCAGAGGTTTCTGGAAGGTCAATGCTGTAGCAGACTGAGCATAGCCTGCCATGCTACTTAGACTGCCAGGAGGTGGTGAAAGGTCCTTTCCTGCTCACAGTGAGAGCAGGGAATATGGAGGGTCCAAGTTCCCTCTCTCATGAGGAGAAAGCAACCCTCACCCTCATTACATCACCTCTAGGAGCCACTCAGCAGATCAGGGACATGGAAATCAGAAGAAAAGCATCTTAAAACAGATTGTTTTTTCCAGGCAATAGAAATGAAACTGGCAGCAGCCTCCCATGGCCAGCCCTCTCAGCCACGCTGATGCTGCGCTGGGGGAAGGCGGGAGCTGCCCTGCTCCTTGAGGGGGGACATCCTGCAGAAGCATGGGCGTGCCATGCACCAGAGTTTCTGAAGCTGAAAATGCTGTAAGGCACAGAGGGAGGTGACCGAGTAATGTCCTGAGTGCGCTGCCGGTGCTCATACTGATGTTATGCTCACCCAGTAGATTAGTAGAGGGGTTTGGATTCAGTCTCAGGTGTTCATCCTTTCAATGTCACAGGAATCAAACATATCCATTTTCTATTAAGGTTCCTTGTAAGGTTATGTGGGCCTGCTCCTTTTCAAGTTATACATAATTCCCTCTTTTTAAAGTATTCTGGGACAAGCGTTGCTCCCAGGAGGAGCTGAGAGACATCGCTGCTCTGCAGAAATGGTGTTTTTCTAGTCCAAAAGAAAACATCCTCTGCCCTTAGCGCACAACTGTGGGATTTGGTAGATAACGGACACAAAGCCGCATTACAGAAATTTGTTGTCAAATGTCTTTGTTGAATGCCATGTCTTTGTTTTAATTTTAAAAGACTGACATAGCTGATGAACAACAACAATTAATACAAAAATTGTTTTCAGTAACAGTTAAAAACTAACAGACCTCATTCATCAAGTTTCCAGATAGGCAAAGGTGAAAATCTCTTCTTAAAAGCATATTCAAAGCGTTCAGAGGCATTTATTTCAATGATTGACTACTGAATAGTGTATCTTTTCCTAACAGTTTTGCAAATAAAAGAATTATTTTTTTCTTCACTTTGGTTATCTGTGATTATTATATATTAATTCACAGCTCTAGCATTGTTTTCTGAATATAAATTCATTTACTTATCTTTTACATGTTAATAAGACCATATTCTGCTCTCCTAGCCCAAAGCAGATAAAGTCTTTTGCCTACGCTAAAATTTGGTAATTCTTTCTTATTTTTTTCATGCACATCAAGGTATTCTGTTGCTGTAGTTCATGTTGCTTTATTTCTAACAGACCGAGCTTACATTTGTCAAAATCCAAAACAAAAGAATCTATCCAACAACTCACACATTTATTGATGTGCATCAAGTTTGACATATTACCAATGATTGACTAAGCTGCAGTTAGAAGGACAAATCTGCTATTTATTCTCTAATTTCTTCAGCTAGAGATCAGACATCTGTTTGTAAAGCAATATATATAAAAGCACGGGGAAGTCTACCTGGCACTCATCTGGTTAATGCATATTCCCAACTATATTTCAAGTTTCTGGTAAAGTAATCTTATCCACTTGCTTTGCAACCTAAAATACCTTGCAGTGGCCACTGACTACAAATCATGTGTCCACATATGTCTGATTTGAGAGCTCTGTCTCGTTGGATTTATTGTGAAATGCAAAGAAGGAGTTACAGTAGCTACAGACTGAAGTTTTACAACAAGGACCGTGATTTTCCCAAGGAGAGTCGGACCAGATGGTCCTCGAGATCCCTTCCAACCTGGGATTTTGTGATTCTGTAATTCCATGAAAGTGCAACTTTGTCTCACTTAAATAGCAAGTAAATTGATAGCTAAATTAAACATCGAGTACATCTGAAATTCAATGCCTATTACATTTGTTTTGTCCACAAAATAACTTTAAAGAAGTAGCTGCACCAGACCACAGGTGCCAACACTGCCGAGGTGCACCTCGGGAACCTGTGTTTGCTCCTTGCTTGAAAGGGCCAGTACAAAACAAAATATTAACCTCAGTCTAAATTATCAGCCCTTCAAGGGTCTTTTTAGGCATCTATCCAGTATCTACCAGTGCCGTCACTGGAGTCTGAGCAAGTCACAAGGAGTTCATGAGCAGATTCCCTAACTTCTGTGGCTACTGTGTCTACAGTACAGCACCCTCTGTGACTCTGAATGTAGTCTCAGGGGGGAGAAAGATACTGTCTGAAGTGCTGACTATAAGGCCCCATTTTAATTCCATTTGAAATCCCATTCCTGATTTCTGGGAAAGGGCACACCAAAGAGTGCAACAACTGGCTACAAGGCTACAAACAGCTACAAGGACTCTCCCTTCTGCCAGAGGTTAACACGAGCTGGTATTTTTTATAAGAAGGACATCATCTCCATCATTTTGATCATGACTTTCTGATTAACTAAGAATTACAGAATTGAAGATTGTACTGTATGCTTTTACTTTTCTTTTTTTTTTTTTTTTTGACACTTTGGGGCTCATAGAAGTGATTTGGGTGAGCTTTGTAAAGCAAAGGCTTTAAAAAATATGTGGGTACTTATACACATGTGTATAGTGCATTAGTAACATTTGCAGCATAGCTATGAACACTACTAAGAAGTGTAGCCAGATGCTAAGGATATATTTATTATGTCTGTGGAGCCGTATCAGGGTATATTAGTTGTAGGTGGAAGAATCCAGTGACCTCTGAAATTAATCTGGTAACAATAACACAACTTCTGCTGCAACAAACAGTATTAAAAATAAACAAACAACCCCCCTGCCAGGTTCTATTTAAAGTTGGAATGTTTTATCAGTCTCAGCAGAGGCCAATGACTGAGTGAACTAAAACCTTCTTCATAAATACAGGCTTTTAATGTCCAGGCTGAGAAGCCCTGGCACGGAAAAGTCAGAAACACTTCAGCTTTCAAGCAATGATAGGACGAGCTTCCAGAATTTCCTCTGAATTGGATAAAATCTTCACATCTGTGAACCAAGCAGCTCGCAGTGGAATTTAATTCTCCACACATGCATGTGAAGAAAACAAAGCAATTCATCTGGGTGGTTTTGTTGTTTGAACCAAGTAAGACAAAGAGGCATTAGTCCAGAATACTGAAAACTTCCTATAAACGACTCTGTCCATTCTTTGGCCCAATTTAACTCTGGGCTGAAGCTGTCTAAGAGTATTTTATAAACTTAGCTGCAGGCATGATGTGATTTTATATACACTTTTATGCAGAACATCTTGCATAGCACCTACAAGCAATGACCTGGAGACTGGTAATGCATCAGCTATGTAAGCAAATGTGGCAGCAGCTCTATTTCAGTAATAGTTGGCACAAAGTTGATCTCATCTTATGGAGAAAGCAAAGTTGGCCAGGCCATGGAGAGGAGAATTATTCCCCAGACTATTTCTAAAGGGGTGGTGGATTCCCCGCCTCCTTCTGGGTGCTGGCAGTGCAAGGAGAGGCAGGCCTGGATCACAGCCTCATCAGGAAGCCTGGAACGCAGGCGCTACAAAACTTTCACGCTGGGTATAAGCATTCTTCACTTTTGCACCATCATGGTTTGGGTATACGTGATGTCACCTCATCAGGTGCCTGCCTCACAACATTTTATAAACGCTCCTTAATTTTAGCTTTTAAGTACTTTTCAAGTAATAACGGCAAGTGTTGAAAAGTTTGTGTTCCCAGCTGAAATTGAGGAGCACATCTTATCTTTAATGATACCGCTAGTCCTAAATTCTTTCTTTTTGTCAGCAGATTTGTAACCATATTCTTGCTTTATAACCAGAAGTCTCTGATCAGCTCTCTTCAGGGGACAAAACCACAAGAGTTATGTAGTTTCCACAGTAGAAAGACCACCTGGTTGAATTAATGATAATACCACAAGACGGTGCTGGACGTTTCATTGACAGGTCCTTGAAATTTTTCAGTTTGTTGCTTAAGAATTGTTAGCTTTGTATTTTCTCTGACTAAACCTCTCCCCAGCTGAGGTTTACTCTGAATCTGTGCTGGCTGACTGCATGGGAATACCCAAAGGGGCTGTCATTTAACTCAGACTGGACAACAGTCTATAATTTTCATAAGATATCATTGGTGTTGCTGTACAGTTGTACATCATCTCAAGATGACTTCAAGGCAGGTCAGCAAAGCTTTGATCCTACTATGGAAAAGCCCTCCAGATTAATACCGTTTTCCAAGACTCCCTGTTGGTCACAGCAACCCAGGATGGTGACCTTACAGCACAATTCGATTTTTAGGGAAATTGCAATGCTTTTTTGTTTTAAAAGAGAAAAAAATATACAAACAGTAACTATATAATTTCATTCAATTCAATACAAGCTCTAGCAAAAATATCTTTCAGAGAAGAGATTACCTGCCTGTTACGGGTTATAGTGCTCTCTTGAACACAAAGTTCTGATCATTAAATTTTTTCCACTAATGTCTCTCTAAAATGAAATTTTCAGCATTATTGAGGTTTAATGAACCACTTCTGACATTTCCAGTCCATGACTGATAATGCTGTTAACATTTCCTCAGCAAATGTTTAGGAAAAAAAGTAGAGAAAACACTAAAACCTTTATTTCAGATTCTCAGTGAGATCAGTGGACCTACAAAGATTTATAGACACTGTAGACTAGAATTTTAAGCATAAAAAACCATTTCACTCAAGCTTTTATGAACTTGATGGAGTTTAGATGTGAATCCTGAAAAAAAACCCGCCCTGTATTTTATAATGGGAAGCATCCAAACCTGGGATCCAAATATCCTGAAGCCTAGAAGTGTTTATGTTCTCATCTGATCTTGAGGAGCACATCCTACCTTTAATTTGTGGTGCCTCTGTGCTCCACAGGATTTGCAGTCTCCTTTCCCACAGACAATAATTCCTATAGTCTCTTTTTCCAGCTGCTCTGCTGATTTTATAAGCAGTCAACCCGGAACGACACAGCATCCACAGACTCCTTATATACAGCACCAGCTGCAGCTCTCCACGTCTTTATTTTACTTGCTGATCGAGATGAGTGGTTTCAGTGGTAACAAGAGTAAGGTGTGCAGCTCCTTTTTAACCTCCAGTTTGGAATACGGTAGGCAACTCTTGTCCTACTTGAGTTTTACATCTCTTCATGGTAATAGAATTTTTTCCGCCCAAGCTGCACGCCATCCACTAAGGCACACGACGAAAACAGAAAGGGTGTGACGTTTATTTACGGTCAGCATCGCTCCCAGGCCTGTGCTAGCAATGTTGTTAAAGAGGAAAGGTTAAAATCCACTTCACTGAAAATACTGAGCATATTTTCTATATGTAAAATTAGAATGGTTAGTATTTCTGAATGAAATGGTATGTGGTGATCTCACAGTGCTTTATCAAGATACGAATACATTCTTTTCTCAGCCTGAAAGGCAGAGAAATTAGGACAGGACGTTCAAGAGAATTATGGAAAATTTAACTGAGTCCAATGTCACATCTGAATTCCTGGATTTCTAATTGTTCATTCCTTTCAGGATTTGTACCCACAACATTATGTCAAATGAGAATTACTTGGTGTTTAGCGCTCCATTTTGAACAATGCAATCAACTGGAAAATCGGCAGCTCACAAAGCAGTAATGCCGGGTCTATTTTTAAATACAACCATCCAGATATTTTGCCATAGATTCTCACTATTGATTTATTGTTGGTCGTTTTTTTCAGTAATTACTGTATTTTTGTTTTAAAATTCTGTTGTGTAAATGCAGTATCAATTAGATTTATTGCAAGGGCAGATACTGGTAAGAATACAATTGTTCTTAAAATGGCATTATGGAAAATAATGTCTTTTCCTAGGTGTTCTTCTCTGCACGTGTAGCAGGGTGTGAGATTGGCTTTCTTCCCTTTAGCCTTCAGTGTGGCTGGCAGAAAGCATTGTTTGGTTTCCTATTGTTATTCTAAATGATGATGGAAATGTGGTAGATAGATAGCTACATAAGCAAAATTTTTTATCTAAAGAATTCTGTGTTTTCCTAAGCACATTCAAGTTTGGAACATTACTTGGATGGCAACAGATTCTTAATAGGGGTGAGAAGCTCAGTGTTTACACAGTATCTTCTGCAACAACTGTCGGGTTTCTGGAAAATGTGGTAGAATATTCATACCGTATTCACCGTATGTGAGTGATACAGTTATTGTGTCTTCTGGCAAGTGTAAATTACAGAATAAAATCTACATTCAAAGTCATTCATAGTCCTCTCACGCTGTCTGTCACGGTCGGTATACCTGCTTGGTTTAGGATTCTCTTACTGTACAGGAGACTAAGGAGGCCTTAATGAAAATGAAGCACGTGGCCTAATGCTTTGATCATCTGACTAATCTCTCCATTCCATCACCCTTTCAACTACCTAGCCATAGTCAACGGGAGGGCAAAAATCTAGGATTTTGCATTGCAAGATGCTACCTAATTTATCATGACACTTGTTACAACGTTTTTATGGTGCTATTTCCTAAATAGACCTGGCTGTAAGTAAGGAAATAATGAAGAGCTAACATTTTGAAATTTCCTGCCTCATCCTTGGGATTTTTAGAAATATGGAGAAGCTATGCTGTCTTGTGATTTCCATGGGTACAACCGAGCCAGCCACCATTCTGCCCTCACTGGCCAGTGGCATCAGGCAAGGGAGGGCCAAGAGGTACAAAAGAAACTCTGCATTTAGGGCTTGACTTTCTGTTGCCCTCAAACATGCAGGTGGCTTACACCTATGTAAAAAAGGTAAAACAACAGCACATTTTATGCTTCTCTGACACATAGAGGTGGGGTATAGAGTCACTTTCTGCCACTGTACTTGGTGCCTACCTTGATCCTTACTTGGCTGTTTTTCCAAGTGCAATTGTTTATGTACCTCTCTTGGGCAAAGTAATCTATAAATTTTCTCGTTACGTACCATTATGCAGCATTCTGAGAGAGCGTTCTTTGTAAAAAAAAGCATATTGAGTGGGGTCTATGGGGCAACTTTCACAGAATTTTGGAAGGTTTGGGTTAGAAACTGTCCCTAACTATCTGGAACCACCACTGAGGTTGTATAAATTCTGACATGTGTGCATTAGAGGAATAAGGGTAATACTTCATACTGCTGGGGTATTATTGTTATTTCAACTAATGTGGACCATCACAATACTGACTTAAAATTAAAACTCGGCTTAGCAGAGTGTAGTACATGACTCGGAGCAGTCATTGAAAACTCTTTGTGAATCCTGTTGGCAAAGGCTAATATAAATAAAGCAAGATCAAAGTAAACTTTGAAGTAGGAATGGAGCCTGACATAGCCTAGCAAGACATGCTGTACTTAGGCATAACCCAACAAACTGGAAATATTTCATTTTCAATTTCCTGTCCAAGATACCAGCCTTAAGACTTGCTTTATTATTAGTAGTAGTAGTAGTAGTAGTATTATTATTATTACTACTACTTTACATTTTGGTTCTCCCTGCCATTCAATACAAGCTGTGCTGGCAACTTATTTTACAAGCTCTCCATAAAGATCTGGACTACATTTTCCTTTTGTAAACACTGTTTACAGCATTTTACCACCCAACAGAACAGTGCAGTTTAGCAGCTGCACTAACATGCAACAAACACTGTAAGTTCTCCCACAAAACCACCAGGCAAACAGAGAGCTCAATAAAGGCCCAAGAGAGAGTGTTAGAATGTAAGTGCTTCAGTACCCTTAGCAGTCTAGTTTCATCCATCTCCGTTTTCAACTTTGCGTGGAACCTCTCGTATAAGACGCAGCTCTGGAAGCAGCTGTGCCGAGTCCCATTTTCCAGACTTATCAAATATACTTAGAAAAGGCATCATGATTCCAGCCATACATGTCTATGCAGGCTCTTGAGGGAAGCAACAGCTTTCACTCCTAACCTCACAGGTCTTCACAATTCTTTGTCTCCAATGCTGGAGGCTCCAAGGGGCAATCCTTCTGGCACTGTGGCTCCCCAGCGCCTACAGATGGGGCCTTTTTCATGCCTTTCATTTCACAGAAGAAGGTGAATGAGTATCAGCTGCAGAAAAATCTGCATCTACAGTAAGTGCATGCTACTCATTACCCACAGCCTCACACCTGAAGGAATACTCCAGTCAAAGTCTCTTCTCGCTAACATGTGCAATGCAGCTAGTCGACCACTGGGCTATAGCAATGAGCTAGAGAGAAGACGGACTCACTCTTGGTGAGTTGTGTCTACTGGAGGGAGACAAGCCTGAGCAACAAACCCCAAATACTAACCTGGATTTCTTCGTGTAGTCACATCCTAGATTCATGGGTACCTTTTATTGCTTCATGATATACAAAATTTAAGTGATTTGGATTTATTACTTGGCAAGCCATGCATAATGGCTTCTGATAATTTTTCTCCTCTGCGCAGAAGAGTACTGGCTCCGCTCTCCTCCTCCTTTGGTGGTGTGAAAGTGGCAGAGATGTCCTGCTCTGTTCATTCCTGCAGTCCTTGAAGGACATGATGCTGGGGGAGCGGCATGGCTGCTCTGGACTGAGCAAGACAACAAACAGCAGTCTGGCAGTCACTTGCCTCCAGCTCTCCTGGCTGCCCTCCCAGAAGAGAGCAGAAGCCACAAGGTAGCAGAAAACTCCTTACACTCCCACCACATCACTCAGCTGCAGCCAGCAAACCACTTGGAAATCAGGACCCCGTTTTGAATAGTTCTGGAGTGTAATGTGAGGACAACCACCATGAGAAAAGCTCTGGGTGTAAGGGATCCCCAGCAGATCACCTATAGCATAAATACTGACATTTCCAAACAGACCTAGCCCCTTGTGGAGATTAAAGTAAATCCCAGAGTATTTTACTCTAGCTGTAATCCTAAATAACAACAAATCTGGATCCACTGTACAATATTAAGTAGCTCCTCCATTACGTTTTGTCTTCCCTGTGTCAAAGAACATCATAAGCTTTGCCAGCCAAGTACTCAGAAATAAGGAGATAGTTGAACACCAGCTGCTTTGTTCACGTCGAGGAACGGTCGTCCCCTAACACGTCATGTACCACTAGCTGGATTAATTGCATTACCAGCTCTTTTCTAGAGAAAGAAACTGTACCCAACTGAGCAATCTCAGGGCCTGCACTCAAAACGCTGATTGCTGGGTTAGTGCTTTCATTATTACTGGTTCTTGGTGGAAATATAAACCACGAGAGCAGAGAGCTCTGGTGGTTTGTATGGCTCAGCAGAATGTGCAGGCTATTCAGTTTGGATATATTTTATTAACATTGATCATTCACTTTACACACAGCTTTTGGTGGTGTTGGTACTTAGGTAACAATTAGAGCCTCTGTTATCCAGGGTGTATTTGGGGGTGTGGGGGGGGAAAGTTGTTTTTTTTCTTTTTCAAAGGCAGATGCCTTTGCAGTGTGAGGTGTTTCTGTATCATTTCTCTGCCTTAAGGGATGTGGTATGATTGGTATATCACTGCTCATAGGAAACCAGGTTCTGGGGATGCAGCTGTGTTGCCAGAAAGTCTGCACGCTATAGACACATCTTTTGTGTATCGCCAGTAAGTTGTGGCTGTGACTGTGTCCTTAAGGGTTCCCAAAAGGTTTTGGACTGTAGGTGTATCTCTGTGCTGCCAAAAAAAGCTGGTGGTTGTCTATAGGGCTAAAAGGTTGTGGGCTGGTGACGTATCAGTACGTGCTATAATAAAGCCTGCATGCAGTAGGTGTATCCCTCTCTTCTGCTAGAGGCCTTTGGGCAATTCCAGAGCTGTTTGCCTCCACAGCATTTGGGACACACGCTGCCCTATTTGCCCTAGCATATCTACATGGTAATAAAGTTGTAGGTACAATAACACATTTGTGCCAAATTACTCACTCTATTAACATATGCCCCATCTGAGGATCTGAAGAGCAGTTAAAATTGCTAATTAAGCTCTCTACGCTGGAGAGAAGTAAGGATTATTATGGCCATTTCACAGATGTGTATTGCCATGTTCTCTGGAAGGTCAGTGTGTTGCCTGCCGGTGGTGTATTTAAAAACCCTTGTATCCACTCAGGGCCCCTAGCTAGCTCTTAACCAGGTACAATACTGATCTGGTTAGCAGCTGAAACCAGCACTCTGTGGAGAGTAATACATCTTGAAGTTGAGGGCAAAGGGAGCTTAGCCGGCATATATACAGCATACGTAGAAAACACCACGCGCAGTCATTTTTCCTGCTTTCAGGAACTGCAACTTTTCTTTCAAGGACAAGCCCCAGCTGCACGCTCTTGCTGCAGAGCATGGGCAGCCTCAACAGACCTAAATACTAACTTCAGTATGACTTTGTAGCACAATATAACAGTCTGTACTCTGCGCATTCCCAAAGGAATGAATTATCCTGCAGGACACAGCGTGCGAGTACATGACAAGAGTCCCATCTGAATCTTTGTATTTGTGCCTGCTGTGTATTTTTCCCGAACAGTTAATTGACTTTAAGGATGTCGTCTAGACAATGCTTTCTCTTTCTCAAGCTAAAATAAGGAAGTGTGAAAAGATACTGTATCCAGACAGGCATTTAACAGACTAAAATTTTCAGAAGATTATGGGGATTCCACTTTTTATGTTCACTTACTACAGTTGCTCCTTATTTTATGCTCTGCATGGAAAGAAATACTTACAACCTCATTCAGTGCTCACATAAAGCTGGATATATTTTTCTCTGAATACTCAAAAAATCCAGATACTAATATATGTTTATCCAGGAAATGCATCTGATCATGTGGCAAGATAAAAAAACCAGGCTCCAGATACCCATCTGGATTCAGAAATAAACTCAGCACCTTGGGCTCATCACTAATGGAAAGAATGACCCACACTAGCATGACTTCATGGTCATAACACCTTGAAAATGTACATCCAAAACGGTTTTAACAATATACATTTTATCAGCTTTGGAAGCTGCTAAAAATAAAGAGCCAAATGACGCAGCAGTGTAGAATATCTGCAGGGAAAGGGTGCTTGGCGACAGTAAGTCAAAGATATTAACTTTGGCTCTTAAATCTGTGTTATTTTTTTGGCCGTACACTCGAACTTGAATCATGCAAACCCTGCAGAAATGTAGGAGAAGCAGAAGATATCACTTGCTTCCTTAGGCTCAAACCACACATTTTAAAAGCTGTGTTGGGCATTGCATCCAACATTTGTTTTTCTACCTGTTTTTCTTCCCTCGTAATAAATATAGAAAAGCAGCCCTAGAACTGGGTGAATATTGCAAGAAGATTTTGCATAAATATTTCCCAATTTGAATGTTTAAATGGATGCGCTTTGGGCGTGGTTGTTAAGTATACAACTGCACTAAACTTGACAAGCTGGGGAAGCTCAGGAGGTGGGTTGTGAAGAAAAAGCGAGCAATGGCTTTTGTGCTGCTCGCGGCCGAGGGCCGGCTCTCCTTTATTTCCACCCCCAAAGGTCCAGATGAACTCTGCTATGGGTTTCTACCCATTTTGTATTTCCACTTTGTAATGACTCCAGTAAATTAATTTACTGTTGATGGAATGTGGTAAAAACAGCATTGCAAAAAATCTCACATAAGGATTTGTCAAAACTTTGGGTTTTGAACCTGCTGCCCTGAGTATTTACATTGCAAATGCATTGCCAAGAGCTACTTTCTTCCCATCAGCAAGCAGAGCGATACCTTATGGACTGTGTGTCAAGGCAGCTCGAGATGAGAGGAGCAAACAACCCAGTGAGGAGCTGTGGATACTCCTGATCTTGCATGGACACTGTTCAGGCCAGTAGAGGGGACTCTCAGCTCCACCTTCAGTTACTTCAAAAAACGAGGCTACTCCTGCCTCCCAGATGCTGCGGACAAAAGCTGGCACCAGTCCCAAACCTATTCCAGCTCTCTCCCAAGGCTACTATGGGTGACCTGCCAGCTGGGCTGACAGCCAGGAGAAGTGGTAAGTGCCAGACTGCAACACTCTTTTCTCAGGCAATGACCAGTCAATCCAGAATAAAAAGGCTGAGAAGGGCTGGACTGGAGGTACATTAGGAAAATTGTGTCCAGCAGGTCTAGGGAGGTTCTCCTCCTCCCTCTCTATGCCCTGGTGAGACCGCACCTGGAATGTTGTATCCAGTTTTGGGCTCCCCATTTCAAGAGAGATGGGGATCTACTGGAAAGAGTTCAATGGAGAGCTACAAGGATGATTAAGGAACTTGAACATCTCTCCTATGAGGAAAGGCTGAGAGAATTGGGGCTGTTTAGTCTGGAGAAGAGAAGGCTGTAAATACGTTTGTAAATATCCAAGGGGTGAGTGTTAAGTGGAAGGGGCCAGTCTCTTTTCTGTGATGCCCAGTAATAGGACAAGAAATAATGGGTACAAGCTAGAACACAGGAGGTTCCACCTCAACAGGAGAAGAAACTTCTTTACTGTGAGAGTGACAGAGCCTGGAACGGGCTGCCCAGAGAGGTGGTGGAGTCTCCTTCTCTGGAGACTTTCAAAACCTGCCTGGATGCGTTTCTGTGTGGCCTGCCCTGGGCGATCCTGCTCTGCCAGGGGGGTTGGACTAGATGATCTCCAGAGGTCCCTTCCATCCCCTAACATTCTATGATTCTCTGATTCTATGGTTTGGGCTTTTTTGACCCACAAAATAGGTAAGATTCTCTAAAAAGAGATAAGGACCTAGTATCAGGCTGAACGGTCTGCAGCCTCTCCAGGAGAACCCTATTCCAGGTCACTCATAGTTTGTGGTAAGAAACAATGTGGGGAGAGGCTGGGGGAGATAGCTTGAAGGACCCTGCTATCTTTCACGCAGGGAGCACCACCGGCTGATGGCTGGAGAAGCTTGGACTTGCTTTTCCTTCCTAGACCTGCTGCTCCACCTGCTGCAGCAGTTCCCAAGCACTGCCAGTGCTGTGTCAGTTCGTGCAGCTGCGCTGGTGTTGCATGAAACCCTCTGTTAAGACTTTTTGTAATCAGCTACAATTTTGATGTGCTGTCATTGTTTCTTCCTTCAGCAATTCCTCCAGGAGTGAGGAAATAGTAAGTTTTCAGTCATTTCTATTGTGACAATACCTGAAGAGAAATTCACAGGAGAAAAAAAAAACCAGGAGGCACTTTTCTGTGCTGATCACTTTCTTCCTGCCAGATTTCAAAGTATGAGACAAATAATAAAGGTGTTGGTACTTCTCAGAAGAGGTGGCAGGAAACTTTCCCTACATGAGGTATTAGCTCAGTGACAGGGATCACAGTGCATTGTCTATCTCTATAAAGCTGACAAGTGAATTTGGTCTATGTGGATTACACAGACTAATAAAAGGTGATAAAGGAAGTTCAACCCTAGGTAAAAAAATAAAGATGCAAAGCCCTCAAAGTCAAATCCCCTTTTGTGAGAAAAGTCTCACAATGATGATCTTAGTCTTCCCCTCCTCCTGTTCCAGGAAGGTGTCTGTGGCAAGACCTGGGGAGCTGCTCTATTTCTGTGACACACTCCTGTCTGCAGATAAAGTTCACAGGAGCTGACAGCACATCAGAATTTTGTTAGCAATTTTCCATTGCATCATACCAGACAACCACCAACATGAAAACTAATGTTAGTTGAGTTGGTGTGACATGGGGTTTGTTCTAACTAAAACCTATGTCTGAACCTTTTCCATCAACACTTTTTGTCGTGTATGAGACGTGTAATGATTAATGTAGAGAGACTTCATCAAGAAGGGCCATTCCACACCCTCATCCACGTATTATCAATTCCCACCTATGGAACACATGTCTGGGCAAGACTTAACTGTATTTGCTTGGTGAGATGTTTTCTCAGGAAAATAATGAGATTATTCATCCAGAGATTAGGGAGCTTGATTTAATCTCTCCTTTGAAGGACAGACTCTTAATGACACAGCACTCTCCTGGCGATACCACACAGCTGTATTTTCCATGTTGGACTCAGAGCTGAACCTCCTGACTCAGGTGTATAGCTCGTATTAACCGCTTTCCACTGGGAACACAGAGCTGGAGGATGTGTAATAACTTCGAAGGACTGTGTAGGTTGGAATCCTGAGCTTTTTAAAAATAAATGTAATGGATTATTGTGATTTTTGTGATTAATCTGAACAACTATGCTTAATCGCTTTTTCAGATGCATGAAAATGCTTCTTACCAGGGAATGTTGTGGAAATGCAGTTGGTTTTTATTAGTTTGTTTGTTCTACTCTTTCAATTATACTGATGGAGTTAAAGCATTTTCATCTAGACAAAGGTTTTAGTTGTTGATGGCTAGTTCACTTAAGCTGCTATTGATTGTTTGTAAATTCTGTTTTAGACATTTATAAACATTTGTTTCCTGGATGTCATCAGTTAATTCAGCCCAAAGCCTAGCATGGAGATATTTTTACAGAGAGAAGGTAGCTATTTTCACTTTATGTGATGTTTATTCTGACAATTCTCCTTGTGCCCTTCCCCAGATCCTCGCTCAGGGGCACCTTCACTAACGTTTGCTGTGCAGGTGATTGAAGTCCAAACACAAAAAGCAAAGCAGTAAGCTTTCATTTCAAACCATGTCTCGGTACAGCTGGAATTTCATAGAAGCAAGCACATATTTGTTGACTTTTTTTTCCTCCCTTAATTGTCTATAATTTGTCATTTTGTTTGTTTATTTCTTGAGAATTGTTACAAGAGAACGGCAAACGAACCAAATGCAGTGTGGTTTAAAGCAGACTGACTGCCAACTAGATTAAAAAAAAAAAGGCTGTAATAAATCAGTGAGTCATCTGACATTCACAGGAAAAATGTGGGATGTACAGTAGGAAGGGAAAGCATAGAATGGAAAGAGTTGCTGCAGCATGCCCTGTTCTGCTGCCGTGTCTGTGTTACTGACGGCTGGAGACTGGATCTTAACCAGCACGGCCATTTCCGTGTAAGAAACCTGCTTCACAAGTATTTCACAGTAGGAAGGGGAAGAGGAAAGTTCATAGCTTGCCTGAAGGGTATTGCCAGAAAAAAAAAAGGTGGAGAAAGAAAAAAGTGATACAAATTACCTCTGTGTATTTTTATGTATGGCATAGGTTGACGGAGAGCAGAAAACCTTTCAGAAAGCCAAGCAAAAGTCATTAGTGACAGTGACAATGGGGAGACAGTAGGGCAGGAAGAAGAATGTATTCTCTTAATTACACTGTAGACTTTTTCCCTTGGGTTCTCTCTCAGTTGGAGTATTAATGCTTCGTAGTTAATTATTTCTTTGCTCCTTCAATGCAATTTTATGATATTAATTAATATATTATTAAATTAATTAATTATCAATCCTGCCAATTGGCTTGAGGTATTGCACAAATGGTTAAAAACAAACAGCAACTGAAACCGAGCCATTATTTATCACAGTGGTTTTTTAACTTGAAATAGGCTGCTCAACCCTGTTCATGCGAAGACTCCAGGGTCCCTGCCCGTAGGAGGTTTTATGCAGGCAGAAATACAGGTCCCTGACATACTGGGTCAGGCAAAGCCTCAAGTCCTGATCCAAGCAGCCTTTTCAAGACATACTTAGTTCTCAAGATGTGAATTGTCTTGTGGAAATCGAAAGAATGAAAGAACTTCTAAAGCCCTAAGTGGTGCGTTGAAACTGCGGTGATGCTGACCCCCACTGTCAAGATTCACTTTGGGCGTTCACGTGGGTGTGGAGCTGCCTTGGGCTGGCAGTTGCCAAGATATCTTTAAATTTTTGAAGCCAACCTGCATAGGTCATTATAAATGGTATCAGCGAAAATGTGGGAGACAGAAAAACAGGGGGAAGAGTTGGTTTTGATACAGGCAGTAATTTTATGTTCTGCAGAGAGTCATCGGAGTACAGTGTTTGAGTCTAGACAATACTTGTACTGAGCTATACTCGTGGTACAACACTTTGACTCCTCTAGTAAGCTGCTATTTTATTCTCCAGAATCTCAGGTTTCCTTCAAAGAAATAGGGAAAGATAGAAAAAAAAAGTGAATCTAAATAAAAAGGCATAGAAGCTGGGTGGAGAGCAGAGCAGAGCCTGCACAGAGCCTAGGACTCTACCATGGAGAGGTCAGAGGAGTTACTCAGCAACTATAGATGAAATATGAATATTTTAACTGCTATATTTGCTTGTGTAATGGCTGGATGCACGAACAGGACAAACCCTGCAATCACATCCCTGGCCGAGAGTGAACAAAACATCTCTGGTAGCTTTTGACCCTGTGCACACAGTGGCACAGAGCTCCCCTTTGGAAACAAAATCCAGGAGAGTGAGGTAGCTGTGGCCATCGCATCAGCACATTTTCATCACACAAAAGAGGAGACACAGCATCACAGATCTACCCTGCTGACTGCAACTTGCCGTCTCACAGAAATGTAGGAGGGGGATTCCTTCCTGTAAAGAAAGGACTAATGCTTCAACATCTACCAAAGTTCCCAAAAATATTTGATATATGAGGCAGAAACAGAGTTCTCCCTTCTTAAGCCTTCCTTCCTCCCAGGTGAGGAGAAATCACAGAATACCGTGGGAGTTACTTGGATGGGTCAGTTCCAGGTGGAATTTTATTTGGAAGAAAAGCATGATTCTGACAGAATACCAGCAACATTATTTTCCGTGTCGTTAGACAATAAACTGTAATGCATTGCAGCCCAGCTTTAACAGAGGAACTTCACAGTCATAGTATAAACAGGAACATTAGCAGTTTTATCATCTTGTTCCAACTAATCATCTTGTTCCATATAATTATTAGCTTTTGCTTCTTGGATGAAGTAATCTTTGAAAATCTGTTCCTATTTAATTAGCCACATTCCCTACTGACTGCCACAGGCATCTCCTGTGCAGGTGTAGTCTTGAAGTTGTAAATTCATTTTCAGAAGCGAGTCCAAGAAGGAGCTGCTCAAGCTGGAATCTGCAGCAGAAACCTCTTCTGCATCAGTCTTACCAAGCAAGATGAGCAGATGATCTGCTCTGAGGCTGCGTAACAATCCTACTTCTGAGCAGGGAACCAACCAAGCAGTATGGGTCCATTTCCTTGTTACTCTTTTGTGCTCGGTGCTTGGTAAGCTTCGTTTTAGCTTCTACTGAAGTTACTTGAAGTTTAGGTGTCCTTAGCATCATTCAAAAGTAGGTCCTAATTAACTGATCAAAAGGCAGGACTCCACATGAGTAACAGCCTGGGGATGGGCTTTGTATTCCCACTAACTGAGGGATAGGTCCTGCAATTGTACACACACATTTGTACCCTGTCCTTGGTTCATGACGATCAGCAACACGTGATCCCAAGCTTTAATGCCAATGAAAAGGATGTGCATTAAAGCTGACAGCAGCATATGGCCACTCCCAGGATTTCAGTCTCTTTCCTGACTGACTGGGGATTTGTTTTTTTAGGCAAAAAAATGATGGCGGTTGTGATTGTTGTAGAACGAAAGGACCAGGAATATTAATAAAGGGCAGTGGAAAAAAGCGGGGCTTCCGTATATTCCACAGTAAACCAGAAATCAATCTCTGAGCACTTTTGCTGTGCTTTAAGGAGGAACTAGGTGGGGGTGGGGGGAAGCAATAGAAATACTCTAACGAGGCCAGACCTCTTGAGAAGGTCCTGCTGTGGATGGTGGTCCACAGCACCTTCTCTAGGAGTATCCCATTGGTTGCCTCAGTACAACTGTGCCTACTCTGGAGTACCCAGATCTTCATTTCAGGAAGAGGGAAGTTCATCATTTAACTGCCCCGCCTTAGCTTTAGAGAGTGTCTGACTTAGAGAAAGTAATAACCATCTGCTAAAAATACAAGCAGCTTTTAAAAATGAAGGCTGGGACTTTCAAAAGAGCTGTCAAGGTGTTTACCTTAGACCATAGACTCCAGAGAATGCAAAATTTTCCATTTTAACTATTCAGTTTATCTGTTCTCTGTAGTCTTGTCTTCTAGTTTCATATGGGGCTTTGGAAATCAGTTCCTGGCTTCTCCCTCCTGGTGCTGCTTTTGTAGGAGCACGTATTTCACCTGACATTGGCCCAGCCTTTTCCCTGCACAGCGTTACACAATGTGCTTTGGGTAGTGGCAAGTTCGGCTCTAATCTTTTCATCTCCAGAAGCAGCTGATTTTCTTTAGGTGCTATAAGAAGAGACTTTGGGGATCCTATACGGGGAAGAGGCCGGTAAGTCCAATTCTGCTGTGTTCGCAGTTAGAACAAATAGCCTAAGGTAAAAGGAATCCTCCTCTGCTCCAGAAGGTTTATTCCCCTGGCCCGAGGCCATAGCAATAAAGAAGCCCTTTGAAAGTATTCCTCAGTCCATGATAACCTTAGTAAATCCCACATCAGGAAGGGATTTGGCAGAGTTACAGCCACTGGCGTTGCCATTATTCTTCCTTTGACCCTCATCCAATGCATGTTTGTGCTGCAGAAGACAGAGTGAGTTTTCCCTGAATGCCTGTGAACAGCATGGATGGGGAGAAGCCACGAAGGGTCTCTGTCTCCTCTCTCCTCCTTGCTGCTGCTCTGGGCTCCAGTAAGGGTAAAAGCCAATCTTCATGCAGTAGTATCATAATAATTATTAGTTTTGGATGATTTCCCAAAATGACATCAAGCTCACTAGAACACATAATAAGTCATTAAGAGGATTAAACCAAACTTAAGCTCTTTCTTGCTGTCAATGTCTATTGCCTAGGTATGAGCATCTGAAACTGAGAGGAGTCTCTGTCAGTCATAACTTGTTTTTCATTTCCACTGAAGGAAAGGCAAATCCATCAGTTCAAGGAAAGATGCTCTTGAATTAAATGAGTATAAAAAGGATGAAGAATCAGGCCCCTAATATTAATATATTAACCGTCTGCTTGTCTACCCACCGTTGTTCCTTATCCCTGCTATTGATGCTGGCGTGATTCCTGGATTTGGTTAAACAGGGGTCTGCTCAAGGAATTTTGCTGCCGGGAAATCAGTAGCTTTCTGCTCTGTGCCTGCAAGTGGCACAACTGAAGGCTCATCGGAGCCCTATTCTACTTTTTCTATATATTGTCTTTGATGTACACCTGATAGTGTCTGAGCACTTTAAAAACATGCAGAGGTTCAACCTCACCATGGCCTTTTGCGATGGGACAGCATCCCATTTTGCAGGGGATCACATATCCATACTTCTAAGCTTCCAGCTTGGCATATAGGAGCCTTAGGCTCCTTATAGAGTCTGTTAAGTCCCCAGCCATCTAAATTAGGTATTCTGAATTATCGCACAGAGATTAAAAACCTGACTTTCAAGCATGGCTTCTGATCTGGGGATATGCTGTTCTGGGAGCATCTTGACCTTGATTTGCACGTGGTAAAAACTGCAGGTCCCACAGACTTCATCCAGAGTTGAAGGCATTAAAGGCCAGGTCTTCATCTAAGCAAACAAAACCAAACACAACAAAAATCAGAAGGCAAATATGAAAACAAGCACTACAGCTCTCTGCCAAAGGATGCCTGGGATAACTTGTAGGGGATTGCTCTCCTACGTTTTGAGCCCAGATGTCATACCTTAACCACAATACTATCCTTTCCTCTTAATAAGAGAAGTTACAGAAAAGTCTAGAAGCTACAGGTCAAGCCAAAGTGTTTCATGTGGGATTTTTAAGCGGTAATGTAAACCTCAGGAAACTAATGTATGGTAAATACGGACAAGTACTTCTCTGTCTGGAAAATTACCGGCTACTAAAAAGGGGCAAAATCATTTATTGGGAGGAGGGGAATATGTTTGGCTTCTTCCTACAAATACATCTCTTGTTTGTAATGATGAAGTTATGAATAAGCATGTTTTTTCTTGATCTGTAATTATTGAATATTTTTCTGTAAATGTTCTTGTGGATGCCCTGCCTGTCTCTGAGAAGTGCAGAGTTTTATTGATCATTATAGAGCAGTTAACTACATAGCATTGATTCAGTCTTTTACCTTTTCTCTCCTCCTTTTTTTCTTTTTAGTGTTTTCACTTGTTGAGACAGATCTGCCTGCCTCCTTAACACTGTGTTCTGCCTTTCCTATGTCTCACATACTATAAGCTATAAAACGTGCTAGGCCAAGGAATTAATGTTCCTCACATATATTCACTGCATATGCGTGGTGCACTGAGCATCAAGCACTGCTGGAAGCTTGCACAGTCTAAAAGGATCTTCCATAATGAAAGAATCGGCAGAAAGTTACATTTTAAGGCCATGATCTGCTTTGTGTACTCAGAAGAAAGGAAAACAGGGTTTGGAAGGCAAACCACCACATAACTGCTGTAGTCAACACTGCTAGATCCACAGGTAGAACTGAGCCCTAACTACAATGCAGGCAAAATATCATAAAAAGTGAGAAAGTAAAGCAATGTGCTAGGATAAAATAAAACATCTCTCCCAGTTACTTTACTCTCAAATATTGCTACAAAGAATGGGAGGACAAAAATAGATAAAAATACGGCATTTTCTTAAGACATTGAATTATTAATTGAAAAGAAAATAATAACGTTTCTATTAAGCTGTATGAAGCACCCCTTGACATAAAACAAAAGCAGAACCTATGGGGAATTCTGAAGTTGCCAGCCTGAACTACTTGATAGTGTAGAAACAAAAGACTTCTACAAATCCTCAGTAAGTCCCTGTATCTTAGGTAATCCAGAGTTGACTAACTGAATGATAAAAATGTAAACTCTCATATTTGGGGTCAAAGATGATACAAGTTTCCAAATGAGCCTCAAGCTTTCTTGTGAAGCTGGTCCAATTCCCTTCATCTCTTCTTCCTGACCAAGCAGAAAACGACATGAGTTACAAGTCTAGGGAAAAGCCCCAAATCAGTAGATTTCTTTTCTCTATTTTTAAGGTTATCTGCCTTGAAAGAAATAATTTTTTACTAACTTGTCCTTTCTGCCTCCATTTCCCTCTTTATGACATAGAAAGCCAGTCTGAGAAGATTTAACCTCTAAATGATATTGCCTTGATTTCCTTTCACCTCGTGTCATCTGGATTGTCAATCCTGGGTCTTCACAGATGTTGCATGAACATCTGTTGGCATCCTATAAGGATGTGTGTCAATGCTTCTCACGTGCTGGTTAAACCTCCTGGAGGAAACGATGTGAAGGGAAAGACACACTCAGTGCTGGATAGCTTTGTAACAGAGGCTTCCTTCCTCCAAAACACTGATTGATTTAAAATCCAAACAGTAAAGTGTTTTTTAGGAGAATATAAGGACGGAAACACAGAACCATCATTCCCTCACTCCTTGTAAGCTAACAACACTGAGTGAATGCTGATGTCATGCCATCAAATGATGCAAGAGTAAGTACAGTCACCTTCTTTATTTGGGGGCCACATCTAGGCCTGGATTAGGGCAAGAAGTTAGAAAGCACATTTTGGGTATATGCAAATCACAAAGAAAAAAAAAATCTATCTCTTAATGTTTGGGTTTTATTTCTACTTGTCAGTCATTTACAGATGATATTCTGTAAGCGGCACAGTAACCTGTCCTGTACGCTCACATTCAAATGTATTTGGACATTCTGAAGAAGGCTGTGCTGCTCGTGTCTGTCGTCACTTGTTGGTGCAACTTTTTAATTAAAAGCTGACAAGACCAAGAATACCGACTATGCAGCTGTCAGCGATTGATTTACAAGAAGCTTCTTGAAAGATCTCTTTATGAATGGAGGTTCTTTGTTATTCCACCAAAAGGAAAGCATGTAAATCACAGACATGTTCTCAAATCTAAGAAGGCATTAGTCATGACCAAGCGAGAGTATTCATTTGAAGTGCTCAGGAAATTTGGCATGATAGACCCCATTTTAAAATCAATTCATTTTCTCAGCCTTGAGGGCATGAAGTAAAATGCAGAGGAGAAATTTGACATCATCCAGTTGTCCGACAAATCAGATGACTAGTAGAGTTGTTCTAACAAAACGTTGGGATGTGCAAACGATTCATAACGCTATCCAGGGAACGATCTAGATGGAGTCTCTGGAATGCAAAGTCAGTCAGTGGCATTTTTAAGAGACTAATATGTTGCTCACCTCTAGCAGTAACTGCTTATATTTGTCTTAATTTATTCTGTTAAAATTGTCTACAGGATGCTGTTGGAAGAGATCGACAACACTTGAAAATGATGTTTCTACAATATCTATTTCTGTGATAACTTACGTGACTTCCTAATTAACTCTTTTCCACTCTATTAATCACCTGGCGAAAGATATTTTTTATTCCTGTAACTCTGTATATTCATCAAATGATACTCAGAGTTCATTTTTGCAGAAGAGATCGAAAAGTCTCCTTTATGGACATTAAAATGAAATTCAGTAGTCTATGTACCGGTGTGATATCGTTCCAGCTTGAGACTGCAAAATCGGTCGCTTTTGCAGAGAACATTGCTGATGTGGTGGTAGAAACCAATTTCCCTCTAACTTATATCTTGGAGCTGTAGGAATGATTTTAAGGGAAAGTGGAATGTATACAGGTCAGTTGTGATTTTAACAGCACATCAAAGTTCTACCTTTCGCATTGGAATAGGAGATGCAGGCATTGATCACAGAGCAGTAAGTCTCCAGAAATCATTCAGCATGTGAAGAACTCTATAGAAGATGACAGAACCTGTATTTCTGCACAGAGAGGCAGGGAGCAAGTTGCTATAAACATGTAAATACACAGTCTGAAGAAGCCAGAACTAGCTGCTATTGTAACAGAAATGCGGCCTCTAAAATTGCAGTGTGTGGATAGCGACTGTCACAAGCAGCGCTATGAAATGACAGATTGCAGTCCTGCAGTGGTGCTAAAGAGTAAAGTTGAATTGTCTCCTGATGTCTTTGAGTTTGAAATCAATTTACAGAGGTAAAATGAAAACCAGCAGAGCGTCATGCAAGGTTTATAAGAAAGTTACCATCAGGAACAGCTTAGCAAAAGAAAGCAAATCTTAGTGGTTTTGTAGAATTTCTATACTTAGAACCACATTCTCCATACCTCTGCTTCCTACAACTGTTGCTACAGCTGATGGGCTCCAATACAGACCACAGTCACTGCCACCTCACACCACACTGCTCCGTGGAATGGAAGCGTTGGCAAGCTGTGGTTAGGGCTGCTTAGACTTAGATTAGAAACTAAAGGATTTGGGGTCAGCACTTCACATGGGGCTAGTTTTGGGGTCTATAAAGACCCCAGATTGGAACATTACGTGTGAATTTATTACTATTTGATATTTTTAAGAAGACTCACTACCAGCACTGTAGCAACTATGTGCTCGTGTGTCTTTTCTGAGAGATAAAGTTTTACTGGCAGTGGTACAGACCTTTGTGGTCTCCCTCAGAAGAACCACCAGAATGCAGAAACCTTTAGAGAACACTTTCAAGACAAATAGGGAATAATGAATACAACATGCTGGCCACTCTACGAGGGCAAAGCTAGAGAGCTCCAGGAAAACTACCCAAGGACAAGATGAACCACCTTTTTGCAAGTATTGCAGGCAGGGGTTCTGAATCTTATATGGTGGTTATCTATTTGCAAAGCACCCAAGGCTACAGCGGAGGCACTGAAAACAGCCAAACAAGCAGCATAAAACCCAGTGCAAACTCCTTTGATCTCGTGTGTGCATTGAGATTCAGTCAGGAGATTTATAAGAGCAGCCAACGCTTCACAAACCAGCAGGATTGAAAATTGCACAAAAGCCCAGCACAGAGAGGAATACTGGAGCCAGTGAGCCACCACTGTGACAAAGTCCTTTCTCTTGCACAAGACCCTTGCAAAGGCTTTTTCTGATTCCTGCGGCTGTAATATCCTCCTGTACAAAGAGAAACGGAGGTACAATGGAATGCTAACCTGCTGACTGATGTTCTTTATTTACAAGAGCCACCACAGCCCCCCTCAGCTAATTGCCCTCTGCCTTGCCATATTCCAAAGTATCTCACCTTTGCTACATGAAGACCTACAGCA
This sequence comes from Baryphthengus martii, assembly GCA_013396935.1. Lineage (NCBI taxonomy): Eukaryota > Metazoa > Chordata > Aves > Coraciiformes > Momotidae > Baryphthengus > Baryphthengus martii. Next base: position 93,236 of record VWZK01013960.1, on the reverse strand, counting down.
AGCAAAAAAAATTTTGATTCCGCTTTACTGCTTCATCTGGACTTGAACTGAAGATGGGCTAGTGTTAAGGGGGTAATTTTGTTGCATTTAAGACTGATACTAAGAAAGTATAATTTTAAACCCCTTCCTCTTTTTTAAAATCTGCTTTTTGATGCCATGGCTCCCCTGGGGAAATAAGTAGCACACACAGATGGAACGGTCGACGTGTCGTTCAGAAAGAAAAAGGAGCAAGAGAGGGATCTGTTCCAGCAACTACTGGACCTAACCCAACAGAAGGCCCTACAGCATTTCCCGGCAAATCCTCAGAGGACTGAAATGGAGCTCATTGCCCTGGAAAGAGCCCTGACACAGGCATTGCAGGGGAGGAACACCATGGATTAACTTCTTTTGTGATCACCTCTAATGACTGCATCCCAGAGTACTGCACTCTGAAGAAGATACATCATTCAGGGGTAATTGGAGGGCCCTTCCACAACGTGCAATGTGCAGTCTCACCCCTCAGAAGACAGACAACAACAAATGCAGTACCTACTCTGGTCATTCTTAACGTGTGGTCTGTGGTTTGCAGACCTCTAGCACTTTTACAGCAAAGGTCCTGATTTGTATTCGATTAACTTATACCACCTGCTTACTCTATTACTTACCTACCTAATTACCAAAGGGCAGTTCGACAGGGGCTTGTTATTTAAGAACAACGTGCTACCTATATTTTTACATTTATTTTCCATTATTATTTATTGCAGAATAAACTTATTCTGATACCACACAGCTACATAATTTCATTGTAGTACCACCTATAAATAGCATAATATCCTTCCATGCCGTTAACTCCAAGTATGAATAAATGCAAACACATATTCTTGGTTACACGACATTCCTTCCCTCCCAACTATTTTCTGGTCTCTAAATGGGAGCGTAATGCCTCCCTGATCCCATTTCCCTGACCACACGAGGCAGCTTGCCAACACATCCTCTTTGGCTTACATATGTCCAGAAGATCTCTTGACCTCCTGTTCCCCACAGTCCTTCAGCATCTTTCTCTTACACTCACAAATGTGCAAAAACCATCAGGCACTTAAGCATGGCTGACTCATGATGCTCAGAAACATCATCTTTTATACAGGCGTTGCTACAGACTTCAGCAATTCCAGACCATATTCATGGCACTCTGCAAACACAAAGTTCCAAGTTAAACCACTGTTTTCTCGCGTCCAACCAGCAGATAAAAGATTTTAGAAAGCAGAGAAGCATGAGATGTTTTTTCTCTAATGATATGGAGCACTGAACTGACAGGTCACAAACCACTAAGAAATAACCTTTCTTACTCGTGATGTCATTGCATGAAGGGTGTGAAAGAAACTTAGGTCTGCATAAATTAGCTCTTCACCAGAGAAGGAACCTGTGGCGTGGGGTGTGTGATTTAATTTTGTGTGGTCATCTTATCAGTTATGTGATTCTTAGTAATCAAAGTATCGCTGTGTCACCTGTTAAAGGGAGCTGACAAAGCCTATTGATCAGTAAGGACTTTTTCTAAGCTGAAATGAAGCGCACCTAATAAACTCCTTTGCATTGCTATGTCTTATTAAGTGATACAGCAGTGACCTTCTCACAAACGTCCATTTAGCAACGACTTCCACTCTTGATCGGTCATTGCAAAACTGGCGTGCTACAGCCATTAGCAGTCTGGAGTGGCAATTGGAGAGAAGCTCTCTATGTGTGTCTGTTGCTGATGCAGGCATAAGCGGAGCTTTTAGCTCTCCTGTGCAATAGTTGCTCTCATCGGTGACGCCAGGATGGCATTTGTACCCTGCCGCACCCACCTCTGCACCCGAAATGGTGCTGCACTGAGCAGAGCTGTTGCAGATCACTGCTCTGCTGAAGCACTTGCTCAGTTTCTTCACAATCAATTCCTAGAAAAGAAGGAAAAAAAGTTAATTTACAAGCCCCCAGCCCCTATACTTCATGGTGGCCATCCCACAGTGTCCTGCCAGAAAAACCGCAGGTTGCAGAATGAAGGGGCATATCATCACACCAGAGGTTGTCTTCCCAGAACACCACACCATTCAGTCAAACAAGGTCATATCTGTATCGACATAGTCAAGAAGGAGGATACTATAAACCATTATGGCTTGGGTATATTTAAATGCCACATAGTTTAATGAGGTTGAGCAAAGTAAGCAACGAAACACAATGTTTATGTGTAAACTCATAGTTGTCATAGTTGTCACTGTCAGTTTTACAGAGGGGACTTCCGCCTTACAAGCTTCCAGAGCGGACTATAAGCCAGCCCAGCAGCTATCCTGCAAACCATCCTCCCATTAGAAAGAACTGTGGAAACGCACAGGCAATATACATCAGGATATAGCCCATGGAAAATGTTTCAGGAGCCTTTTGGCTGAGATCCAGCCTCAAGACAGCTGAGCGTCTGCAGGGGCACTGGGCTCCTCACTGCAAGCATTGTCTCTGGCCTGACAGCATCGCAGCTGTGAAAAAGCACACCGAGGAGCCTTGGCAGAACACTCCACATTACTCGGTGCAAAATATTGGTGTAGCATATGATGTTTTGGAGTAACTATCTGAGCTATCCCTAAAACTCTATAAATGTGATGCTGTTTCTCCACTGCCTGAGGCTCGAAGAACCATCTGTTTATCAGATACGAACGCGAGGGACTGAATCACACTCCAGAATTTTTTCATGATGTCCTAGTACAGGCTGCCTTAAGAAAAAGAGAAATTTAAAAGGAAATTCCTCAATAAAGGCAAAATGTTCATACCATAAATGGCCAGGAATACTTGAGGAAAACATGCTGATAGAAAAATAAAACTACAACAAAACACAAAGATTAGAGCTACGCAGAATATTATTGCCAATTTGTTCTGACGAACACTTTCAGCACGTCTTCTCTGATGGTGTCCAGTACTTCTCAAGCACTAAAAAGAACTGATGTAGAGACAATTAAAATAAATGGAATCTGTCTTGTGACTCCATTGGGATTTGGAATTCAAGTGCCAGAAGGCTATCAGCATTTTATCACCAGCTTATGCACTTGCTAGTGGTCTTTCTGTCTCTTAGATCACACCCCTCGAACAGATGACAGGAACTCCAGAAAGAGGCAGACGAGGAAACATTTATAAATATATAGTAAGGGAAACAGACAAATCTGGTAGACTAAAAGCATGACAAGCATGAGCACGAATAAAGATGATATAATTACTGTATGGTTAGAATCAGGGTGTTTTTCTTTTGTAGTTGACTTTTCAACTGCAAGGGGTGACATTCTTTCCCCACTGAAACCAGTGGAATCTGTGCCATTGACTTCAAGACAGTTAGGATTTTACCCCATGTAATTAGCTATGAAACCGAGCCAAAATCCCGAGTCTTCCTTGAACTCTGACTGACTGGAAATCCAGTTTCAAACTTCTGTCTGTAACAGACTGAAAGCAGAGGCTGTCATCTTGAGAAATACATCTGTAGGGGAGCTAGTGCCACAGACAACCTTGGGGAAAAAGAAAACCACAAGCAAAAAAATCTGGTTTTCATGTTGGTCTTGCTACTGCAGCTAACTCTGTTCGAGTGAGCGTGACTCTCCAGTTCTCCCCCTTTTTCTTGAAGGAAAGCATCTGAAGCACCAAAAGCTATAGCTAAAATTTGGTCTGTTAATATGCCTGACTAATCAGGGGTATTTTTACTAACCAAAAAGAAAAGGTTATTTATGACCATATTTAGAAGATATCCAGGTTCACAATCATTTTTACAGCACATGGGAGTCCCTCATGGAGAATTTTCCCATATCCAAGTCCCCATTTAATAGAAGAGATTCCTCTGATGATTCTGTAACACAAAATATCACACTTATAATATGATACATATGACTTTATTTGCAAGTGTAATAACTAATTGTACATAAAGACAGGGCTGTAGCGCCTCACCGGCCTTACTGACAAAAAAAGTATGTGTCCAGTGGCTGCAAATTCTTTTCTAGAGAGAATCTTGAAGGACCTTATTTTCTGGATTAAATCCCCGTGCAATAATGTTTTTCATTGTCCTCTCCGTTCCATCATTAATCTGTCCTCTGATGTCCACATTTATTGTGTATTGATCTCAGTGGACTTTAAATGCAATTGAAGAGTTGAGAGGAATGAGAGTCTGCTGTGGGGAACTGAGAAAAACATGCCGCAATCAAAAATTAATAATGGATTTAGGGGCTTGCCTTCCTCAATTTCCTTCTCCCTCATCTCACACAAGGGAGATTTTACATCTTGCTTGAGCAGATGTTAGCAACATGGAGAATCTCTGTCTCAGAGTGGACCAATGCATGGAAAAATAAGTCAGAGCTGGCCTGGAGGTGATGTGATGCAAGATGTCTGCCAACCACACAGACTTATCCATCTTTCTAAGCAACTGACTGCAGAACCAACAGTAGAAGGAGCCATCTGAAAGCTGGGATACATCCTGGATGCATTTCTGACTCAGAATATTGAGAAATACAGACAGCCAGGGAGGAGAAGACTTGCAGGACGCTCTTCGTCTGATTTGCTGACCAAAGTTAGCAAACCTTTTTGTAGTCAGGCTGTGACAACAACATCCTGAAAACATTTAGCAATACCATGTTTCCACTACATTCACCATGTGTGTTAAGACAGCTATCCACACACAGTTGCCCGTCAGTAGCATGAGATTATCAATACCCTTTCCCAGATGCACGAGTAAAACCATCAACTTTCACCTAAATGTCAGCCCTTTAGCTTTCTATCAATTGTATATTTCTGTTTAGTCTTTCTCTGGATTTTATTAAAATGAGAGTGGTACAAGCTCTGCAAAAGTCTGTACTATAAATCTTGAAGAAGTATTTTGCAAGCAGGGAAATACAAGTGAGATTTGAATGGAAGCACAAAGCTGTATCCTGGATGCAGTAGGGTTTGTTTACCTGTACCAAGAAGAAATGTCACACTGCACTCTGTGTGTGTATGTTACCATGAGATAATACACATCTTCTGCAAATCAGGAAACATTTTGCCTTGCTTGTGCCTTCAGCAGACCGGCAGGAATTATCTCATGGTAGTAAGTAACCCAAAATGTCTAATTCCTGCAACAAAATGGCAAGGAGAAAATAAACAATGACCTCATTGTTAGGAAAGATCACGTTCCTTCCCACTGACAAAAATGTTAGTAATTGAAGATGCCTTGGGAATGTATCCCAACTGTCTATAGGTCTGTTATTAGTGTATCTATGGGCGTGCAGTTTATTATGCATACAGATATATACTGACAGGTACCACTTTCAGATGTTTGTAGGCATTTAAAAAAAAAAAAGCTTATGCCTATACCTAATAAATTATGCAGATATATTTAACTTTATAACTATTTAACATGATGTTACCTTTTAATTGGAATTCTTAATTGCTTTGAACATGTGGCACTATTGCACCTTTTAAAATGCTCTAAATGTTAATGCTGCAAGATGAAAATGGAGCTTTTACTACAAGGCATTATGTGTGAGTTGATAACTCAGTTTCAGGAACATAACAATATTTGATTTTGAAAATAATTAAATAGGCATATCTTACAGGATTACATCAATTGAACTGTTTCTATAAATGGCAATGAGTTTTTTTTATAGACTTGTAAAAAGAAAGAGTTTTTGTCCAGAGAATAATACCATTTTTCCCAAAATTTTCTTGTTTAATATGTTGTAGGTATTGAACCTCCTCTTGATTAGAGCAAACTGCAAAATTATGACAAATCATAAATCACTTCCCTGCATACTTAACTTTTGAGCTTATTCTGGACTTTTATGTCTGAAATCTGGCACAGACAGGCAGGCATGTGGCTGCCTCATTGTTTTTGTCATCCCTGGGCGAAATTCTACAACTCTCAGCCTTGGGTTATTTACGAATTTGCCAGAAGAAAACAAAGATTAAAAAAAACAAAGGTAAGGGAGGATGTTAATGTTCGACTTGATAGTACAAAACTGGAAGGAGTGGCTGACACAGCAGAAGACTCTGCTGCCATTCAGCAAGATCTGGAGAGGCTGGAGAGCTGGACTAGATGATCTCCAGAAGTCCCTTCCAACTCTTACCATTCTGTGATTCTGTAACTTTCAGACTAGGAGGCTTTCATGTTAATTATTGATTCGTGTCCTTTAATGTATATGACATGTCCTTTCAGACTGATGAGATAGCTATAGAACAACTAACAACCTTTCCCTACACGAACGTTAAGCAAAATATTAACAGCAAAAATTGCATTCCTTTAGTCTTATTGGTAAGAGATCAAAGAACAAATTTGCAGCTCCATAAATATGAGCCTCGAGACACATTCCTCATACCGAGGTGCAGGAATCAACCCCATGTATCCATTTGCAGGATCTAGCCTTCGGTGCTCATTATTATTTGATAAATGACTAACACAAACATTGCAGCCAACGGCTCGCTCATGAACTATGCAGGAGGACTATTGCTTAGAATACTAGCTGCCTACACTTTGGCCTGATTTGTCAGATGGCACTATTTCTAATCCCTGTTTGCATGACTCTCCAACCCATAGGAAGGTTTCAAGATGGTCAAATCATGCAGTTTATGCCCTGGATGAACGTTTGCACAAATATTTACAAAACCATCTCCCTACCCAGATATGCTTGCAAGTGAAATTCTCTTAAACAACGTTGTCAGACGAAGCAAAACCACATTCTTACTGAACTCAAGAACCAAAAATATAAGAAAAATTTAAGAGAAGTCTGGATTACCATGTAGAAAGTATGAGGCCACAAAAACAAAGTCTCAATATCTAGGGTGTGAGAAGATTAATTTTTTGCATCTCTCTCTACTGTAGACTTTCTGGATAGCCTCATTTACTCTTCCCATGCTTCTATTTTTATTAGTATGAAGGGCATGTGATTTCCCAAGCATCCCAAGACAGATGGGTAAATGTGAAATTTGTAGTTGCACTAAACAGGTCTGAAGGGAGGAGGACCGGCAAGATCAGTGAAATACAGATGGGGTAGAAAGAGTAAGAGTTTACTTTCTTTCCCTCTCCAAAAAGCAACAGCTCTCTCCTTTCCTCTGAGAAGCAGCAGTCCCAGCCTCCTCTCCTCTATCTCCCATGATGCTGGGAATAGAGGGAAAGAAGGCTGAGATTGTGGCATAGTCCTACTGAAGGAAAAACATGAGCGGAGCTGAAGAGACAACGGGATGGGATGGGATGGGATGGGATGGGATGCCCTGCTATTTACTATGCCCATTTATTGCATAATCTGAATTTTAGACTGCTTTTCCTTTGTCCTCCACATCTTGACGTGCTAAGTACTGGCAATAATAATAAGCAGGATCCATATTCTGAGTTTGTTAATAGAAGAGTAAATGTGAAGTTTCTGTGTTGGCTTCACCAAAGGTCTAAAGAGCTTTCAAGGACCATGACCGTGACACTGAAGTTGCACCTAAGCATGGCTTCTAGCACAGACCGTGTTGTAACATCAAGGTTTTTGTTTGTATGAAGTCTTAAATGTACCAGGCTCCTGATCTCTCTCAGAGTGTTAAAACAAACGAGCGTTCGAAAGACTAAGTAGCACTTGTGATTAGTAACACAGCTACGAGAGTGGAACCTATCACCATGTGCTGTTTTGATATTAGGACTATGCATTAACATTTGCTTTGGCCCATAAGATGAGTCACACAGAGGACTGCATTAATGATGATGGGGAGCAGATTGTCTGCTGGTATATACTGGGATAACCCTGACAGGGTCAACAGAGAGGAGCTGTCTTACAGTCCTGGGAATTATGGCCTTGGCAGCTCCACCATGAGCTTCACTGGGAATCAGATCCAGTCTCTAGTGTGTTTTCTCTAGGAGATAAATAAAATGCATAGCTAACTAGGAATGAAAATTAGGGGAAAAAACCACTCACAGAAATGTGTGGTTCACTTTCAGTACTTCATGTTTACCGTACATGCTACATCAAAACAAATCTTTGCAATTACATTTTTCTTGGGGGAAGGGAGGTGTTGGGTTTTTTTCTGAACTCCTACACCCTGGTTAAAAGCTTGAAACAGGCTGAGTTGTGCAAGGCTACGTTGAGACTGATTAGGCAGGAAAGCTCACCGTGACACTCCCAGCCGTGTGAACAAAGAATGGACCAGCTGCTGAAGCCCATCCTCGCCGGAGCTTGATCTTCCTCCCACTGGTTCATGTCAGCAGTCCTGACGCATGAGGAGGAGACGCATCCAGTCCTTACTCAGCAACAACTGCTATGGAAATCAGAGGGAAGGGTGCATGCTCAGCTGCTTTTTATCCATCAGCATTTGAAATATTGGGAGTTCTGTTTCTAGTAAAAGCTCAATAAAGGATGACTGGAAGGCCTTAAGATTTGATCTGGTGGATTTTCAATGTATTTCTGTGGAGCAAATATTGGCAATATAGGAGCAGTGATAAAATTTAGGCTTAAGACACAAATCCAAATTGAAAAATTTGTCTATGTATTTCAGTTTTGCAACTGAAATTGACTTCAGCGTTCTCAAAGACGGGCTTGCAAATCATAGTGGAAAATGGTTTGGTATTCCAGTGAGATCTGTCCTACACTTCACTGCAACCATATCAGACCTCTGTAACAAAAAAAAAAAAAAAGGAACTGTACTATTAAGTAAAGCATTAGCTTACTAAACTTATTCTCAGATTATTTTAGTTAGCTTTTTATTGCTCCTAAAAGGTGCTGGACTTCACAGCATTTTAGCTATCTGTCCTTAATTCATTTTACATCGCTATCACTAACACTGCTCAGCTGAGTTTTAAAGAGGTTATCCCAGAATAAAGACTGGCATTTTTTCCCACCCCTGCAAGCGCTGGCATCATCAAAAATCATTTTCACCAGCTCTAAACTAAGCTGATGAGTTACAGAGGGGACCAACTTTTCCTCTAGCAGCAGAAGCGTAACCAGGTGTCAGATAGGAATGACTGGCCGTGGTTAACCCCTGACAGATTTGAGCAGTGACCTAGATCTCAGAAGCAGCGTATCACCTAACAATACGAAATACAAACATAATACATAACCTTTATTAAATATAGTGTTGCATTTCATCCCCCTGCAGATACGTCATTATCATGCTGTGGGCAAAGATGAAAATAGCGTGCCTGTTCTTATGTGTTTATATAACGCATAGTAACGCTTAGCAGACATAGAGCACTGTTCATTCTCAAAACGCTTAAAATTATTTAAACCTCAAAAAAGCTGGGAGGTAGATCAATATGTTGCTTCTACTTTATTTCAGGTTTTTTAATAATTCTTTATTTCCACTAAAACTTGTATGTAAGTGCATCACATCAAGGAACAAAAGGTCTATGGCTAAATTCTGATCAAATTACTTTGGTGAAACTGCTAATTATCTTTGAAGCCAATGGAAAACTTCCAGCAATATAACCAAAATCAGAATCTGGATCCTATTCCTACATACTGTAATGCTGAGCTATTATTGGATAGCTTGATGTATCTGAAAATAAACCCTTTGGTTTATTTTAAGCTCATTCTGGAAATCAGGTTGAGATTGTTTCTTACTTCTCTGGATAACTTAAAAAGTAGAATCCAACAACATGCTGCTTTTCTTGTTTGCCGTGTTCTCCTATTTGTTTCCCGGTATCTTTCCTTCACAGGCTGTGAAGGCAGCATGATGTGGTTTTGCAAGATGATGGTACTGCTGGCCCTGTACAGTCAGTTATCACATCTCAAGTGTGACCAGGTAACTCAGAGTAAGGTCCTCTTTCCTCTCCCTGCACCTGACTTTGGGGGGTTGTTTTTGTGCAGTCATTTAGCCAATGCAAAGTGAACCCTGCTGCCTATCATACTCATCTGGTAGTTTTACATCCTCTTAGGACTCTTTAAAAGAGACTTTGAGAATCCATTCTCTTTAAAATCCATTGCTGAAGCTATTGCAGCCAAGGTTGTTGCCAGCTCCTATTCAGCAGCTGTTGCAGGAGGTCCAGATGGCCTTTCTTTGCTCCCAATAACCTTGGAGAATCATAGAACCCTCAGGGTTGGAAGGGACCTTGAAGATCATCTAGTTCCAACCCCCCTGCCATGGGCAGGGACACCTCCCACTAGAACAGGTTGCCCAGAGCCCGATCCAGCCTGGCCTTAAAAACTTCCAGGGATGGGGTTTCCACCACCTCTCTGGGCAGCCTGTTCCAGGGTCTCACCACCCTCCTGGGGCAGAACTTCTTCCTAATGTCCAATCTAAATCTCCCCTCCTCTAGTTCAGATCCATTCCCCCTTGTCCTGTCACTACCCAACATCCTAAAAAGTCCCTCCCCAGCTTTCTTGTAGGCCCCCTTGAGATCCTGGAAGGCCACAATAAGGTCTCCTCAGAGCCTTCTCTTCTCCAGACTGAACAACCCCAACTCTCTCAGCCTGTCTTCATAGGAGAGGTGTTCCAGCCCGCTGATCATCCTCGTGGCCCTTCTCTGGACAAGTTCCAGCGCGTCCAGGTCTTTCTTGTAATAGGGGCTCCAGAACTGGATGCCGTACTCCAGGTGGGGTCTCACAAAAGAAGGTAGGACAGAATTCAGCTTAGTCTACAGTCTGTTGTAAGACATGGTCAGTACGACTCACAGCAGTAAGTGGTTGTTTGCCATTACGTTCCACATACAAATTTTGGGAGGGATGAAATATACTTTCTCCTGTGGGAGTAATGTGTTCATCTGGACAGGCCTTTGTGGTTTAACTGTTAAAAAGTCCAGGAATGCCTGTGTCAGTTCTTCTCTTCCAGCATTTTATTCTATCCTGTCATTTTGTCAATTATCTTTAAGGCTATTCTGCCAGTTCAGTGCAGTCAGCAGAAAACAAAGCAGGGAGATCGGGTTTTTTTTGGAGGGGGTGGGGTGGGTTGGAGGAAAGATTAAAAAAAAATACTCAACATCCCAAGCTTTTTTAAGCCTCTAAACTGGTAGAATGACTCAGTAAAAAAAAATGAAACCATTGAACAAGGTATTTTAACAGAACAAGATATTATAAAAATCTGAAATAAAAGTTGCCTTAAGTAAGTAAAAAAATATTCACTCATGCAGACAGATACACACGCCTAAATCTTGCAGTCAGGGGCTTAGCTCACATCTTTCTTTCCTTGGTCACCTTAAAATGGGGGAAAGGAAAGACCCCTGGGACTGATCCTGCACTCACTGAGGATTATACAGGGTCTTTGCAACAGTTGGAGACTTCCTTGTTATAGAATCATTTATTGAATTAACTCATACCAAAACCTGCAATTACTCCTGAATCAAAGGTTCTCCTAGCCTGGATCACAACACGGAATGCTACTGCAGGATGGCTTTGCACCTTTCTGCATCAACAAGCTCTTGTTGCGCTACTGTAGAACGCGTCTTTGGAAAAATTAGATCCTGCCAGGGATAGCAGCTCCATTTAGCACAGAGTTTCTGTTTCCACAGAAACCACACAACTGAAGTCTGCAGAGGGCAGATGTAGAGTGAGAACATCTGTGACCACTTAGGTTAATTGCCTTTCCCAACTCTTCCCCCACTCCTGGTCTCTGATGGCCCTCTGAAGATCAATGGCAGATCACCAGGCATCTTGTTGCAGGCTTTCTGCCATCCTGCCGTATCTCCTGGGGACCCAGAGGATCCCAAAGGACTACTCAAAGAGAGTCTGCTGTCTCCTTTGTCCCTGGCTTCCTCTCTGTTCCTGGACAGACCATTTAGTCCCTCTGCTCCTCAGATCTACAGCTGAGCAACAGCTGGGGAAGCTTCACAGGTCTAATGCAGGGGTGCCTTATGTCTTATGAGATAGCTCAGATACAGCTGGGATAGGAATCATGTGAATACCTGCTTTAAATAGCTATTTTACTCTTTAATGTGCTTTCATAACAAATACATATTTTCAGATAAAAAGGATACCATGATACTGCATTAAGGTACAAATATTTCCAACGTGCTACACTGTGTTTTCATTGCTGCTACTCTCTGATACGTAGTCTTTTCTAAGAATCTTAGTATTTCCAAAAAAAATGAATATCAAAAAAGATACTGTCAGTGCCAATGCATGAAAGTGCTTCAGGCCTTACCTGCTCTGCCAATATCCTTCATCTAAACTCAAGCTACGAAAAGAAAGGAAGAAAACGAGATTTTTCAAAAGCAAGTTTGAAAGCACCATTGAAAGCCACAACAGTCGAAAAAAGACTGCGGCAAATGAAAACAAGCGCTGAAATTCATGCAGCTGACATTGCCCCAGTTTCACTGCGGTTCTACCTCAGTGCTCCAGTGGCTTGCCAGTTTCCTTTCTGAAACTCTTCAGATGTGGGAAGAAGTTGGCTGTGGCTGTAGAGACTGGGGGCGTTAAAAGAAAGATTTGATATCAAAGCTGGGGGAAACAATTGAAACTAGTTATTTTTAGCAATGATTATTAAGAGCCAGTACAGAGATCTTTAGCGATGTAGGACCAATGTTTGACACCCTTCTGGTTTTTTCAGGCCATCAGAGGCATGCCCAGGGACAGAGCAAATGAGCTCACTAGCTTCTTCTGACCACTGGCAACCCCCATGTTTTTAGAGGTGGTCCTCCTTCTGTGAAACAGATTTGATGATATCATTTTAGAGGCCTTGGGGATGTGTGAGAAAGCTCTGTAACTACAAAGCTGTGCTATGATTTTATTGTACTCCTCCTAGCAATCCAAGCTGATCAGTGACAAATGGTGCTTTTCGTTATTATTTTCATATTAATTTTTTACATGGCCATTTTTATGGCAGTTCCTCGTAACGCCATCAAAACTATAAAAATCTTTGGTTACCCAGAAAACGTGAAGACACAAACTTAACTACATTTAGGGATAAATTTCAGTACAACTGACCTCGAGACAAATTCTGGCCTGTTAAATGTATGCAAACCTTTGCATACATGTGATAAGAGTATTCACGTGAGATATGTGCTCCTATTATTTTTATTTTTTTTTTTAAAAAAAGACATTTGTTTGCAGGCTTAAAGTATTTGGGTCAAATTGTATGTTATTTAACTTTTCACCAAGACTGCACTTCTTAATGATTCTTACAGCAAAAATCAGAATCTTGACTGTAACTAATAATATATTTACAAAGGCTAGATATATTCAGAGTACATAAGAGTTTTTTCCTTTGTCCCCCATGAAAGCAAATAATCCATGGAGCCCTGTAGCTATACTTTGTAATGACCTTAGGAGTCCTTAAGGCCATTGCAGTCTTATTACATGCAGCTAGAGTTATATTACTCATATAATTGCCAGGTCTTTTGTTTTCCACAACATAGTAGATGTCCTGGTGCAATGAAAGACAATAAAGATCAAGATTTTGCTCTATTTCATTCACATCTCGGGTGTCACCTGTTCCTGGATTATTTCCGAAACTCTCACCCTTTCGCTGTTGAGAGTTACATTTGAAAATGGTGGGAAAAGGTTTCATTCAAGTTAGTATCTGAAATTGCTACTACAGGTGTAGATGGGATTCCATCACTGTTAAGGTGGTGGAACACTCACCCTGCCAGTGCTGAAGTCCAAGCCAGTCACTAAATGAAACCCAAACCATCCAAGGTGGGTCTGGAGGGAGCTGGGAAGGTGACCTTGTGTCGGGCTGGAGGGACTGGAGTTTCTGTGCTTGCCGGGCTGCGCCGCTCCCAACCAGCACACCTCTGCGGACAAAAAGGAAAGCAGGCCTCCACCAGCCGGCTTTGTGAAGGATTGAGGCACACGGGCTTGGCTGCTACACGGCACAAAGCCAATGAGTCCATTCTGCCTGGGTGCTGCGAAGCTTCAGCTGACTGACAGCTGGAGCGCCCCTTGGGAGGGACAAGTGCCTGCAAAGCTGACTGGCACCTTACTTTCCTCACTAAACAAAGTTGTCTAGTCATAAATAAACATGTTTCTGACAAAATTGCAGAGAATGAGCACACTGCAGAATAATAATGGTGTAAGAGCTTAAGTCTCATGCTCAGCACCCCCTCGTTGCCTAAAAAGCCACCCAGGAACAGAACAACTGGCTACTCGCCCAGGCTCAGAGCTTGGAGTAAAAGAACAAAATCACTACCCAGAGCTTTCTATAGACATGATTCTGTCCTTTTCACTTCTGATATGAGAAGCCAGGGCTTCCTCCAGCCCCTCAAAACATGGATCCCAAGGAAAACACTCCTGCTGGCTTGTGCCTGCCCAAAATGATGGCCCCCCTCCTTGCCTGCAGTTTGCAGCCCTCCACAGCTGCAGAGCCTGTGTTACTGTCACCATCCGAGCCCTGCTTGGGTTCCGTGAGTCATGCTGGGTACCAAGCAGGATTTAATTCCACTTGAAACAGCAATATCTTTCTGCATATTTTAGCACAGGTCTCAGATGGTTTGGAGCATCCTTCTTTCAGGCCATTTTTGCACTCAGTCCATTGCCCATCTCCTGTTTTGTCTCTCTGGAGAGCACCTGGGGGATAACGGGACCACCTCTGTGGTCACCTCTTCAATGCAGCTCCTCAGTCGTTGTCCCTGCATTTTCTCACTCAGGGGAGATGAGAGGCCTTTAGTAATAACCAAACAAAATTAAACTGAGCTATTAAATGAATGAGTGACCTTATTAACGTGAAAGAAGACGATAACCATAACAACTGTGGCCAAAACAACGGCAAGGCAGATCTTCAGATAACAAATATTACATTATAGCACCTTTAATTTTTGATGAACCAACATTTTCCTATGAAGCACTGACCAAAATATATTCAAATTCTAAGGCAGGAAGTCTTACTAAGGTTTTCCTTAGTCAGTGGTGCCATTAAATGCCATTTAGAAGACATTTGAGTTTACACTCCTTTCTTCTCTGCTCACAAGCACGTACACAAATCCAGACCACGACAGGCTTGCATCAGTGGGAGTTCTGACCAAGTAAGGATTGCAGAGTCAGGCCCTATGCAAAGCCCTAAACATAGCCTTGCTCTTATTTGGGATAAAAGTGAATGCATTTTGATGAGCTAAGCAACCAAACTGGGTTAATACCCAGTTTGTCAACAAACTTGTTTTGGCACGCTGTCTAGACCACGGCTGTTTATCCCAAGGAAACCAAATCTTAGATTATTTTGCTCCTAGAAAAAAAAATGAAGGACCCTGAGATTTCCCTCGCAGTTGGTAGCACCAGCTATATGAGGAGACATCCTTGAAAGGGTTTGGGAGGCTTTGGGCTGAGGACTAGCTGGGAACCTCCATCAAACCAGACAGACAAATTATGCATGCTCAGAGCAACGTGATGCTGAGCGTACAAAGAGCGAGTCCAGTCACACTGCTTGTACAACCTGGCGATGTTCTCTGCCTGTGCCTGCATCAGCTACAGAGAAAGAGCTGTTTTCCCAAACATCTGAAAAACTCCACTTGGCTGCCCAGCGCTGGGGAGCTGGGGGCATCTCCTGAATCACACCAGAGCTAACACAGCTAAAACAAAATAAGAAATACACTCTATTTAGTATGTTTACCTATAAATATAGGTCTGTATATATATAAAACCTATAAATAGAGGCAATAAAAACCAAGCTATGCCCTTTCAAAAGCACATAAGGACTTCCTGGACATAGACCTACAATCCATCAAGTGCCTTTCAAAGTGTTTTGCGTAAGGAAAGTCTTTCAGAACAAGGACTGTGTTTACAGCATTTATGAAGATGTTCACAGTCTCAGCAACAAAAAGTGGTTGAAATATCACAATGGAAAGTCAGGCATATCGGTTTTGGTACAGGAGAGGGCTTTTTTTTTAATTTTTATAGATGATTTAAAATTGGGTGAAGGGTTTGGCTGATTTTATAGCAAAAGATGCTGTCATGTAAACATTGGTAACTTCTCAAAGGCAAAAATGTGTGCGTGGTTCTAATTTTAAGTACATGAGGTCATCGGTTAAGTGTTCCGAGGTTGGACACGAGCAGATTGATGCATCACAGTCTTGTTGATCCAATTTCATCTTCCAAGTGGGTAAAGGAGGCGGACTGGCTGAGGCGCACAAATAAACAGCTTGATTTACACTGAGGCCGACATCGGATTTTACTAGCCTCCGGAAAGTCTGTGCCTTTTGCATTTGTGGACTTGGAGCTGCGTAGGAGGCGAGTAGGGCTGACCCACCACCCTTTCTAAAGCTAACTCCAAGTAATGGGCGAGTCCCTGTGGCGATCCTCTCGCCAAACTGCAGTGAGGCCTCAGCACCCATGTGGGCCCCATCCCGCGTCCCTTACGCAGGGAGCCGGGGGTTCTCCAAGGGACTGACTCTGCTGGCCTCCTCCTGGGACCCCGCCCTCCCGCCGGACCGAAGGACGCGC
>VWZK01013960.1:17179-76464 GCA_013396935.1 Baryphthengus martii | reverse complement strand
GGCCGAACACCCTCTTCCACGCGTTGCTGGGCCGGGCCGGGCCGGGCTGCCCTTATATGTACTTGGCTGGAGCCGGCGGCTGTCGGCGCACACAGACAGTTGGCCTCGGGCCGCCGCCGCCGGTGAGAGGCCTCTAGCCCCCGCGGGCTTCAGGCCGGGCTGCCCTGCCTTCACCCGTCCCCCACCCCAGGCGCCCCTATGCCCAGGTCGGGGCACACACCCGTGGGCTTCCGAACTGCCTGGCGCTCGACTCTGTCTTGCTTTCTGGGATTCAGTGGTACTTGTTCTTTGTTTGGTTTGCACCTCGAAGATGAGGTCCCTGGCGTTGCTGTTGCTGTATTCCTTCCTCTGTTTTGCTTTGTGTTGCTTCTGAGAGAGGCTGTCGTCGTGTCCTTGGTACCTCCCGAGTTGATTGTTTGTGTCTTCCTTTGTGCTCTGTTTAAATATCTTTGCGCTCTTTCTCTGCTCCGCCCGCACTTGATGGAATAGAAACGTTGTGGTGGTCTTCCCATGGGAAATAACTGGTCTCGATTGTGATAGACGGTGTACCTGAGAAATCTTAAAATCTTGGACCATGTCTGGTCCTCTCCATCAGTGGTGATTATTTAAATAGGAGATAGTACAGAAGGTGTGAAATTTTCTTTGTAGTTGAAGAGAGCAATATTGAAAGAGGTACGTTTGGAACGTGCGCTAGGTATCGTTAGTTGCCTTCGGAAAGGTGACAGAAGGCACGGGAGGGGAAAAAAGAATCACCCAAAACTGAATGCGTGCAGTCGCACCCAAATTCTGCTTGGGTGGAAAGTGATGAGTAAGAAACGAAGGAAGGTGGCGTGGTGGGTTGAAATGGGTTGAAGAAGATGCTTGTTTGTATTGCATTGATCTGTAGAGGTTGTGGCCCACAGTAGGGGCTCCTAATGTTTGTTGCTCTGCAAGCCAAAGCAGCGGCGTCTGTTGAATAGGTTACTGAATTATATGAAACAAAAAGTGAATATGAGAAGAGGGTTTGGAAGGCAGAGATAACAGAAATAAGATAATTTAGATAAAGAAGTGAAACCCTAGCGTGTGTCTAATTATAATGAGGTTTTAGTGGCAGCTGCTCAGTGGAAGTTTAATTGACACAGCAATATCAGCCTGTTTACTAGTTAAAGGTTAAAGCAAGTAGATGCATTTGGCCTTTCCTTACTCTTCATAGACTGATAAATCCTGTGTTAGGGTCAGAACAAAAACAAGTCCTTGAGATGAAAATC
Organism: Baryphthengus martii; assembly: GCA_013396935.1. Classification (NCBI taxonomy): domain Eukaryota; kingdom Metazoa; phylum Chordata; class Aves; order Coraciiformes; family Momotidae; genus Baryphthengus; species Baryphthengus martii. Next base: position 75,217 of record VWZK01013960.1, on the reverse strand, counting down.
AAAGCTGAGATTTAATTAAATGACGAAGTCCAGTTTTGAGTGATACATATTACTTGGGAGTCTCCATTTCAAATGTATATAGGAATGTAGATGAGAGAGAAATGACAGGACAGGATAAGAAATATTTATGCATATATCCAGTAATATAGTGCATAAGACTTGCAAAGTACATTTACACAAAGCAAATGGAAATATTCTCAAACATCATCAACTTCTGTAGAATGAAAACTTCAATTAAAGTGTTAGTAGTTCATTTAGAAAATATTATGCTACTTTTAAATGCTCTATTTTGACACCTAGAGATTGTTTTTATTAATGTTATTATATGGGGTGCATTTGGTATCTTTAAAAAACGAGCCAGGTTTGCACATTTGCTCCTGAAAATCTGTAGGAGTCTGTAACCTATTGCTAATGAACGTCATCCTCCGGTCAGATAAACGGTAAAGGGCTGTGCAGTAGTAAGTGCCCAAAGCAGCACAAAGTAATTCTAGTGCTGTCATTGGTATGACATCTGCTGGATTTTGGAGCAGAGACCTTGAAGAGGTGGTTGCTTCTGCCGAGTGGGCAGCCTCTTTGCTACCTGTGGTCTGCCTTAGGTAAGACCTTCTGCTAAAGAGGGAAATGTGGGATGGAGGAGGAGGTGGTCTCTTGCTGACCTCCCCACCAGCAGTGTTCCTTGATTTAAAATGGACTCTGTCAGGGTGAAGCGAGACTCTTAATTTACTTGTAATGTACTTCCTCCTGCTAATAGACGCTAATAGACTGAGGAAGTGTTTATGCTGATGGGCCTTGATGCACAAAGTAAGTTCTGGGTAACTGAGGAGTTGCAACTAAAGGAAGAGATTATTGGAAAGAGTGAGGAGTTAGAGCAGCATAACTATGAGTGGTTTTGGCCGTTAAATAAATCCATCTTTGCAGTGCCTATTTCCAGTTCTGGAGTGTGTATATTAGCAAAGCTCTCCCAAGTCCTGCAGCTAATGGTGATCTTCGGGAGAGCTTTTCTCCCGTCTCGTACGCGTGGCCGTCTCAGCGACGTCGCTCCATTGTGTGACCCTCAAGGGACAAACTGTAGCTCTGTATCCCGGAGAGAGCTGATTGATGGTTCTGAGTACAAACCTACGTACACGTCCAGCTGTGCTTTGCACATGGTGTGAGGTCGTTGCATGAAATCATAGGGAGCTACCCTACCACCGCCACCCCCCGTCTCCTGGCAGCTGCTTTCAGTGCTCTTCAAAATAGGAAATATATACAATTTAAATGTATGCTTTTCTCAGGGAGTGTGCAAGCATGTGTTCTATCATTTTTTTTAAAAAAAATAAAATTATTAATTGAATATAGCACCTCTTATAAGAATATACATTCCCTGAGGAATTATGGGAGCTCCTGGTGGGATGGGTGAAAAATGGGCATTATTTTTGTTCATTTTATCCCAGACTGCCCGTTGAAAATAGCGTAGAAGGGGTAAGACCGTGCAACAGATTACTTGATAAGAGTCTTATCAGAAAGCTGAAGTGAAAGGTACAGGGACCGCCGACAAACAACAGGTGGAGGGAAACAGTGGTTGTGAAACAGTAAGTATGTGTGTAACTGATAGGTCTGCGTTACACAAGTTCACACCCTTTTTTTTTCTTTTCCATTTTGCTATTCTTTGTCTCCCAATGCTATGTTTAACTTTTCTAGCTTATGTCCATAAATATTTTTCATTTGAAATTTTACTTCTCTTTCATGAAAGCTATGAAGGAAACAGAGTATGGTTGTCAAACATTTATTCCTATTGAACGGTTTATTGGGAAACTTGGGGAAATTACTGGGTGGAGGCAGTACAGTAAAGATTATTTTCATGCCTGTTACTGGATTTATTTTTGTCAAGTGCGGGTAAGAATAGTATTCAAAATAATAGTGTTCCCATGGTTTGGTTTTTGTGCATGCAACTATTTACAACTTCTTCTTGATACATCTTCTGTAGGGTGCAGTAGGTAATGTTTCAGTGCATTCTAACTCTTGCAGTTGGGGTTAGTTGGGGTGAGCTGAGTTTCCCATCTCTGCTGAGGCTGGAGGAGAAGGACAGGAATCAAAAGCTCTGAGCTAGAGTAGCTCTTCTGTTTTCCTTGTGTTGGTATTAAGTGAGGATAGAGGGGCTTTTATGTTTTTCTCTTCATACTGTGTTGTATCCTGTCATTAAACTGGGGAATGGTTTTCCTGAATTAAGGCAGAAGAAGTACGTTGGTAATGTATTACACAGAGCTCCACAAAAACATTTACCATAAGAAAAGACTCTTAGATTGAACAGTCTGCTGTATACTTCTTACTTTACTAAAATTAATAAATATGAGAATGCTGTAGTTTGGTTTTTCTGATTTAAGGACCTTTTAGGCTGGCATAAGTACCTTTTTCTTTTTTTTTCCCTATGGTAAGTGGAATTTAATCATTTGAAGGTATTACTATCATTTGTGAAGGTGTTACTTCTTTGTGTAGGCATTACTATTTGTGTTGGGATGTCACCTATCTGCCTAAGTTTTAAGGTGTTGTTTTACTTTGTGCTTTTCAGACACATAAAAGTTGATTAATTCTGCTGCAGAGATCTTGCACATTTACAGCAAAAGAAGGAACAAACAAGGCAGGAGTGCTGGATGATAACACTGGCCAGAGTCGAGAAGGAATGTGGGAATTATGGTTTGTCTTACCTAGCCAGTTCCATATGAGAGCGATTAAGCGATGTCATGGCAGAGGGAGTTTTAAGGAAGGATAATACAGTGACCTATGGCCATGTGATTTGCTTCATTATCATACAGATAATTATAACTTTGACACACGCCCATTTGCAGGCTAGCGAGGGAAGGGTGACGTCTCTGATGCCAGCAAAAGTGAGTGTGGTTAAGGATGACCTTCTGATGGGGAAGGCTGTGGTGGAAAGTGAAAAAAATTGAACAGAGTAAGAGATAAATGGGTGGTATGGAGTGATCAAATTGGGATAATAATTATACCATCTTTAATTTCTTCATTTTTCTCCCTCTGGATTTACTTTTGCACAATAAGAACACATGGTTTTGATTTGGACGGAGGGGGCGTGGGAGAAACTATCTGACAAGAATTCTTTCGTTCAGTGCCTTAAGCAGAAGAATGGCCTAGTTTCCAAGCCTTATGGGTTCAAGAGTACAGCTGTATCTTCCTTATCCACAGGAGATGGGCTTTACAAAGTGGGAATGCCTGTGTGTTTTCCTTGTAAGATTATTTGCCTTGATCGTAAATACACCATTAGGTTGTATGGTTGTTTGAATGGTAAGAACAGGGGATGTTCTCCTAATCTTATTTTGAAGGTTTGTATTCTCTCTATGCAGACTGGTTTGTTTGTTTTTTTTTTTCTTCCCCGCCCCTCCCTGTTTTCTGGTCGAGATCTTGAGCAAGCCCCTATGTAGTGAGGGGAAAAACACATACTGAGGTAGAGCATTATGCATGGAGAAAGCAAGGTTCGTTTTGTTACGAAGTATGCTATTCCTTTTGAAGTTATTCTGTCTGGATCATAGAGTCATGGGACAGATGATAGTGATTTTTAGTTTCATTTTCCTTCTTTAAAGAGAAATCTTGTGGGACAAACAAGTCAAAATGTAACTTCACTCTCCAATATTCCTTCTAGGCATCATAATAGAGTATATACTGTTAGAGTTCAGGAAGTTAACGCACTTTGATTGTAGTACTTGCTTCATTTCATATTTCATGGGGTTTTTGAGGTTCATAGGTAAACATAAATTTAGATTGTGATTGACATTGTGAAAACTGTGCTTAATGGTCAGTGGAGTTAAAACACAAAACTAGATGGAGGAAACTATGTTCCATGGAGCCTTGTTATCAGTGGAGTCTCTACCACCATATTTTTCTGATCATGTGGACTTACTGTTTATGCTAATACAGCTTTTTTAAAAAAATTTTCTAACTCTGTACGTAATGTCTTAATCATCAGTAAAGGCAAGATTTTTTTTTTCCCTCCATGGAACCAAATTATATTTGGAACTTTATGTTTCTGTTATAATCGCAGTAAGTTTCTACCATCACAATGGGTGTTGTTTAGCACAGAGAGCTCCAGCTAACTTCTAACTGCTATCAATAGTTTAAACACAGGAAAACTGGTGATTTCATTTTTAGATACAGTGATTTCTGCAAAACTACGCTCTTGATCAGTGATTTGTATTTGCATGTGCAGAGTATTTTTCTTGTTCTCAAAATCTGATACAGACCTAGCCTTAACATCTTGCTGATGTTTGAGAAAGAACTTTAAACACTGTTTCCCAGTAGAGCAGATTCATTGAGAAACTGTCCTGTAAGAAGGAGAGATGATTTTACTGTTATTGCAGAGCTAGAAATCTATGGTGCAACTAAAACTCTAAGACAGATTTCTTACAAATTGGCTTGCTAACAACGTGAGAATTTGAACAAATTTTTCGTGCATTGTGATGTCAGAGAAAAAGCACTTTAACACTTCTGTTTAGGTATTATCTTCAGTAGCTTCAACTACTTTCTTTTTTTTATTTATCTTTTTAAATACACATTTATACTCTGTGCTGCCCTCCAGGTTAAATATCCTACTTGTAAGTTGCTGCAGGCAGTGACACGTTTCAAACTTAGCTTGTTTGTGTTGAGCTCCTGACAAGATCTATTATTTTTTTGTTGTTGGTAACACAATGCTTGCTTTTTGGGGTTGGTTTGGGGTTGGGTTTTTGTTTTGGTTTGTTTTTTTTTAAATCTTTCTAGATCCCTAAAAAAATTATTTTTTTCATGACTTCACAGTTTTTTCGGGGTCTTCATTCTTGAATGTTTAGTCGCCTCTAGGTAGTGGTAAATCAAGAAGAAATGTTCTTCACAATTGAATGTTTCTGAAAACAACTATGAAAGTAGGAAAGTTCCATCAAAACATTCACATCGTTCAGTGTAGTGAATATTAAAACTCAGATTCAGTTGCATTATAATAAGTGCTTTCCTCACATCAACTACCAAGGCAGTTTAATTGTTAACAATTTTCTACTTTTTCACTTTCTAAATTATTTTTTTTTGTCTTCTCTTTGCTCAGTGCTAAACTGAGCTTTAAATTGGGCCAGTTGTGTTTTATGTAAGAAAGAAAATGTCTCCTGTTTTTTTGTTTGTTTGTTTGTTTTCTGTTAATAACGTAGTAAAACAGTGAAATAAAGGATTGATGAGTCTCGGGATCAGTTTAAGACTTCACAGGTGTACGTGAGGATGCAGCTTAGACAGTTTTGGCATGAGCATCATAGTAAATCTAAGGTTAAAAATCCCGAGAGGATAAGATGATCCTTGTTCTTAAGGCTGGTTTCCCTGTGCTTGGTTCATCTTTTTTCTTAGTGCTGTAGCTATCCTGGTGAAATACTTTAAGGCAGAAGCATTGAAAAGTACTCTCTATGCTTAATTGTGATCCCGCTTCTTTTTGAACTGTGATGGCCGTTGAAAAAAAAATTTTTGTTTTTTTGGGGGGGTTTGGTATTGATTTGTTGTGGTTTTGGTTTGTTTTTTTTGAAGATGAGCATTTTTTTCCGGGATTTCTTTATGTATGCTTTCAAAGAAAACACCGACTTACGTGGAAGACACATGTTCCTAGTCATAGGAAGGCGTCTGCACAGTTCAATTCAGCTGGGCTACAATTAACCTTTAAAGCATTGAACCGAACGTGCTCATGGAGCAGGGCCATGGCTTAGCCTGGGAGGATTGATCAATAGAGTGTATTTACGTAAAACCTAAAAGCCTAGGGTTTCTGTGCAGCTCTGCAGAATGGAAGATCATTATGTTGTTCTAAACTTCTTCACCTTATCAGGGCAGCTGATCGACAGTCACTTTATATTACTGAAATCATTGTGGAAAGCAGACTCTCTTTGCGGGAAGGGATGTGTCGTCCATGTGTTTTCAGGTTCTTGTAGTCTTGGTTGTATATCCAGGAAAAAGTAATTTTGCTTCTTTTATCTTGCCATTCCTGTGCTTGTGAGACACCCGAGGTGTAGGCTGTGGGTGTTGCAATGAGAAGTGGTCCCCACTCCCCTTGGCTGATGAGCGTTACCGTGGCTTACGATCAAGGTGACTTTTGTGAAGACTTGTGCTGAGCTGTTCAAGATGTAAGTGCTCAGTACCAGTGACTCTTGGACGTTCATGTGCTGTTTCAAGATTGCAAGTTCTATAAAAATGGACGATGTGTTATAGAAATCTGTATTCATAATACAGTAATACTACACTTTCCTTTACACTTGCATTCTTCAGAAGGCTAGAAATCTATCAGAAAAAGGACTGGTGGCTACAGTGAGCTTCGACCAGTTTCAGTGTTTCAGTTTCCAAGCTGTGTACTGAATCTAAAGAACTACTTGCGAAAAAAATGATCCGTAAACCATTCTTTATTCATTTTGAATACCCAGTGAGTATAATACTCTGATATGTGTGTTCATAGTCCTAATGATTTCTCAGGTAAGGGTTGAAAAACATAGTTGTGTTATCCTGAGGAGAGAATGAAACACTTCCATGACTTCAGACTTCATGTCTACCTTGTTTATCATGACCCTAGTGGTGTGTTGGCAATAAGTAGAATAATAATCCTGTTTTACACTTAAATATGTGGCATGTAGAATTCACAGTAGTAGAAAAACGTTCATCGTGTTAATCAGAGCGGAGAATTATATCCAAACTTTCACTTTCTAAATTAAACATAGGGATCATTGATTCAACATAGGGATCTTTGTCCAGTTATGTTGCAGAACTGAGCTTTGAACGTATGTAGTTGTGATCTTCTTCAGGCTCTCCCTAAGACAGAACTTTATTTCCCCGCTGATGAAAGCACTAGTGTAGTACATCAGCGTTTGCATAGCTGAACATACAGAGGTACTGGAGAGCCCATGGCGGTCTTTTGCAAGAGCAGATGATGATAATATTGCTGGTGACGATGTCTAATTGGTTTTGTGTTATAAAGTAATAGTAGCGCATGATAGCTTTGAAAGTCTCGAGCAGTGACAAAATTAGGCAAGGTTGTTAGAGAGAAGTGATATCTTTCATTAGACAGATGTGGTTGGAGCAAATAGATTAGATTTGGATAGATTAGGCTCTAGCAGGGCTTGCTGTAGAGGCTCCTGCCCAAGGCCAACCTTGTGGTAAAACCTGTAGTGCCTCCGCTCTGCTCCTGGCGGAGGACCCAGGCCCTACACATGACGCAGTAAAACGCACACCTTCTCCTAAGCGAGGCGCGGCCTTACTCACCGTGACAGAGTGCTGTTCTCGGCTCTCTTGGAACCTCTTCTCCCATCTTCCTCCTTTCCCCACTGTTGCCTCTTTTTCATCTTAATTCAATACTTAAGAAAATAAGAGAAAATGAAAATAAAATCTCTTACTTGTCTTCAAGCAGCTCCCTTTTCCAGAGGGGAGAAGGCCATTTACTTGCAATCTTTAACGTATTTAGATTTGTAATTTTGCTATCACATCATCAGCATGACTGAGATTATCGCATAGACCATTTATTTTATTTAGCCCCTCAGGTATCTATCTGACCGGTTTCGTTTTTAACCTGATGATAGTCTATAACCTGCCATCACAGTGACTTTATCCTCACAAACTTCCCAATATCCATCTTTCTGAGATCCCATTTATCCATAATTAAGTTCCTGGTCATTTAATACCTGTCATTTTGTATCTAATCACATTCTTGCCCCCCTGCCTTGTTATCCGCCACATTTTCCTTACTAATGTGTTTTTGTGCTTGCACTTGCGTACTTGTTGCCAGCTTCCTTATGCTTCTCACTCTTTCTGGGACCTTTTCCAGTTTTGCTCATTTAGTGACATAAGCAAAACCAATACAAAGCGGGATCAAAGCTACGTAGTTGTAGCTCCTGTTTATCCTTTTAGTAATATCCTTTTGTATGAATCCCAAGGAGTGTTTTAGTATGGGAGTAATATGAATTGTAAACGTGAAGGGAGTGAAGAGATGCTTTGCTGTGGGTGGGTTGGGGGGATATTGTTTGTTTTGGGGGAGGGTCCTCTTGAAATTACTTCCAAAAAGAATTGTTACAACTTTAAAATACCCACTAGTTAGACTGTATTTTTCTCACTCTGCATTTCCTTCCCTCCTCCGTAGTAAGGTTACTGTGCTTGCTTTTCTCAGATAACAGCAGAGAGCAACCAAACCTTGAGAAAGATTACTTAGAAAGGACATGCTATTTTATAACGTTCTTTGTAGAGAGATTTTCTTCATAAACTTCGTAGATACATGTGCAAGAATTGCGGAGTTAGGGAAGCTAAAGTGTTGGGTATACTGCGGGATGTGTAGCAGCAGTAAATTACTTTTACTTGAACAGTAAATATCCGAAATTCCTTTTGAGAGTGCATACTTGGCTTCAGTTGTATGTAAGTATCTTTCTCATTCTTAAATGCTTCTGACATTACTTAAAATAAGCAGAGGCATAATTCGAATATTCAGAGAATCATGCACATTGAGTCTGATTTTTTTGCTGTGCAAATTGCTTAGCCTGTTAAATGCTGCGTTGAGTTCTTCCAGAGGATGTGATTGTTTTGCACAAATGGATTACATGTGTAATGTGTTTACTCGTATCTCTATTCCAGACAATATTATCGATTGCAGGTAATAGAATTCTTTAAAGCATTTGGGGTTTTATTTAGTAATTTTTTTCCAACAGCAATCAGATTTTCCTCCCCCTGCAATTATTACAGTAAGGACTGTCTTAATGGTGGTTAAAAAAAAAATCAGGAAAATATCATTTCTTGGCGAAGGACTAAACCAGTATTTTCTCCTTAAAATCAGACTCCAGAAAGAATAACAATTGTAATCATTCAGTACAATGAGATGTATACAGAAAATATGAATATTACTATCTCTGAGTAGTCTTTACCAGACATACCTATATCTAATAGATTTTCAAATTTGCTTTTCTTAATTTGATATTAAATGAAAAGACTGGCCGCTTTTTAGAGTTCTTTCTTCCAGTGATGGACATAAAATGCACATGAACAAAGAAAATCTATGACAGCACTTGATAATGAAACTCTTGCTCCATCTACTGCATAGTCCAGAGGAATCTTGTCTACAGAAAGTTCGTACAAGCAATGAGGGTTGATCTAATATAGATGCTGGAATTAGTCAATGGGAGATGTAGTTATTATTAGAGAATGTATGCCTACAGCAGCCTTCATAGGCTAAGGGAAAGCTAATCCCTTGACTTGGGCAAAACAAAGTAGACTGATAAAATAAAAAACTACATTTAAAGGTCCTTTTTCAGAAAGCTATTCTTACTTATCCAGGGATTGCAGAAGTACAGCCCTCATATAAAAATAAAGTGTGATGCTTTCGAAACACTGCAAGATACAGTATTTTTTGGGTTGTTATTATTTTGCATGCGTGACCCTTTGCAAAACTTTGTAGTTTGGTATTGTGTACAAGCTTTGTCACTGTTACTGGCTAAATCCACTTCCTACTGGTGTGTAATATTTTGTTTAAATATAATTATTTTCAAAGTGAGTGGTGTCAAGCCTTCTGAAGTGACACAGAAGAGACAAACTGGACTCCTGTATCCATCTGTTTGTTTTCATTCCCTTCACGTAATGATTACTAAGCTGAAGAAGCCAAATTAAATGTAGCACTTGACTAATAGTCAAGGACTGAAGTTGTGATGATAAAGTGAAATATTATTGGTGCATGAGCCATTTTACTAATATGGTTTAATTGAAGATATTTCTAGGACTAGCTCAGTGGGTGACAAAGAGAAGAAAAGGAAGAAAGCAAAGTGGGAGGCTATCAAGTCTGTTGGCAGGTAGTACAGCTACCATGTACTGGAGTTAAGTTTACCTCTAGATAATTTTTGAGAAAGGGTAGAAAGCTGTGCCTGATTTCAGGTCAGCTGTTGGGTGGTAGGAAGATTGTAGAAAATGAATAGATTCTTTGTTAGCTGCTTGGTGAAATGAGATATTTAACGCAATAGCTCTCATCCCCTGGGATTGGAAGGGTTTTAGCTAGTTTGGTAAATTAAGGAAAAAAATTCCAGATGGAGTTCCCAGTGAGCCTGTGTTAATTTAGGGATCGCAGCATTGTAGAAGGGGATACGTGGCCATCTTTCCTGCAGTGCTGTGGCTTTCCTCATCTCTTAAGAGGCAAGGAGCATCTTAGGACTGGGAGTGGGAGTGGGACCCTGGGCAGGCCGATGGAAGAGAGAACGTAACATTCCCGTTTGAGCCATCCTACGACTTGGGATAACTCAGTGAGGTCCATTTTGCGTGATAACTCTCCTTTAAAGTTTTAGGAGTGGGTTCCTCGTTGCTGGTAGGGAAACAGATAGTCACTGTCACCTGCTGATGTTGTCCTCAGATTGCCATGACTTCTCTGCTTTCCAGACTTTCTTTAAGACTAAATCAAATTAATTCCTGTTTTAATATGAGACAGCGTCTGATTAGGTAAGCCACCTCAGATGGGGGTTTCCAGACTGTAAGACATGTTGCTCCAGTGTTGTTCGAACAGTTTTGGTGTCCATCTCTGGCCAGAACTAAGAATTGCCACTGCTGATGGTTGGCTGGAGGCCGCCATTGCTGCTGCTGGGTATTTGCTTTACCTCCCCTTCTAGTTGAAGAAGTCTGGAAATGGCTGACTTGGAGAGCTTGCAGGCTGGAGTACTACCTACAAACAGTGAGAGGAACTCCTCACCCACTGATTGTCAAGGTCTCAAGAGAAAGTCATACATTTTTATTTATTTTTTCTTTACATTTTATTTACTTTTAATCTTACTGTTGGATTGGTTGCTTATTTTAATGACTGTATTTTTTTTTTAACACATATTAGGTTTTGTTCGACCCTTTAATCTTATAGTCTTTGGCTTCTATTCTTAAGCTTCATCCATATATATGTACATTATTTCTTTCACATTTTCTTACTATTTTATTTTAGATGCTGGAGTTATCCCACCCATTATTGTTTTGAATATTTGCTTTGCATCCTGTGATGGTTTTTCTTCCATTTCCTTTGCTGACTTATGTAACATGGACTATTTCACTCGTTATGTTCCTTCTTTTTCTTGAGCTCTGCTTTAACATCCCAGCTATACTCTCACATCGTTTCTGTTTATGGTTTTATATGCAGTACATTGACAGATCTATGCAGTATCTATGTGATTGTCAGGATTCATTATCTACCGTATCTGCCAGTTCAAAGCATGTGCATTTTGTAGCTATATTGCAAAATCTTGGGGAGTGTTTGCTTCCCCCCCCCCTTTTTTTTTTAAATTTAACTTCCTAGTCACATATATATTTCTGAAGTGCTAAATTACAGTAGTTTATGATCATAAATGATTGAAGTCCAAAGATTAAAACAAGTGGTTGCATGACCTTAGAAACAAGGGCCTCCAAGGAGATTTGTAGTCTGAGCTGTGTGTAGAGCGCACGCTTTGATCGTAAGATACGAGCTGGTTCAAGGGGCATACAGTGTTTGAACAGCTTAAAGTTAAGCATAAATCTGTGCAAGGTTGGGAATATATTTGCTAAGTTGAAATGTGGTGTCACATTATCCACATAAAGGTAAATAGTTACTACAGCTCAACGGAGGACATTTTATTTGACCTGTTAATTAACACTTCCATGAAAAACGGGACAGAGAGCACTCAGCAGAAAACTGTCTTCATTTTGCTTTGGTGGGTTTTTTTAACTCGGAGTTCACAATGTCCCGTTGTACCAGCTGCCTTGGGTACATTGTCCTAATCTTGCTCTCTATACAAAACATGGTTTATGCTTTCAGAGGACCAGCTTAGTGTGTCTTTTGGAAGACCCCCAGTTTAATGGTGTCCGTCTAACTTTATCTGCAGCTCCTACCATCAGATCAGATTCTGCTGGACTGTTCTTGGTAGGTGAAACCTTTGTAAGTGAATGCTGCTTGAGTGCAGGCTCATTGGTAGAAGTGGTCTACACTGTCTAAGGTGCTTCCTCCTTTTTGGAAGGTGGCTGGTTTTCCTGTGCCAAAATATGCACTACTCCTCAAAGTCGACGTTTCTATCAGTGCTTATGAAAAAAAATATCTGCAGAATTCTGAGTCGGAATATGTCTTGGCTTAAAGAGTAAAACTGCGTCTCCTCGGATGATGGGGTCCAGTAGGCACACTGCGCTCCAGTTTTCAAGTTAAAGAAACGAAGCTAGTATCTTGTAGTGTAAGAGACCACGAAAGCACTCTCCGGGTCAGGAAGGATTCCCTGCCCTCCCCTGAAGGCTGCAGCTCCTGTGGAGCTCTGTGTGAGAGAGGCCCTACTAACCTGTTGTAGGTTCACGTGGGCCTTTTCTACTTCTCATTCTCTGAACTAGCTGGTTGCCCAACTACTTTTAGATACATTAGTGTCGTATGTTCTGTACTCTTATGAAGGGAAACACTAAGGTGAGTCTCTGTGTCCTTTAGATTAGACTTCCAAGATCCCTAAAGATATAGATCAAAAGAATATTGAAAAATCCTTCTGAATATTGGGTAACTTCATTTGGAGCATAGCTTGACATGACCCTCAAACACTAGAGTCTTATGCTGCGCTACAGTTTCTTTTCTTTTCTAGGACATTTGTGCATCAATTATTACGTTTGCTATCAGATTGGATATTTTGATTGGTCATCTTATCACTTTATAGAAGCAGGCTTTACTTCAAAAAGTTCACAGGACCTTAATGTAAAGTAGTCTGTAAAATAAGCTGGTGATCTGTCTTGAGGGATTCATCAGTGGATCCACTGCATCAATTCAGTGGTGAGGATGTAGACTTTAGAAATACTGTTCGGCTTGCTAAAGGAGTAACTTAATTTTCTCTTTTATGTAGCAGAAATGTTAAGAGTGCTTTGCCCATGCATGCCACTCCTAACGGGTAGCTGCTTAAGGTCCCATTGTGTACTCTTCTGCCTCACGCGCCCAGTGCATGTAACCACCACCAGTAAACGAGTCTACTCATTTCTTTTGGTGTCTTTTTTTTTTTTTTTTTTTTTGTAATTTTTTCCCCAGTCTTTTTGTTTTTTTTTATCTTGTTGTAGAATGCAAATAAGTATCTCCTAGCTAGAGTTTTACTGCTGGTGTCGATTTGCCTCAGGATTATCAAGAAAAGTGGTGTGATCAATTTTCTTTGCCATGTTGCTCCTGTCCTGACAGCCTGGCTCCACACGAGCTTAACATGGAGCTGATGTAGTTCCGTCTTCCTGGTGCTGGGTGTTCCTCTTCCTCCTTGGGCCTCCGCCGATGCTTTGGGAAACTGGGGGTGCATGTGCTCGGGGAGCTGGAGGTTACCCTGCCAGAACTGTTGCTAGGTTTTGGCTGGCTTGGCTCCCTGTCCTGGCTCTGTCCTGCTCCCTCAGTGATAGCGCGCTTGGAAGTGTGTGCGGACACGTGAGCAGTGTTGGGTGGGCTTCAGCAGCCGTCATGCCACGTGTGGGCTCTTCCAAAGCTGTTATACGTGTGAAACGGGCAAGGAAAAAAATCCCATTTCATAAACTTTGAGAGAAAGTGTGAGCTGGGATTCAGAGCCTGGTCCCAATTAGATGTCTGTATGCTTTCCTTCCATAAGAAAAAACCTCAGCTGGCCCAGAAGCCTGGTTGGTTGATTGTGTCAGAGACTATAATCTGGTCACTCTTTTGTGAGTAAACTTTGCCTCTTGCTGCTGTTCTCATCTGGAGGCAAGCCTCAGCTTTCCAGATTGTAGTCTCCACACTGTAGAAAAAACTCTTTCCCCTCAGTTTTGAAGCTTGATATTAAAGTGTTTTCCACTTCTTGTACTCCTGCAGATGTTTGAGAAGCTCTATGTGCTTGACAGGATCCTGAACTGTGAGCTGTTTCATGTCTCTCTTCTCCTGCCTTTCATCAGGCCAGTTGAAAAATGACCTGGCTGCATCATTTATAAGTGCGATAAAAACTCCTGCCGGTTTCCGTGGCCTGAAGTTTCACTTTCTGGGTGTATTCCTGTTCTTGTTTGCTTGGTTCAATTAACGACCAATATTAGCCTTTCGTTTTCTTTTTGTTCTACAGAGGGATTTTGAGCAAACTGGGAGCGCGGTGGCATTTAGCAGCAGCGCCTCATAGGTGCCGGCGTCTCCGGGTGCTGGCAGGATGTCCTGGCCGAGCTGGGAATCAACGCGAGCTGGGAGCTCTGTGCTGGCAGCTTGGAAAAGTGAAACAAGTAAACACAAGAGGACTTTAGGAAAAACTCTTCAATGTTTTTGTTAGTTTCGTTGTTTTTTTTCCTGCCCTGGGTTCCACCTGTGGTTTACTGCAGCAGCTTTTTAGCTGGTTTGTCTTGATTTGTCGCTGGGGTTACAGGGAGGGTTCGGTTTTGTTGTAGCAATTAATGGAAATGATATGGGCCGACTGTCCTGAATTAGCTCTGGAAAATCTTGTTTATGTGTTTGGGATGAGTCAGGAAGGAAAGTGCCAGGTTGAAATAACTGTGCCAATTCTGAACAAAATGGAATAAAGACAGGAAGGTCCTGTTCTTCTGCACCTGCCCGGCTGGCCGGGCCGAGGGCTTCGGGCCCAGCGAGAGGAGGAAGCGTGCTCACAGAGTTCAGGTTACAAGACCTGATTGAATGCTCGGAAGGTATTTGTTTTGCTGAAATGTTTTGATTGACTTCTCAGGGAAGAACGAGTGTTTTGGGTTTTTGGTTTGTTTTTTGTGTTTTTTTTTAATCCGTGTGAAGAGCTCCACCCTTCCATATGGCATTACTGCTGTGTTTAAAAAAAAACAACAAAATTTGAGAGCAAGCTTACTGTAATATGGGCAGGATTTATCACAGATTAGTGTCACCGTATGAAAATTACAGGTATCCTCAAGAACTTTGTGTATGAATTCTTGAAACTCCTGTTAGGTGTGTGTGGCACTGTACTGGTAGAACATGGGCTCTGGTTTGTATCCTAGGTTGTTTCCAGTATGGAGCTATAAACATTGCATCCTGTGTAGCTTGTGATTAGAAAAGCAATTCTGTATTAAAGTTGGCTCTGACATGTCTCACAAAGCTATGTTGAGCACTTAAAACACAAAAAAACCCACACCAAAACTTCTGAGGTCTTAGATACCATAGTAACAAGCAGAGGATAAGATTTACTCCGTGCTTAGCGTGAGTTTACCTATCACCAGCATATGTGTAAGCTTTTAGAAAGCAATCTGTGTTGTGTAGTGGCATTAAGGGATTGTAATAGAAACATTCTGCCTTTAGCATTGACTTTTATTTTTTTTTTATGCTATCTTTTGAAATACAGAACAATACAATTGGGAAGAAAAGATACCGAAAAAGAGTATTATTTTCTTTAGCATCTCACTTGATACTATATACTGAACTCTATGCTTATAGCTTGGGTTATTTTAATTTTTTTAAAGTTTTATAGAAAATGCTTCTCAGAGTTACAACATCAGTTAATGAAATGTTTCCATATGCTTGGCCGAGGCCAGCTTTATTCAAATCATTGTGTCTTGTTGCTGATAGCTTCAAGCTCTTTCAAAAGTTCATGCTTGAAATTCCGACATATTATGTAAATCTTGTATAAGCTGGAAGATGCACATGCATGTGTTTTGTTATTTTCTTTGTGCGCTTCTATAAAGCCTGTGTGAGCAGGCCCATGGTATGGGTGCAGGTTAAAGACAAATGTCACAGTTTTGTCTGACTTCCTTCTGTCTCTGCCGTGCGTTAGCCTTAATATCTGATTTAAAGCCTGGACGTACTTTTTCTGTCACTGTGTAGTTTGTTTCTTGGGTATTTCTAATCCAAGTCCTGTGTATTATCCTGCTTCAGTGGAATAGGTTGATTGCTTTGGGTTTTGGTTTTTTTTTCTTTTAGTAACACATTTTCTGTGGTGCGTTCCCAATCTACTATGCATTTCATTGCTGATAAGAAATTATGAGAAGAATCATGTGTGCGTACTTGCAGTCTTTTTAACTGCCCCCTCCAAAGCACTTACTTTTTCACATGTCTGAGAGGTATGAAAAATTAGGATAGTGCTCTATTGTTTCGAATGAGATCAGAGGTGCTTTAGTAATTGTAGTACGATGCAGTGTACACGTGACAAGAGTAAGCTGTGATTTTGTGCAGGTGTCAGGTTCTTCTGGCAGAGGAGTGAATCCCCTTCTGTTCTTCTGGCACTAGCTGATGGATGAAGTACTACTGTGTTGTGCGGTTCAGAGTCACACCGTGCTTCATACCTGTAAACCTGGACCTCTGGATGCTCTTGATGGGTGATGCATAACAAGCTGATCCCAACATTGCTGTTGGTTTCTACATTGAGGTTTGCCAAGATTTTGTCTAAAAAAACAAGAGAAAACAATGAACTCTCCTAGTTTAGTTTGATTGTTACTTCAGCAAAGGAAAATGCCTTGTGGTGGTTTGCTGGAAGCTTATAGGTCCTGAAGGGGTGGTTACAGCCAGTAAGCAGTTAAAACATGGAAAGAGCTGGACATCCAGGACCTTACTTTGCATTTTTCTCCCTTCTCTTTCCCTTGTGTCGTGGATCAAAGCTGTTGCAGGTCAGAGCTGTTCAGTAGACAGTGTTGTAAACCCTTGCGATTCCCTCGGTCTGGGCTGGCCGCTTTGGTTACCTTGCAGAATGTGACAGCTGTTACAAATGCTCATGTGTATGGCACATGCTTGAAAACATTGGGAGTTATGAATGTTAAAAGTGGCTGCAAGAAACGAGTTCAGAACAGTAGAAAACATGGAGAGAGGAAGTGTAATGTGCCTTTTCTAGCACCACATGTGCATCCTTTGTTTCAGTGGGCTGACTGCACCGGAAGGTTTGCCTTGTGCTAGTTCAAGAAGGGGAAAATCGAGGGCTAAGCTATTTAATCAAGCGAAGTGTATTTTGTAGGCAGATCCATGTGTGGAAGTTACCCTGTTACTCAGAAGTACTACAGTGGCCTTCAGAGCTGTTTTGAGAAAGACCATGTGATTCGGTGGCTGGAATGGTTTGGGGAACTTCTTAAGGCTAAGCTGTAAGAGCAGTTATGTGATGATGTAAGTTTAATTACGGTATATAGTCCATGAGAATACTACTCCAGTGGCTAGCTAAATGGCTAAGAGATGCTGAGTAAGTCAAGTAATGGAACACACTTTGTGTCTGCTTGGAGTGGGGTTGGTTCTTCTGCAGTTCCTCAGAGATAATGTGTCTGGGCATCGGGTCATCTTCCTGCTGCAAAGCTGCCTCGGGTGAACAAGGAAACGGTCTCTTTGAGTCCTGGGGAAGCAGGGGGTTAGGTTAACTCGCTTGTGATTTTCATGCCATGAACTTTCTGTAGTAACCCTACTGGAATGTGTCAGGAACAAAGCTAGTTAGGAGTAATAAGTATTCACTGAGCTCTCTTCGGTCGTGATCTAAAATTGAATGCTGGAATTACTTTTGTGAGATTTGTTTTGGATTTGTGGATTTGTCTTGGCTTGGTTTATCGGTTTTGTTTGGTTTCTTTTTGAAGTACTTGACTAATGTACAAAATACTTAAATGGCTGCTCTAATGTATGGTTTCAGGTCTAAATTTGTGTTAAAACTGCACCTTTTTGTTGTTTAAAATTGCATTTTATTTTTAAGAAGCACCTAATTTCTTGTGTTGATTTCTAGACACTTCATTTAACATTGACATAAGCATGACTCCCTATATGTTCAGTTTATGATGTACTAGTAAGATAATGTTTCCCACTACAGTGTGTATGTGTATATATATATATTAAAAAAGATTTATGATCAGGGTATCTAGGGAAATACTCGAGTCCCTTGTTAAGATCATGTGTAGGAAATGCAGGTTGTTAGCTGGAATTGGTTTAGATGGTAGTGAACTTCAAGGAGAGTGATGATTTTTACATCTCTCTTGTTTTCAGCACCCTACAAAGTTTCTCAGAATTTAGAGATTATTGTGAAATGGCATTTTTAAATAGCTACATAGTAGCTGATGCATAATGAATGAAGATACTGTAATGGAAAGATGATAAAACTATGTGGCCTGTCTATCTAGACAGTGTGGACATTGCCTGCTTCTGGGAGTTCAGCTTCAGCAGTGTTTGGAAGTAATCTATGAGATACCATTATTTGAACTAACTTGATTTTTTTTTATTATTTTTTTTTTCAATCTTGGTATGTTTTGATTTCATTGAATGCTGACTTTCACAAGTTGGTAAGTTTCTAGTTTGATATTCCTCTGTACTTTGCAATGGTAGCAAGCTGTTTATAGCCAAAAGAGAGTCCTATTGCAAGACTTGAGAAGAAAAATTTTAATTTCATTCAGTGCTGTTCAAATTCAGCCATTATGTGTGTATATATATATATATGCGGCTCACAAACTAAGAAGCTTGACCTTTATGCATATTTTCTGTCATCCTTGGGCATAACTGGGAAGAATGGTTGAAGATAATCTAAGAGGGAATAATTAAGAAACTATCCAGAAGGCCTTAGTTTTTCTGTCACAAAAAAAAAGAGCAAAATTCAGAATCATCATGACCATAAAACTCGTCACATTCTTTTTGGTTTTAATTCCTTTTCGGATTTGGTTCTGCATTATATTGTCATTGTGATTAAATAACTTACTTTCCCTGTTAAATCTGCATTAAAATGACCTATCTGTCCTGTGAAGACATCTTTCACTTTACCTATGGTGTTGGGTTTGCTTGTCTTTCCATCTGTTTATCTGTTCGCATATCTAGTGGAAGAGCAGGCTAATCCTATGAAGAGTATGAAATGCTGGTGATTCTGGTAGGCATTGTATTCCAAGTAGTGAAGCTCTAACTGTCGGCAGAAATCGGCACTGAAACTTTTAAGACTTGCTTGTATGGTACAGCACCGCAGCTCCCGATGGGGTTCCTGGTACGACGATAATATTTGTTATGAGCACCGTACAAATACTGATCTTGTGGCGTGTTTTGGTAGGTGAGATTTTTTTCCGCACTCTGCTTCATGGCATGTGGGACTAATGGCCGATGTTGAAGGAATGTTTCAAAGCCTCTTTGCCTGGAGTTATCCTTCTCATCTTCTCTTTCCAGTTCCACAGAAAGTATTTTAATCATGTGCTTCTGAAGGATAAATACTATTGCTAGCATGTTATTTCATAGTTGAATAAAGTTGTGTGATGCACAGAATCTAAACATGTCTGACTTGCTTGATTCTGCAGTAATGTGGCAAACTGTTTAGCAATGGGTTGAAGTAGCGCTTTGCAGAGAGACTCAGGTAATGAAATGACAAACAGAAAATTATATTTAGTCCCGTTCTCCTGGCCATGGTGAATAATTAATAATGCTGGAGGTGATGTAAGCAGAATTGTGCTACATTTGGGAAGAACGTTCTGGTTGTGGTGTACTCCTTGGTTTTTTCCAGTTGTGTTGCAGCTGTTTGCTAGGTTTTCCAATTCTACTAGTGATTATGTCCTGAAATAACTCCACTCGGCTCAGTGGGACTATCTGTAAGCCTGGGTTTTTTACAGGGGGGTATTGACTTCAGTCTATAATAAATGCACACCAAAGTTGGAAGCACTGCTCTGAATTCCATTTTCTGTAAGAAAATAATGATGTGCATAAGGAATGACAGATACTCAAGAGGAGTGTAGATCAACGTTAGACTGAGTCTTGGGAAAAATGGTGAAACCTCCCATTATCTTCTGACACTTCTTTCAGCTTAAGGTCAAAGAGCTAGGAACTTTAGGTCTGTAAAGATACAGGCTCATTTAGTGCTCTGTACAAAGATAGCGAGATTCCCAGTTTTTGATTGAAATGGTAAATAATGAAGATGAAAATAGTAAAGTGTCTTGAGTTTTGTTGGTGCTTTCTGCTTAGCAGGAACTGAGTGAGCTGGGAGTAAGCATACATTTCTATTAGAAAAATTGAAAAACTGATCTGAAAAGACACTGTTTCTATCTACAGTATTAAAATCTGTAATTTAAAGATTAAAGAGTAAATTTTGCCCATTAAACATTTGTACCCATCTGCCAGTAACATTAGAAAGCATTTGAAATACTGAAGCGCTTAACACCCCTGCAAAATCTTCCGTTACTTTGGTTTCTCCTTGGGACATTTCCAGGCCCCATCTGCGTCTTGCCCCTTATATACTTGGAGGTTGAAGAGTGCAGAAGCCCTGCAGGTTTCAGTGACTAACATTTAATGTGGGATGATATGTTGGTATGCATTAAAAATAACATCGTCAAATTCTTCAGACTTGTTGAGATTTAAAATAGAGTTTATTATGAGAATAGATTATTATTTTTAAATATAGGTAGATGTACTTGTAACTCAAACGAGAACTTCCTTCTATGACTTAACCAAAAGGTGTTTGCATCTTTTTATAAAGCTTACTTGAAAAAAAGTATTTTGTCATAATATTATTTGAGCAAAGAAAGTTACGAAAATAGAGTGAAACTTTGTTTCCAAATAAGCCAAAGTGCAAATATTTTTGTACTGTGTATTTCAAAAAGAATAAATGTGGTTATGATTGGGCAAGTTTATTTACAACATAGTGCTGTAGTCTGTAGTTTGACATAGTATTGGGGGGGAAAAAAATAAAATCTGTAATGGTTTGTTGATTACTCCCTAGGTGTATCTCCTTTTACTTTTGGAGCTGGTAAAATCTTTCTGCAGATTTTTTTTTTCTTGAGACATACATCAGAGTGCCCAAAGACAGCATGTTCTTAAACTACCATATAAGTTGTCAATTATACTGTAAAATTAAATAAGTCCCCTCTGCACCTTTTTATGCTTTTAAGTCCGTTCTGCTACAACTGTCTAAACTCCAAGTAGCTGAATTCCCAACTGTGTTGTCTGCCTTCCAGCACACCTCTGTGGATGGGTACACTGAACCGCACGTCCAGCCTATCAAGTCCAGTAGCAGACAAAATATCCCCCGATGCAGAAACTCCATTACATCCACCAATGAAGAGCATCCTCACATTGGCAATTACCGCTTACTGAAAACAATAGGAAAAGGAAATTTTGCCAAAGTGAAACTGGCAAGGCATGTGCTTACTGGAAGAGAGGTAAGCTGTCCAAAAAAAGACGCGACTGTTTTTTATATTCTTTCTCTATCTCTATAATCAGTGTTTCTACTGTCCTTTCACCTTGCTTTTCTGAATAAAAAAGCTCATTTTTTGTTTTCATAAAGGAAGATGCAAAGAGGCTGTTTCAGGATATAGGAAAAGTTACCTGAGGTGCCCGAGTTTTCTCTCTCTAACCATTCACTCCTTTTTAAAAAATCCAATTTTTTGGTGAAGAGATCGAAAAGTTTGTTGTGCATCAGAGAGGTGTTTTGGGACTGGGAGGGGGTCTGTTCGTACCCAGGCATTTCTAAAACTGAAGAGAAAGCTATTGATAGATCTAATTGATACTTAATAATCCATAGACAGGTAGATTTGATCGATCCCCTGTATTGAAATCCATTGATGGATAGATTTTGTGTTCAGAGAGCCTCTGTTTGCAGCAGACAGGATGGCATTGTTCTGTCCAAACACTGGCAGAAATATAAAACTGATTCCTTGGTGGTACCATCTGGTGGCAGTGTTCTGACCTCCTGCTAGTAAGTCCTAATCGATGAAGAAATTTTACTTCATGAAATGCATAAAAGTAGACATGTGCATGTGTTACAGGCATATCTGTGCTTTTCCTCACAGTGGTGTGATGCGTTTTTTCTCAAACATTTTTCTGAGTATAATAATTCATAATTGTTTGGTTGTTTTTTTCCCCAAGGTTGCTGTGAAAATCATAGATAAAACTCAGCTAAATCCTACCAGTCTGCAAAAGGTAAGAATATGCTGTACGTCTGAAATTCTGTAAAGACTTGAACTGTGATCTTTTATTTACCTGACAAAAATATTTGGTCCCTTTATCTTGCTAAACAAAGGTCTTTGTGTGTGTATGACCGTGGGAGACAGTGGTGTCCTCCTGCCTTTGCTATAATGTGCATTAGCAATTTGTCTGAGGGCAGTTACTCTGTGGTTCCTATCGGAGCGCTGCTGCTTTGTTCTTTCTTCCTCCTCCAGCTTTACTCTTTCCTGACAGTGAAGTTTGTATCTAATTAGGTACACAAGTAGAATCATAGAACTGTCAGGGTTGGAAGGGACCTTGAAGACCATCGAGTTCCAACCCCCCTGCCATGGGCAGGGACACCTCCCACTAGAGCAGGGTGCCCAGAGCCCCATCCAGCCTGGCCTGAAAAGCTTCCAGGGATGGGGCTTCCCCAACCTGTCTGTAATGCTGTAAAGGACAGTATTTTTCTTGGATTTTTCTTTAGTGCAGCAATTGAGTTTTGCAGACTTACAAGAGTGCCAGTTTTTATGGCTTTAGTGTGGTTTCTTGTACCTTTGTTTTTATATTCTTTCAGTTTGAGTAAAATATTTATTAAACTCAGGGGACCTTTGTCAATTACCTTGTGTATGGAATCGA
Source organism: Baryphthengus martii (assembly GCA_013396935.1). Lineage (NCBI taxonomy): Eukaryota > Metazoa > Chordata > Aves > Coraciiformes > Momotidae > Baryphthengus > Baryphthengus martii. The sequence goes on along the minus strand of VWZK01013960.1, from coordinate 52,842 downwards.
CAAAATTAGTATAATCTGGACATTCTTATTTGTTTGTGCCTGTAGATAGAAATTCAGAAGTCCTTCATAACTCTTGTGATAAGTGCTTTAATAAAACCCTGGGGTTTTTTTGTTTGCTTTGGGGTTTTTTACTATTTAACTATGCATGTATTTGGCTTTGGCTGAAGCACAGAAAAGTTGCATTGTCCTATTGGAGGTTGTCCATTATAAATATTTGGGATTTTGTTTGTTTACTAATACTAGACTGCTGCTGGCTGGAGCTGTAGAATGAGAGAAAGAAGCGAGGGCTTCTGGCTGTTCTTCTGTAGTATTTTTGCTCGAGTTCTGGGTTCTTAAGGATTTTTTTTTTCTTTTTTTGTTTAACCTGCAAAAGCTGTGTTATCCTTAAGTCCTACTAAGCAAATCTCTTTCCTAATATTCGAGCTAGTGAAGAGGGATTCATGAAGGCGGTACGTGACAAAGCATATTGGGGAAATCCTGTGCTACTCACCTAGCTTGTTTCCTACCTAGCTGAGTATTTACACTTGGAAAGCTAGGGGAGTTTGTCTTGTTGAGCAATGAGAGGGTAAAGAACATGAAAACTTTCTGGAAAACTAAGCATGAAAACCTTTACTTCCGGGATAATTGCTTTAATGATGAATAAGCTGTAGTTCACACACACAAAAGTCAATAATAATTCAATAAATAACTCCAATCATAAGTTAAACTTTCATACCCTAGAAAAGATGCTGTCACACTCATGTAATAGGATATTGCTGCTACTGTTGTTTTTTGGTTGTTTTTTAGCAAGAAGCTGATAACACGAGAAATATTTTTAGATACAGTTAGAAGCATCTTATAGGAGATCCTAAGGACAGAAAATATATTTAGTGATTTAACTACAGTTCTGCTCCTCTTCAGTAACTTGTAGAAATATATATCCCTGCTTATACCGGCAAGCGACAATTTGCTGGTATAAAGTTTTCTTTGTAAAATCTTGACTGCAATTTTCAGAAAAAATAATTGGTTTGAAGCTCTAAATATCTTTAGCTTCCTACAATTTTCTAAGAATTGAATGAAACTGGATATTGATTCCCTGAAAGCTTTTAAGTCATCTTAAGCACAGGTTTTACACAGTCCCTCAAGCAACTATAGTGTTTTAAAGCAGATAAGAGGGGGAGAGTGGTGGTTCAACATGCTTAAAATTACTTCTACTGTTAGTATTTTGATAGGTCATTTGTGTGTTTTGAATAAAACAAAGAAGTTATTTTTCTATTCTATGAAAGTCATCTTTGGTTTTCTTTCTTCACTGAACCTGGTTTGTGGTTCGTTATGTGCTATATAGTATCATTGTCTAGTGGATTTTTATAATTGTGTCTTCGGGGTTCTATTGTACATAGGACAATTTTCTTCCAGAGGTCATGTTGGGAGTGGGAAGCGGTGATAGTAGTGTTGTTTTAATAGGAAGAGACACTTTTCTAATGAACGCTTGTCGAGGAATACTGGAGTGTGTTACTGCCGCAAAGACACCACTCCCGAGTTGGAACCCGTCTAAATTAGCATAGCGGTAACTTCCAAGCTGGTAAGGTGTGCTCAAGTCTGCAAAACTTTTAGGCCTTCGATCACTGTTGATTAATTAAACCAGACAACTCTATAGTGATCTTAGGCTCAGACTCATTCAGAAAGTCACCCCCTTTCCATTCACTATAATATAAAAAATACCAAGTGCAAGTCGGCTTTGCCATAGTAGTTGCTACTGACCTAATTAAGTAAAATGAGTTGAGGCATCATAGCATCTCATGCACTGTTCTGTTTTGTAAACAGAAATATTCAAGCACATACTTCAGTTGCTGAAAGTGTCAAGCAAGCTGGATCTGTATTTAGTCACGGGTGTGACAGCAAAGAACGTGTTTAGTTTGTTCTTAGTCCCTCTCCAACGTAATTTATACCATATAGTATGGACAGGGTGCTTTTCAGGCGTGGTTATTTTAACTTAACCCATCAAGTGCTAGGAGATGATGCAAGCTGACCTTACGAATTTTTTGTTTTACGTCCTTGGCTATGCGATGTGATAAGTCTTAAGTTGTGTTTCTTGCTTCGGTACCTCTGCCTCTTTCAATAGATAAACCACGTTGAGTTAAGGGCACTGCCTTTTCGAGTTGTTCAGTCTGTGGTTTCCATCTTACTCAGTGAGCACCTGTTTAGAAGACGGAGCTGGCAGTCTTGTGAACTTGCTGTCTGGATAGTAATGTATTGTACTGACTTAGCTTTTTCCACTGTCATGATTCTAATTTGTTCCCAAGCCAAAGTATTTGGATTACTTCATAACTCAAATTTATAACTAATAGCTGTTCTATTTTCTGCATGTCTCCTATATTAGAAGTGGTATCGTCTGCTGGCTTCACAAGGGATGTTTCCGAAATAGCATTCTCTTGCTCTTCTGGAAACAGCTAGTGAAGCAGAAGGTGCTTTTTTTTCTTAATAGGCTTGATTAGCAAGTGGCATTTCGTATTTCCCCTTTATAGGGGTCAGTGGGCTTCTTTTTGTTCTTTAAACATACCTAAAGCTTCAAACTTTGCTTCTTTCTGTTATTAAGAAAAGTAGAACTGAAGTAAAGTAGTAGTAGAAGATTTGGGACAGTTGCACTATGACACTTGTTGAAAGATATGCCTTTTGTTTTTTTCTTTCCAAGATGTCAGTAATGATTCAGAGACTAGAGAACCATTCAAGCACATCTTTGGAAGCAAGGAAAAGCCTTGGTTAACTGAAGATTTTTAGTTTGACTGTAGTGATTTAAAATAGTAAATATTAAATGTAGATGTCACCCTGACAGCAAGCAGAAGTGTTAGCAATAGTGTGACAGAAGATCTTTGTACCTTCTGCAGTCTGCCCTGAAAAGTGAAACTGGAAAAGCAGGAATCAAATTTTCAAGCTTTGTGCCTTTTCCATAGGTACAAGTTGAGTATGGTGCTGCCTGTCCTCTGAAGTGAAGCTATTGAGGCTACAACCCATTTGCAACAAGGAGATGCTTGTTCAGGAGCTTTTGTTTGATTGGTAGCACTTTAAGAATGAAGAGTGGTCCTACAGATATGTGGTGGGGTAGAGGGAGAGAAGTCAGGAAGCGCCTACACCTTCTGAAAGAGCTGTACACAGCTGCTCCAGAAAATAGAGGTGGGGGGGTGTGAATTCTTAAAGCACTATTTTTTATTAGTGAAGTAGATAATTATATAACTTTGCAGCTTGCCTTGTCGTGGAAGGAGACCTAATCTCACTATTCTGTCCCGATTTCTAGAAAATAACAAACTCGGCTTAGTAGGAAATAATTATAGTGTTGTTTCTTTAATATCCCTCTCCCTTTGCATGTGGAGGTATCCTGGGTATTACTGAGGGGTGTAGTGGTTGTAGGGTTAATGACCAGCGGGGGGGAAAGTGGTAGTGGTGAGGAGATTTATCCCAAAGTAGTGTTTCATGCAATGCAGAGTTGTGATGTAAAATAACGTATTCTTGAATACTGTTAATGCTTTTATTCAAGTGTTATCCAGAGTTCAGAGATTTTCTAGGTTTTCTCTCCTGTGAGAGAAACTTCTAGAAGTGAACATTGGCTTCTTCTTAATTTACACAAATACACATTTATACTGGACCAAATAAAATCCTGAATGTGTATCAGGATTCCACAGAACAGTTCGTTTGCCCAGTTTTCATCCTGCTCCTCCTCTGCTGTTTTAAACATCTGGATTGAAACAAGATTCCCTGCACTTTCTCCCCGCTCTGCGTTTGGGGGACACATCCCCTTGGACCGTATGGGCCGGGAACTACACAAGGTGTAACGTGGCTGTGTTTGTGGTCTTCACACCGTGCTGTTCCATTATTGCAGTTCTCTCAGCCTTTCAAACAATTTCTTTCTTCCTGGGTTGGAAGGCATCTGTCACGCCAAGCAGCTTTAGCAAAGCTGTTTGACTTAGTTCCGTAGGAGTGTGATGGAATACAGAAGTTACGCTCGCCTAATTTGCGAGATACCTGGGGTACTTGAGAAAAAGGTCTGAAAATGTCCCTTTCCAGGTAAGCAACTGCTGGAAACTTGTCAGAAGCCAGTAGCAACTGCAAAACACAAACTGTCAGAGGAAGGTGGATCTTCTCGTGAGGAAGGCAACGTTCTGTGCCATAGTTTCAGTAGTGGGCAGGCAGTGAGCACAGGAGTTTTGTAGGGAGTACAACCACTTAGGGTTTTTTAATTTTTTCTGGGACCAAGACATTTAGTCAGCAGGTACCTGTAGGTAGGTTCCAAGATTTCAGCTGTTCTTTAAATTCTTAGTCTGATGGTTTCTCTCTTTCCCTGCTTTCATGCATTTGTAGGGAGGCTGACGCCATCCCATCTGTAAAATAAAATAGCCCGTTCCATTCTGTTTATGCCTGACGTGATTTGTGTGAATGAGCATTACCTGAGGTAACTTGGGCTGCTGCTTCAGCCTGGTCCTGTTCTTGGTCTATGCATGCAAACATGTTTCAGTCAGTATTAAAAGTGCCTTTGAGTCAGAATCCCCAAATAAGAAGCCCACCTTAGAGCCACTCACGGGCAAGAAAATGCCCAGATTCACCTTGCGATGACTTTGTTGATTTAGGATTTGCCTTAGAATAGCTGCTTCCTTTCAAAAGGCTGAGACTAACGACTTCCTCTCGGTCAACTCCCAGGACTGTGCCCCTGCTTTTGGATGAGAATATATGCTTCAGTCTTCTGAAAAATGTCTCTTCAACAGAATATATGATGCAAGATGTTGTAAAAAAATTTACTATCGTTTGTATGAAATAAACCTAAGTGCATGTTTTGGGTCTTGGTGATGTCTTCTGTTCAGAAGCAGAGGAAGTGGGTGTTTCTTTCGTGTATCTGCATCAGGGTGGAGGTCACCGATGTTCTGGCTTAAGGGAAATAAAGAGTTTCATGTGCATTTCCTAATAGGCTTTTTCATTTATGGAAGAAAAAGTTAGATATTATGTGGAACAGAATTACATGTCACTGTGAAATCAATTTGAACCATAAACCAATTAGTAAACTTCTAAATCCTGTGAGAATATTGAGTAGAATAACGAATATCTTTTTTCTGGCAATTACTGTGTGCTTCACATTGCGTCTAAAATTGTGTTTCTTAATGATCTTTTTTTTAGATTTGAAATGATTTTATTTATAGAAGTCTAATACTTTAATCCTGTTTATGAAGACATGCATTCATTGCTGTAATCTTTATACCAGCGTTAATACTGTTAAGTTAGGAAATATCTTTCCAATCTTCTGGCAGGAACTGCAGTTTTCCACATACGTGCTTAGAAGCTCTTCTGAAGCTGTACCATCTATTCCTTTAGATTTGTTTGCTTCTGACTAATTAATATTGATTTAACTGAAAAACTTGTGCAACAAATCCAAATACTTAGTAAAACCAAAAGCGCACAAAGAGCAGCCTGGTATGATGTTTTTTTGAGGGAATATCGGACCTTATGAGGAAACAAGAATATTTGCTAAAGTTAATTCTAGTGCATAGTATTAGGTACCCATGTGTTCCATTTTGAACACAAGCCAACTGCATCATACTGCTCCTGTTTTCTCAGAGGAATACTTTCATAGTCTGTGCTTCCTTCTGAAATTGTTCTAATGGCAATTATAAGGCCATAGTAACTAGCTTGAAATCCTTAAATAATGTAAGTAGAGCACTGCCATATTACTTGATCAAAGGCTGAATTTCAAAAATATGTTGCTCTACAGTCTTGCAGAATAAATACAGAACTTCAGAAATGTTGTGACTAAATTGCACGAGTGGAGTAAAAAAGTATCAGTGTTGTCCTATCAGAAGAATTTCAATTTCTTTTAACTTGTAGCCTCAGCTATCATAAAATGGGAACTGAAGTGCTACTCCTCAAGGAGGTGTTTGGTCTCTGGCTTGCATCATTGTTCTCTTTTTGCAAAGGTAACAGCTGAGCAAACGGGACTAATTTTGAAAATGGAGGGAGAGGTGTCCTCTGAGACAGGAGACAGGCAAACCAGCAGCAGTGCACTTCTGTGTTGAGCCAAGGTTGTCTTTAAGGAGGGCTGTAGTGGGAAGACGTGAGCTTCCCTTCTTCGTTTCCGTGTCCTACTTCAGCCCAGTACGGACTAACGAGCGTGCAGCCCAGTAAATAGGTTTGACGATGGGGATATGTTGTTCACTTGAATAAAAACAGTGCAAGCTTAGCCATATTGACAGCTTCAAGTATGAAGTAACAGAACTGTGTAGTCATTTTCGATTCCTTTTGTTTGCTTTCTTCCCTTTGAGCCCCTAGGTTAGTCTTGCTTCACCTCTTATTTAATCAATAAGCCTCTGAATGCTGTAAATTTAAGAGGGAAGACCTCCTGTTTCTCGCTTTAAAAAAACCCTAAAAACTAAACTCACCATTATCTTAAGTATAGACACTTAGAGCTATAAGTTTGGACAAATGTTAATTCTATGACTCAGGATCATAAAGTAGAGTCATCAATCAGAAGCCTTCAGGCCTTCCCGGGGGAGAGGGGACGTCTCTGTCTGTGATCCAGGGTAAAACTTTGTGGTTGTGAGAAAAGTGAACTCACTTGTTCCACCTCTGTGGGTGGTGTCTAACTCAGTTTTAACATCTGTATCTTTGACTTTTTTGTGGTACTACAGCTTGTACTTGCACCTGTAGTTCTGTATGTATTCAGGGTGGTTGGCTGAGCTTGCCGCTCACTAATAGTCGGAGCAAAGAGAACAAAAACTTACGTGACTCATCTCTTGGGTTTGGTCAGTGTGAACCTCCAGGAAGGGCTATAAAAGTTATCTGTGTCTGTTTGTATAAAGCTTAAAATTTGGTCTGGTTTTGATATGTAATTTTTGATATGTAATGGGTAGCTGCTATTTTTATATAATGTGGAAGACGTAGATTATGTTTTCTGGAATTCAGTGTACTAAAGTTATCTATATTTTATGGTAATGCTATTTTCTGTGGCTTATGCTGCTCCTTTTTGCCATCAAAAATTGCATATCTTGTGTAAATTTTCCCTAATAAACCTGCTGTAAGAAAATTGTCTTGCTTCCTTGACAGTTGTTTCGAGAAGTACGAATAATGAAGATACTGAATCATCCCAATATTGGTAGGAGCCCTGCATTTCTTCCAACTTTTATTATTATACACTTTACGTTTTTACTCTCTTTGGCTTTTATTTGAATGTACTTTACTGCTATGCTTTTGTTCATTAAACATTTTTTGAGATAATAGGACAGCAAGCATTCAGTAAATGCTTCACTATCTCACCTCCTTTACTGACTCTGTTTGGAACAAGAAGTTTTCCCTGCGGAGATAAAGTGCACAGTCCAGGAGAGCCTTAACACAGAGTAGGAGATGCTGAGTGCTTCAGTTTTTGAGGGCCCCAGCTCCCCTCTTCCAGTGCAATTACTCTTGGGGCCAAAATGCATGAGTTTCTTAGGTGAAAAGAGCACAACTCCATTAGTTCAGTCTAGGAGACTCCCACTGACTGATATTTCCAGAAAATTGGAATTACAAAGTATGTAATTTTCCCTTTCTGCTTTAGTTCTTTCACCTACCCCACAGCTTCAGGGCCCTACTTTGTGATGACAATTCTTCTGGCTGAGGAGGTCTGGACAGTCTTGTTCCAGAGACAGTTAATGGTCCTGAATTGGCCAGAGGGCTTGTTGCATACAAGGTATGGACAAGGTGTACGAGTTATTACATGCTAGGCACTCCCTTCTCGTCCCATGAATTGCTTGTTGCTTTTTCAGCATTCGTAGCTTCCGCTGGTTTTTTGTTTTCTTGGGGGTGGTGGTGGGAGTGTGTTTGATTTAAATGAGTGGTTACTATTGCAATCTGAGGAAAGTCTTTCAGACTTAACATTTCTGGTATCCCCTCGGTTTTTCGTTGATCAGAATCTCAGATTTCTAACTGGGAGCAGTTTACTAGTGAAACAGGGAAGGTTTGTATGGTCTTGAAGAAGTCTGTGTCAAATTAAACACTAATTCCAGCATGAACTCTTTTGTACCGTGTGCATAAAATTCTGAGGAAATTGTGAATTAATATGCTTTATTATCAACCGTGACTTAGAAATTAATTTTGCTTTTCCCCCCCTCAAAAGAATGCTAACCTAAAGGATGTAAAGTTTTTGTATGGTTTAGTGTTATTGCTGTCCATAAATTGTACTCCATGAGTATAATTTTTTCGTTATGCTGTGCTTTTGCTCCCTGCTGCAATCTCTCTTTCATTCATTTTTCTTGCAGTAAAATTATTTGAAGTTATTGAAACTGAAAAGACATTGTATTTGGTAATGGAATATGCCAGCGGGGGTAAGTGGATTCTTAATTCTGCTTTTAAGGATAAACTGAAATAGAGAAAGGCCTGCCAGCTGCATGCCTAGGAACAATTTAAGGATTTTATGGTTGACGGGTTGTTCCAGTCTGGCCTTCACAGCAGTCCTAGCAGAACCTCCCAGGGCAGACTTTCTTGTTTTCGTCGTGTTCTGTAAAGTAATCTATTAGGTTTGTGCTTAAGGGTAGTTACAGTTCTGAGATTGCTGCTGGAATATCAGGATAGTTCTGGCAAAAGCTTGACTTGGTATGTATCTACTCTATTTAGGCAAGCACTGGTGCCTTATGTTATGGTGAAAATGTGTGCCAAAGCACTTGGAGAGGCAAGTCCAGGGGGTGTGAATAAGGAACGCGGGAAACAGGACCAACGGGATCGTAAAGAGTGAGAGGGCTAGGGGGTGGCTGCTTGAGAAGCTGCTTAGCATCTGCATGGGAAATGTTTGCGTATGAGGAGGAGATCCAGCACAGGGCTGGTGACCAGCGAGTGACCAGTTGCTTAGCAGACATCGCAAAGTTGAAGATCCAAAAGGCATTTGAACAGCTTTGTTAGAGAACAAGAAGGGGAAAAAAAAAAAGAAAAGAGAAGTAAACCAGATGCTATTAAGCGAAGCTGCTAGAAATATGCAAACCAAGCCTGGTATCTGAGCAGTTGCCTGTTTCCCAGTGTGTTTTATATACAGTATGAATGTTTTTCACAATTAAAGTCAATTTTTGTTTTGTCATTTCACAGTGTTTAAGTAAACTTATTTTTAAGATTGAAGAAGCCTTTAGTTCCATTTTTATATTTCTTGACTATTACACTTCTGAAAAATATGAAATGCAGTGCAAACGGGAAAAAGGAGTTTTTCCTGGCTGCTTCTATTTCCTTTCCCTTCAAGACAGGGGGGAGGGAGGGGGAAGACACTTGCTTTCAAGCATGATTTGATTGTGCGTGACAATCAGAAATAAAACCTGGGCAACAGGACTGATGTTTCGTCCTTGTCCTGGTCAGGAGAGGTGTTTGACTACCTGGTTGCGCATGGAAGAATGAAAGAGAAAGAGGCTCGTGCAAAATTCAGGCAGGTAGGAAATTCAGATTCATTCTTTCTTTTGTTTCTATTTATGATGTTTTCAAATAGACATTAGTGTGAACCTCCTTCTTTTACTTAAAAAAAAAAAAAATTAAAAAATTAAAATTCATTGTTGTGATAATGTTTATTAAAGCTAGAATGGAAAAAAAGTCCCTGAAGAGAAAAACAGCAACTTCCTACATACTACCTAAAAATAGTAAAACTGGTTTACATTCTTTTGTAGGAGATGTTCATAAGAGCCACATGTTTTTTATTGTGATTCACTTGAGCTTTTAATCTTTTCCTGAATATTTTAGAATTTAACAGATTTTCTATCTAGAGATACTGATATTATGACGACATGTATTGCTGTGTCATGTTATGCTGGTTTGTATAAAGAATATATTCTGGAACAGGTTTTTACATTCTTCTTGCAAACTTTGTTATCCTAATCTTTTTTTTTTACTCTGTTTTTAGCAATTATTTTGTGAAAAGCTTTAATTATATAAACAAAATTTGGTATTTTTCAGGATTAAGCTATATAATTAATATGTAAAAAACTGCTTTTAAACTGCTGTTTCAGGCTTGGGTTTTATTGTACATATGTGAAATGTATCTGAGAAAATGGTGAATGAACTATTCTGTTAGGGATGAATTGCAGATACACGCTGCAAATGTTTCAGAAGATAAAATCTGAGATGGTACATGCAGCTATTGGGTCAGGGGAGTGGAATAATTTCCTTTAATAGTTATTGGTTTTGAGTGTTTTATATTTAAAATAGATGTTTCTCCTATTACCTTGAGGAGTATATATTAAACTTTTTTTTTATAAGAAAATGAGCTGCTTTAGGGACTTCTTAGTTTTAGTGTTTGAGCTTTAATAAAGCTTACACAATTACTATTTTTTTTTCTCTATACTGAAAGCTTTGTTAATTTCTTATTTCTATTGAATTGTATCAGGAACGAAAATTACTGAATTTATATATAAAAACTTTTACTGAGTTTGAAATAAAATATTTCACTGATGATCTTGGTGTTTCAGATTGTATCTGCTGTGCAGTACTGTCACCAGAAATGCATCGTTCATCGTGATCTTAAGGTAGGCTGTTACTTATTTTTCATTTTACTGGTTGACTAAAAATAGACTTAATTTCTTTCTATATACTTGTCCTTGCCTCACTGTCTCGGAATGCCTCAAACATATGAATGAGGGAACTATCACTTGTATTTTATTCTCAAATTTCCAAAGCATAAAAATCGTGTAGCTTGCCTTTTGGAACACGGGAGACATAAGAACAGAACATGTTACTTTCATTTCAGTTTTGACTTTAAGAAAAAGACAAGCTCTCCAAAGAATCATACCTGCTGGCGTGCAGGTATCTACACCTGAAGCTGCAGAAGTTCAGTGGTACCAGTCAGCACTACTGTGTTAAAATATCTTCAGTTAAAATATCTTGCAAGATATATAAAACAGTCTTATAAAATAAGAAATATGTTACAAAAATGAAATATATTAGGTTTTTAATCCATTTGAACTGCCATTTTTTACTCTGCTGTTTAATTCAAGCAGAAAAATAAATTGAAAGTAAACAGAAATTAGTCAAACTTCCTGGTTTTTTTTGATACTTTCTAGTAATCTATCTGCATAAACATATTAGACCATGTGAAAGAGTTTGGCAATTGTAGGTACAGCCTAAGCCTTCAGTCTGTAGTTGTCTTTGTGCCAAGTTTAGATATCATGGGACTTGGACACAAGATCTTCACCCACTTAAAAGTTGACTTGTGCTCTTGCTTTGATGTCTTTGTACACTTACAAAGAAAACACTGCTATAGGTTTGCGGTTTTGTTTTTTTTACTATTGTATCTAACTACTTGTGAAAAGCTCAGGCTGGATAATTCCTAAGGGTTTTTTCACTAGTATCTTTTTTCTTAACTGCCTTAAAATACACTGTGGTATGCTTTCAACATATTTCTTACAAATGTGTTCTCTAATACCTGTTGATCTGCCAGCTCCTGCGTGCACACACGGTGCTGGAAAATACATCCTTTTGTGCTAAGCCCTCCCTGCCACGGGGCCGTTGTCATCTAATGATGGAGGTGCCTGGCCAACACTCTAAAGTCAGAATGAAAGGAAGGAAAGGACTGGATCTTACTGAAATCTTGATTTTTAAAAAAATTCCTCCCCATCTTGCATGGTGAGGAGCCCATGAATGTTTTGTCAAGCTTCCTGGAGCTTCCTGCAGCCACAGCTGTTGAGCTTTCTAGAAGGCTGCAGCCAGGGCCCTGTTGGCTTGGTTAGACAAGCCATTTTCTCTGGTTGTCTCGGCCCTGTGCTTGGCTGGGAGTAGGGAGCCAGCGCTCTCATGCTGCTCTGGTGCTGGCTGGCTGAGCTAGGTAGTATTGAGTCTCGCGGCATTAACCCCTCCGGTCACTCAGCTTGCATCTCGCTGTTTCTCCCAGAGCCCATTGCAGCCTCCAGCCCTCATTCATTTCTTGGTTCCCTAGCACGTACACAGCTCACTGCCAGGCTCACAGGACTGTCCAAAACCACTCCGCAGCATTCGCGCTGGATCCCCTTTGCCATCTGTCACAAGTACTCTGCTGCTGACCTCCTTCCGATTTGAAAGATAGACAGGCAGGTAGGCTCCAAAATCTTAGTATTGTAGTTGTAGGGGTGGAAGGGACCTCTGGAGAGCGAGTCCAACCCCCCTGCCAGAGCAGGATCACCCAGGGCAGGCCACACAGGAACGTATCCAGGCAGGTTTTGAAAGTCTCTGGAGAAGGAGATTCCACAGCCTCCCTGGGCAGGGCTCCATCACCCTCACAGTAAAGAAGTTTCTCCTCATGTTGAGATGAAACTTCTTGTGTTCCAGTTTGTCCTATCCCAGGATAGGACAAACTGGAACACAGTACTGAAGAGACTGGCCTCTTCTACTTGACACCCACCACTCCAATATTGGTAAACATTAATAAGATCCCCTCTCAGTCTTCTCTTCTCCAAATAATTTCTTTGTTTGCTCCTCTCTCTCCATCTTCTCTTGGATTGGGTTATGCTAGACCTGTTTGAAAAGTTCAGTGTTAGGTGTGATTAAGAGCTAGTCAACCTAGCCAATGCCAAATACATTCCCCAAAGAAATAAAGGCCAGTTGTATGGCTTTGAGGAGGTATTCCTTCTTTGTCTTCTCTTTCCAAACGTTGTGTGTCATGTCTGTCTCGCTTAAAACTCTTCTGGAGCTGCAGAGGGGGAAGAAGCAACTTTAAAGTTGTGTCTGCATTTACATCTGCTTCTGTTGACTATCTCCATGGTATCAGCATGTGACCAGTTGACAGTGTTAGCACCTGCAAGGCAGAGATCTTCACAGATTTTTGCCAAGTATTTTTATCTTTAATAACAGAGCAGGTAAACTCCATCAAACATAAGTTACTTCAGACTAAATTAGGAAGACATGTAAGAAAATATGCAAGATTGTCTACGCCATTGTGGCAGAAGAGGAGGGAGTGGAAGCCCTCTGTGGATACGTAAACTGTCCCCTTTTCATTTTAAGTGATTATAAACAGCTTGTATAGACCAGGCTGTAACCAATTCCAACTTTGCTTATCCTGTGTTGCACAAAACTTGTTACCTTTTCAGTGGCTGTTAATACTTTTTGCTCCGAACATGTAACCAGGAAAAGCATAGTCTTTCTCTCTGGCATATTACAAAGGGTTTTCTGGTGGTTTTTGTTTGAAGTGAGGAACATAGAGCATGGGGTACTGGGGTAGCAGAGTACTGTTGAACTAGGAGGACTATTGTAATCGCAGAGCAGCTGCACTGACAGTGATGTTTTCACCATAAGGAAAATGAAGTCTTTGTGCAGTGTAATGTAGAAGGCTGTCAGATCTGGAAAATATCTCTGTGAGTCTGAGCGCAGGCACATCAGCTGGAACCAGTTGAGATTACAGGTCATGAATTGGGAAAATAAAATATATTCCGGGATAGCTAGTTTCTGAAATTGGACTATATTTTATTCCTGACAAGGACTAAATTACATTGCACAGCTACTGGCTTGATATACCGGTAGTTAATTTTCTCCTTTTCTGTTCATTGAGTGCAAGGGAAATTATTAAAACTAAACCAGAAACAACAAACTCACTCCAACAAAATCATATTTACCCTTTTAATCGAAACAACTAACAGTTTAATTGCTGTTTCTCTGACCCTCAACTAAGTTTTTGTTTGTTTGGGTATTTTTGTTGTTTGTTTTTTCTGGGCTCAAATCTGAGTGCAGCATCCAACGAGAGATGTCTGCATTTGCCATAAAACTGATGTTTGGCAATTAGATGAATCCTCTGCTGTGCCCGACATCTGTCCTGTTGACAAAGAAGGATTCCTGCGCTGCTCGGTGCTGCTCCTGTGTTGCTGCCACACGGGTCAGCAGCCGGGACCCAGCTGAATGAGTAACCACTGCCCAGTTCTGCTGCGCTCCTTACAGAGCATCGTTGCATTTTGAGAAAGGCACTTTGTTGTTTTCCCTGCAATGTGTTTGTAGTTCTCTAACCTCACTCTTTTAATCTCCTGACTTATCTGTGATACTAAGTATAAGACTGTTTACTGACTCTGCAAGTTCTTGAATACTTGGGTCTATGACTGTGTGATGCATTGCATTCACGTGGTGATTGCTGCACGAGCACTGATATTCTTAGGTGTATAATACAAGCATTTGTTTTATACCCAATGTAATACTTGAGCGTTAAACACTTTGGTATTGCTATTGCTAAAGCAAGACCTAATAGTAAAGGGGAGAGATTTTTATTTTTCTTTCAGTACAGAATGCTAAGATACAGCACGCAGCTTCAAGTGTTTCCCTCTTGTAAGCAGAAGAGATACTCTTCTAAAGTCTTGGATCCTTTCTAAAATTTACCTCACCAAATTGGTAGATGATGTCTGCGATTAGATTTACGCTCCTTGGCATCAGAAGTTGGCATAAACCTGTCAAAAGCTGAAACTGCTCTTCTGAGTTGTCTAGATACTTTAGTCTCAAGCTGAATGAAGTTGTTTCTTCCAGAAAAGAAAATCTTCATAGCTGATTCACTAGCTGACTTTCAAGTCTGTTTAGCTGCTCCTCAGAGTTATATTTTCCTGAGTAAACATAGTCAATTTTCAGTCTTTCTAATATATTCAAGGGGAGTAATTTCTGTATTCTACAAGAAAGATACAGGTGAACCGTTTTCTAAAAAGAATCATTTTTGCATTTATTGATAAATGGCACACTGTAATATATTGATCTTATTCTGACACAAACGATCCTTTTCCTCATTTCTTTTTATCTTAGGCAGAAAACCTTCTACTTGATGCAGACATGAACATTAAAATTGCAGACTTTGGGTTTAGTAATGAATTTACAGTTGGTAATAAACTGGACACGTTTTGTGGAAGCCCGCCTTACGCCGCTCCTGAACTTTTCCAAGGAAAGAAATACGATGGTCCCGAAGTGGATGTGTGGAGCCTTGGGGTGATTTTGTACACATTAGTAAGCGGATCGTTGCCATTTGATGGTCAGAACCTAAAGGTACAGTTACAATATGAAAGTTTGGCTTTTGCTCTCTTTTAAATCATCTATGTCATAAGTAGGCTCACCTTTTAAAACTTTATTTTAAAGGAACTGAGGGAGCGAGTACTGAGGGGGAAGTACCGCATTCCATTCTATATGTCCACAGATTGTGAAAATCTACTTAAGAAGCTACTAGTACTGAATCCAATAAAACGAGGCAGCTTGGAAGTAAGTAATTTCATCTGGAAAAAAAGAGGGTTCAGGTTAAGAAAGAAAAAAATACGATAATAGCTTAAGACTTCTCATTTTTCACACGAGGTAAACTCATTCTGTTTTAAGGGCTGAAAAGTCTTGGTGGGGGGAAGGAGGAAATGTCTCTGAAACAGTGCAGCTTGAAAATAGAAAGTGTTAATGAATGAAAGTCTAACCTTAGTTGCAGCTGACTTCAGACTATCATTTAAGAGCATTTCAAAGTGCAAACTGCTCCCACTTGTTTCAGTCAGATAACGAGCTAGTTCAAAATGTATGGAAAGCAGAACAAGATTATAAATATTTTCTGCCTGGAGTTTTTTCAGAAAAACAAACCCAGCAGCAGACAGTACCATAAGCATTTGTGATTTAACTTGCCATTTCCAGCATGACTTCTTGAAAAGGATAATACAAGAAGTATAACTGTGATAGAAAACTGTGTGGGTTGGTTGTTTGTTTTAGTGCCATAATACAGATAAACACTTAAGAACTCTTTGGATGACAAGCTAGTAATTGCTAGTTATTTCTGTTCAGGCTTTTCCCCCTTCTCATGGGGGTTTTGTTTCTGAATAGCTGGAAAATTAACATATATAATAATACCTGCTGTATACCGCTCAGCTAAAATCTGTTCTGAGGATTTCTGCTGAGTTATGATTTATTTTCCTTTTTTGTTGTTGTTAGTAAATTAGATTTCTTCCATGGGATGTGGAGAATACCTGTGCATAACTTGTAAGCTGTCTCAAAGGTTCAGTGTTTTTTAAGAAGCTGTTTTGTTCAAGATTGCTCTTTTGGCATGTACTTGATGGATAACTCTGTAGCTGATATTTAAAAAAATATTTTGTTTAGATTTCACTGTAAGTGCTGCTCTGTTCTATTTTGTGAAAAGGGAGAATTTTTAAAATGACATCTACTTACCATAGAGATGAAAGTAAACCAAGAGATGAATAGAATGGTTGTAAAATAGAATACTATGCATGGGTTAATAACCAGAGACTTTAGTTTCATCTTTCTGTGCATACTTGTGCAGCAGTGGATGGTGTTCCAGAGAATAAATCCAAATTAAGCAGCTTTTTATTTGTAGTGACATGAGTTGTGCTTCCTGGCGCAGATGCTACCTGCACAAGAAAGCATGCATTTACTCAGCTCGGTTTGCATGCAACTTATTTCAACCTGGCTTATGACTTGTTATAAGTAGTTTTAACTTGAACAAAATAGGGAATGGTGGGTTCTAGTTTACTGATATCCATTAATCATGTCGTGTTTATTACTGTCCAGAGGACACAATGATAAGACTATAGTCACTCGAAGATGATGAAAGATGGCTTTTTTTCCTGTGTTGTGTTTGAGTTTTACAAAAATAGATTTTTCTTTTATTGAACTTTCCTCTGAATTTTCATCAATTTCTCTTCAGATCTAATTTCACTTTCAGTCTAGATATTGTAGTGTTATCCAGTTCTAAAATTGTTTTCTGTCCCTGGAGGGAGGTGTTGGATAGCAGCCTCGCTGGCACAGGATAGTTGCCAGATTGTGTGGGAGACAGCGAGGAAATGTTATGTGTGACGGGGAGTCCTGTGCCGGTACCAAAGTTCTGATGATGACAGGCATTGATCAGTGTGACAATCTGAAGGACAGACACATCACAAACTTCTTTAAAATGAATGTTCCTGAAATCACACGTTTGTTGAATTAGAAAGCCATGGTACATGGTTCAGAAAGAAATGACTATTTCTTCTGTCTCAGCACTTCTAAAAATACATATTTGGAATGAAAGTATAAATGTATTAGAAGCTTCTAAAAGTAGAGAAAAACATCATCATCTTAGGTGGGGAGGAGTTTTGTTTGCGTGTTGCGTTTTAATTCTTTGCTCAGCCTGGGCCATACACCTGCTCAGTTCCCACGTGTATTTTCCCCAGCCCATTCCCTAGCATGCTTCTCAGTGACATTAGCATCAAAGCTGAGGCTGGCACAGGATCAGCGCCGTGTGGGTGATGTTTAGCACTTTTCCTCTGGAAAGGACCAGGCAAATATTTATTAAAATGGTTCATCTAGACTTTTTCATGATTGGAGCAGAGAAAACGTTTTAGAAGCAAGAGGATGCTATTGTAAAAGAGTAAATCTTAACAGAAGACATGGGGGAAATGCATCATCAGAAGATAAGTGGGTCTCTTAACTATCAGGATTTCAACAAATTCCTCCTCCTCCTCCAGTCTTCAATTCTTTGTAAAGCAACACTGTGTAATTCCCACAGAGCATATTTATGTTTACAAAGAGTAGTAAAACAATTTTGAGACAGGCAGGTCTTGAACCAGACCAGATATTTATTATATAGTTTTCCTGAAAATTGAGGGAAAGCTCATCAATAATGTCACGTTTGTTGAAATTCAGTTTGGATTGATCTTTAAGCAATATAGTTTGGGTCAGATCTTTAAATATCCTGAACAAGGCTGCTGCTCTTTATTCTGCTGACTGGAAGCCCAGCTGAACTTACACGGATGTGATATCGATCCTGGAGCTGGATCATTTGTGTCACTTAAAATGCTTGGTTGTAAAAGCCTGGTTTAAGAGTGGTGCAATAACTCGGTATACCTCTGAGATCATGTATTGAAAAGCCAGAAGCAGGCAAAAGTTTAGATATTTAGCAGATGAAACGCAGTATAGCAGTGCATGTTCACAATCCCTTCCCTTTTATCCTCCTCAAAAGCCAAAAAAATCAATTCTTTGGCAGAACTTTGAACAAATCTTCAAGTCTTACTGTCAGCAAAATGTTAACTGAGCCCAAGTACAAGTTCTATATTGTTCTTGTAAAGATGCAGCTATTTGGGTCTGCTGTTTGGCAACAGCACTGTACACAAAGAATTTGGTTGTATCAATGGAAAGTCGAGTCTTTTTCTCTTTATGAGAAATAACTTAATTTGATGTTTGCAAGGCATATTTGGAGCCTGTGGGAAACTTGACTTGCTGGCACTTGTTTCACTCTTCTGTTAATCGAGTGAGCAACGTTAGCATCTGTCCCTGAAGAGTCACGTGTGCCTGTTGCTGTAGGAGGGAAAACGGTTTTAGCTGTTTTAAAAAAAAGTGAATATATCCTTGAGGAGAAATTGCAGTGCTGGTTAGGGATTCCAGCTGGTCAGTCTTGCAGGCTTAGAAAAGACCCAGGCCACAGCAGAAGGAAATTTGCCAAAGAATGCAGGAGAAATTTTCAAAGTAAACATCTGCGTGGCATTGAGAGAGTTAAGAGGCATTTCTCCCTCCAGCCAAACCATGAACTTATGTAGGTCAAGTGCAGTGAGAAGATCCATAGGAAAAACTGACCAGCTGGCATCATGATCTTGACACAAATTATTGTAGGAAGCATCAGCATGCTCCTGGAATAGTCCTTAGTTTCTAAAAGCTTTCTTTGTTATTACTTGAAGGAGTCGGTGTTGTAGTAACATCTAGGGATCTCAACCAAGATAAGGGCATGAGTGCCGAGCACTTGGCGAGACAAGGTTAAGAGCTGCTGGAAGTTGAAGGGTGGAAAATGAGATATTTGTGTGTTGGAACTGAAAGGGTTTTTCTGTCAGCAATTTTTCTGTTATTTTGGGGCGGGGACTGTGTGTTGTAAAGGGCTGATAGTAGGGACAAATGAACTAATGGAAACAAAAGGATGTGAACTATAGAAGAGGAAACTGTAAGATGTGAGGGGGTAACGGTGTGAGGGAAAGAACACCGTTCAGGTTATTATCAATTCTGTGTTGCCCCAGATCAGCCGGCGTGGATTTCATCAGGTAAGGTAAATGGCCTGTTGACCTAAAGCTCATTTCTTTTCTTAGCAAATTATGAAGGATCGGTGGATGAATGTTGGCCACGAAGAAGAAGAACTAAAGCCATATACTGAGCCTGAACCAGATTTTAATGACACCAAGAGAATAGGTAGGACTTTTACAGGGCTGTTGCATCTGATGCACGTAGTCTTCTAAGTCAAAATAAACTCTTTTATTGAATTTTGAGATACAGTCTTATTGTACAAGGGAAATGTTTTCTTTTTATTTAAATGAAGAATTTCGTTACAATGCCTTCCTTATAACTACTGTTGTGACTTCACTGAGCCGATGTGAATCAACAAGCACAGCAAAAGACAAATAAGACTACAGAATTTAGCAGGCAGAAGGAAACAGATTTTGTTATGAGGGTAACAATTTTTATCCACTGTGATCAGAGAAAGATACTGTGTTGGCTCTGTGGCTATTCATGGTTTTCTATTTGCCAGTGTTTTATATGTTCGTTGAATAGCATTTAAGGTTTAATAATGTTGAACTATGTTGAATAACATAGTTGAGAGTTTTCAAGACGAAAATAACAAAGAGGGAGTTGTAGCCTTTTTAATTTTGCACAGCGAAGATGGTGCTGGTTGAGTTGAATTCTGATTTCCTGTTTAAATTATAGAGGTTTTTTCTATTTTAATTTTCCTTAAGTTTTTAGTAAACCCAAGCACTTACTCTGCTAACGTATCTTGCTCTTTTTACTTGTAGACATCATGGTCACAATGGGATTTTCAAGAGAAGAAATCCATGAATCTTTAGTAAACCAAAAGTACGATGAAGTCATGGCTACTTATCTGCTTCTAGGTAGAAAACCACCTGAAGTAAGTGCTACCTAATTTCCATCTTCTGTTTTGGCCTTTATATCTGGCTTTGTTAGATATTCTGGTTGTCGATGTTTTTGTGAACTGGTTTGTAACATCTTTAAAAAAATTGCTTGCTAACTTACTAACACATTTCTCTTTTCATATCTTCTTGGATATCTTATTAGTTCCCATATGAAGAATTAGATTGAATGTTCTATCTTTACATTGGTTTGTAAATATGTTGAATTGCTTTTTAAAAAAGCCAGCTGTTAATCTGAAGTGGTACCACCTGTAACTGCTGAGTCCTCTTCCTGTCATGTGGTTACAGTTAAAATAGTTAATTTGACTAGAGCAGTTATGCTTACTACAAAGATGTGACATCCTTTATTTCTCAGAAGTTTACTAATCCTTTCTCACTTGTACGCTATATTACAGTATAGTTCCTTATTTAATAAATAATTCCATCATAGTCATTCAGAAATTTATGATAGAAAATCTTTTGCATCTAGGAATCTGTACATCTTTCAGGACCACAGGGATTTTTAAGAAATCAAGCTGACACCAAGGCTTTCATTTTAAAGGTTTTTTTTTTTTTTCCCCTGCTGCTTCATTGACCTTCCTTTATTTTCAAAGCAGCGTAGATCTGATAAGTACAACCCTGAGTGCATTTTCCCACAACATCTCTGAACCAGAATTCCCTTGTGATGGCAGAGCATGGAGGGAATCTGTCTAAAATGATTTTGATTCAAACTGCTTGGAAGAGGGTATTTGTTTTTTCCACTGCTCGCTCTTACAACTTGTGACATCAACAAACCAGTGACTGAGTTACATACTTTATAGAGACGTGTTGAAGGCCATAAAGAATCCTTGAATCAGTAGTACTTGCTTTTTTAGCTCTTCTGACTCAGTCTGATGCATTTTGAAGTTGTTTTGAAGCTATAAATGTTCTTTAAGCTTTAAAAAAAAAAAAAAAAGGCAGGGGGAGCAATTCCATGACTTCGGTTTTAAAATAGCATGGTTTGTGTTACTGTGAAGATTCTTCTAATTTTGAGCATTCATGAACTTCTTAGCTTTAGCTGTGTGATTTTTAATGCACATTAAACACAGATGAAGTGATAAAATTAATCTCAAGGAAAATGAAACTCTGAAGACAATTTTAAATCAGAAAAAAAAACCCCTGTGATTGGTACTCAGCTTTATTATGTCGTAAAAGTACCGGTCATGTTGAATTTTGTTTATGCTTTAAAAGACTGGTTTTCTTGTAGTTTGAAGGAGGTGAGTCCTTGTCCAGCGGCAACCTGGGTCAAAGGTCTCGTCCTAGCAGCGACCTCAACAACAGTTCTGTGCAGTCTCCGGCTCACCTGAAGGTCCAGCGGAGTATATCGACTAACCAGAAACAACGGCGGTTCAGTGATCATGGTGGGGATGACATTGCAACGAGTAAAGTAACATACACGATTTCAGTCTGAATGTGCAGTGTTTTGTGAACCCGAGAGGTCCACCACTCTGGGCGTTTGTTGTGTATCTCATCCTGCTCCGCTGTCATACTTTTGTCTGAACGCTTCTGTGGTAAATCTAGGTCGATGTCATTTATAGATTCTTTTTTTTTTCGACTTGTTACTTGGTTGACTCACTAAAGAAGAGCTTGAGGATGTTTCTTGTTATAGGAATTAGTGGCAAAGTACTGGTCTGGATAAAGTCAGAGGCAGCAAGCTGTCATGTTGATCAGTACATTTGGAGTTGAGGCTGAATTGTTTTTCCAAGAGACAACAGTTTTACCAAGTATTCAGGAAACATTTTCAGGTGAAAGTGGTTACATCACAAAGGAGTGTATATTTAAACCATGAAATGTCCAGTGATTTTTTTTTTTTTTTTTTTTTTTTTTTTCTCCAGAGAACTGTCAGATTACTAGAAATACTTCTAAAATTTTTGGCCCTTTTCTCTCTCTAATTTACATTGTTATTTCTAACTTTTCCCCTTTCTTTTTCAACTGTTCTCCCTCAGTGTTAGTGTGTTGCTTTTTTCCAAAAAGGTAACGCAATATTGCGAAGATCATCAACTGATGCGATTTGATTTCAAGGGAACGTAAAATTCTACTGGTGGAGGATTTGCCCCAAAGCATTTTAAAGAATGATGAGGGGGAAAGAATTGTAATTTTTCCGAGTATAAACATGCTTTTAAACAAAGTAGTTGTAGGATTTTCAGGGGGAAAGGATCTTTCATAGTGTTTAAAGGAAAAGATATGCAGCAAGAAGTACTCAAAAGATAATTTGAGAAGTATCCTCTAATTATTTTTTTTCATAATATTGCACAAATCACGGGTTTAAAATGAGAATTAAAATACTCTTCTAGGTTTTGCATATTGATGTGAAATGGGAGCTAATTCTAAACTGCAAATTGGTAATGAAAGAGTGGGTAAAAAGAATGTGGGCTGTCAAATCTTGATTTAACAGACTGTTATATGTGCTGAGTTTGCAGTCATAGTTGTTCAAATGCTTTTTTTGGACTCGAGGAATTATATTTAGATTATTTTGGCCGAGAAAAAATGCCGTGATTATTTTTAGGTCTTTATTAATACTGTTTTTATTTGGCAGTTGGTCCCTCAATTCCTCCTGCTGTGTCATACACAAAAAGGGCTCAGGCAAATAGCGTGGAAAGTGAGCAGAAAGAAGACTGGGACAAGGACGTCTCACGCAAACTTAGCAGCACTACAGTGGGATCCAAAGGAGAAATGGCTGCAAGTCCACTTGTGGGTCCAGAAAGAAAGAAATCTGCAGTTACCAGTGTGAGTGTGTGTGGTTTGGCTCGTTATATTTATTTTTCCCTATTTAAACAAAATCTGCAGCATAAGGTCACTATAGACATAAAGGTTACTGAATAAGCCACCGAGTCTATTTCTGGTAACTTTTCCTGGCAGACAGAAATGGGTTAGAGTGGACGTCTTTTAAAATAAACCTTTCCCTTCCCCCAGCTTTACTTTTTCTGACACTACCATAACAGTAAGCAGCAGAATGTCTGCACTTGGGCAAACGGATGATCTGTCAAGACGAATAGTGGATATTTAGGGGAAGAATGTAAGAACCCAGCCAAGATGGAATGCTCATTTTCTGGTTTCTAGTGCTTGTGCATCTACAAGAAAGTCAAGAGACTTCCTGAATTAGAGATTTCATCTAAATAATCCTACTTAATACCTCTCTGAACTTTTTCTCTGCAAATTTGTGTGTTTCTGAAGCCACTTCATTTTGGACTTCAGAAACAGAGTGAGGTGAGGGAGAGCACCCACTCTTTCCCTGGTGTGTGTGCCTGTTGATGTTTTGAGTTACAACCTGCTTCTTGTTTTAAGAAATTACTCATTTGCTAGTTCTTCTGTTATAGTATCACTTGCGGTTTTGTAAAGGGCTAAGATATTACTGCCTCACGCAGCTTTGTTCCAAATAGTAGAGTTTGTCTCTCCTAGTGTGAAAGCAACTCTTTTGCCTCGTGGAAATTAACATGCAGTAGTATCAATGTTTAGGATACACAATGAAGAAAAATGGCATAGTGTTTAACTGCTACTTAGGATCAAAAGTTCATAGGGGGGGGAGAAAAAAGAAATATGCATGAATTGTAATTTAGGATTCAAGTATGCTTTTTCTATTTAAGAGAAACACTGTATTAAGTACAAAAATTCTGACCATCTTTTAGTACTGTAGATGGGCAGCAGGAATTCACATTGTCCTTCGGGATTCTATGTGCAAGCGTCCGTCTTGGATATTCTGGGACAATGATGTGCATTTCTAGTAAAATTCTCGTTAAACAATAAATGCTGAAGTTCATTTAACTCCTACTGTTCTGCAGACTCTGTCTGCAATATGTCTGCCAATGCTTTACACATTTTTTTTTTCGTATTTGATACAGGATTTTTTCCCCCTGTAAAGAGTTTGAAATTATGACTCTGTGGACTGCGTGCAGGAACTTTAAGTCTTCCAAGATTAGACTTCATATGTGACCTTTCCCAAAACTGTATTGCCCCAAAGTTGATTTACAGTCATGTATGGTACGAGCTGATACGTCAAAAGCACTTCTCTGCTTTGTGAGAACTAATTAAATGAAGTGGTTCTGCTTTGAAGAATGAGAAATTTATTTATTTGCTAATGACAACTTCCGTGTTTGTACGTTTTCAGCTCTATTACTGTTTTGGGGGCTTTGAAAGGCTTTGTGATGGAAATGATAAAGGAGTAGTGGTATCTGATATTGCAACAGGAGTTAAGGTTGAGCAGCTTACACAGAAAACAAAGGCATTTGTTTTTTAACATTCAGACGTTTAAATGACCAAAGCTAATTTCATGTGGATGATTTTAAAATACCTCTGTTAACTTTGCGGGTAATGTGATGCTAGGGAAGGCTGAATTTCTTAGAAGCGTATTTATCACCTTCAGTCATATTAGTCTATTTTACAAGACCAAACCACTTACTGCCGTTGTTCATCTTCCTTACAAATGGGCTTTGAAACAGTTTATTCAGTAGCCTCTGTGGGGTGATGCTAATGTCAGAAAGCCGTAGGTGAGGGGGACTTAAATACACAGTAAATCTTGCAGAGTTGATGATGTCCTACAGTACCCAAGTTTAGTGCATTTGAAATATTTTTCCAGCATGCATCAGTATGTCATGTTAGCACTCTGTAAACCTCTCTCATCCCAAATTCAATATGTACTCTATTAAAAACTGAGAATTGTACATCACGTCCTGAAATTAAGTCTTCAGCAGCTCATCTGTGCAGAGTAGGGGGAGGAGGAGAATGTTTGTGCGTATTTTATGAAGTATGTGCAAGCTGACATTACTAACAGAAAGTCCCATCAGTATTGGTTGCTACAAGAGCTATTTGCCATGTTATCTGCATCTTAATTTCTATGTTGACTGACACAGGTCAATAATCTTTTACTTTGAAAACTCTATCGACGGGGTGCAACAAATTGTAAGGCTGGAACTCTAGCTGGTGACTGAATCTGCACGGGGAGGCCTTTCACCCAGCCAGACAGATGTGTTCTCTGGGATTCCAGTTTGTTCATTTGATCCTAGAGACACTACGTGGGAATTGGATAATGCTACTTAGTAAAGCAGGTGTCAGCAAACTTAGATTTATCTATATTTTCTTTTGGCGTAGTCTCAGTAGTACAGTCATGAGATGGTGAATGAGCTGTTGAAAAAAAAAAAATAACTGATGGTATAAATATTTGTGTCAACATAATAACCTAATACCTTTGAAGAAATTAAAAATACACATAAATGGCCGAAACTATTTTGGATTTACTTCCAACGCTTAACATTTTTGTACAACATAACACATAGTAGAAGAAAGTATTTAATTTTAGTCTTTTTTTTTTTTTCCTCTAGAATAATGTATTTTCTGGTAGCGGAATGACAAGGAGGAACACTTATGTTTGTGAACGTTCTTCAGATCGCTATTCTGCAATACAGAACGGGAAGGACAACAGGTATTCTGCCACTTTTCTCGCTTATTAATTTGGGTACAAGGACTAAGGCGTGGAAGAAGCAGTTTATGCAGTTTAGTCAGTGAATAAAGTCTGACTGCAGGTTTTCATCTCATTTTTCACCGCAGTTTCTATGTGATGAAATTGATAAGTAAACGTGTAGATTTGCCTTGTGGTCTTTTTCTGGAACCACATCTGTTACCAAGGGTTGTCTTGCAACATGAAGTAAACTAAGCTCACAACTAAGTACGCAGTTCTGCTGTGGAGAGCTTCAGATGAGTTGCCCTAACAGTGTAGCCTGATCCTTTTCCCTTTCTCCTGGTAATCAATCAGAACACTGAAATTGTTAAGACATGTCACTTCTCTTCAATATCATTTTTTGACCTAAATATTTTAAGTAGAGGTGGTAACCAATTTGTATCTGTATCCGAGGTGATAATTACACTCAGTATGTTCTGTTAAATACTATTGTATTTAACAGTGTTTAACTATTTAATACTATTGTATTTAACAGTGCCACAATTAACAATATTTTTTTTTTTTAAATATGTTCTTTGTTCATCCTTGGTGTTAATTTAACCCGTGAACGTGTCTGAAAAGTAAAACATTGGCTTTAATGGAAAGTAATAAAATCTGATTATTTTTTATTTAGTTTAAAGCAATAGATCTTACTCTGATTTTTTTAAAGCTATTTAAATAAAGCAGTTAAGGTGAAATGAACCAAAAAATCCCTGGTAGGAAATGACATAATTTAGTTTGGATTTGTTTTCTGTCTTAGTGTTTGAATTTTTGAATGATGCATTTAATTTTGGAAATAGGAGAAGTATAGGACTGTTGATCTGTAGTAAAGCGATGAGCTACGGGAAAAGTAAAGTACAGTTATTTATAGTGCTTTAATCAAATATTGAAAATTAACTTTCTGCTTTTTAATGTACCTCCTTACTTTGAAATTATTAGATGGGTGCTTTCAAAACTGTCTTTCCAAATTTTTATGTATAGCTTAAAATATTTCAGCAAACTTTGTAGCAGTCTTTTTTTAAAAAGGAAGAAGATAAGACATGGTTTTCAGAGCAAGGGTTAAAATATTCACTAAAATGTTTCTGATGTCACAAAAATTGATAAAGCTTTTCTTTAAACAGATTTAATGCCAAAAGCAGTATAACAAAAAGGGAATTTATTTCAAGGTTTTTGGTTTTACAGCGTATTTAATTTGTTTCTCTACAAAACAGGTGTCTCTTGGTCCCTATTCCTTTCATGAGCGCAATGAATATGCTCAGGTCTTTGAACATATTCTGAAAAACGATGGAGGAGAATTTTCTCTTAAGTTGTATATTTGTCTTTCCTACAATACGTTGTGTTGCAGTTGGATTTGATATAGCTGAACATCTTGTGTCATTGTATTATCCATCCGAAATCTTTACCTCTTTGCTGCCGATACCATTTAGCTTTCAGACTGCTGTTGCTAACGCATTAATAATGCAATTTCATTTATATTTGTAGAGGAAAAACTCTAGCTTGCCTTAAGTCATTTGACTTTTGTTTTAAAAATTAATAACACAATAGTTTTGCTGTTACTTTTATCGTTTCTTTGCCACTTAGTTGAAGAAGAACTAAAAGTACCGGTAGAAGGAACCGTAATTTGAAAGGGTGGGCTCAGCCCAGCAGAAGGGAGTACAGTTTGGTCCTTAAAAAACACTATCACTTCCAAGTGGTAATGTTACAGAAGGTTCCAATGTTCCAAGTTTCACGTTTTTTTCAGTTTTAATTGAAAGTAAGGGTGCTCACTTCACAAAAGGAGAGTCTGTTTAATCAATTTAAGTCTTTTGTGAACTCTTTCAGTTTGTTTTTACAATTTCCATGTACTCTTTGTAGTCTTTCTTCATTACTTTGTATAATGTATGTGTAAAGCTTTAACCACGGGAGGAATGAAAAGGCCTAACTTCACATCTATGGTGATTTTATTTACGGACAAACGTAATTTTTACAGAATTCTTTATTCTTTACTTATAAGGCTGACTGAGGTGGCCTGGTCACTCAGTCTCCTGGTTATGTAAACAGCATTTGCTATGTTCTAAAAGAAAAAAATGAAAAATTGTTTTCCCCTTTTTTGTGGAGTTTTGCACTAACTATTCTTTTCCTCTGTTGTTTGTCCAACCCTCCCACCTCGCTGACACGGTAAAAGCCTGACAGAAATGTCTGCGAGTAGCACATCTTCTGCAGGCTCTGCGGTAGCTTCTGCTGTGTCAACACGGCCTCGACATCAGAAGTCTATGTCTGCCTCTGGCCATCCTATAAAAGTTACACTGCCAACTATCAAAGATGGCACTGAAGCTTACCGACCGAGGTAATAAATTATGATTTCTTTAATGCTGTGCACTTCAAAAATGCAATTTGGTTCATGATATACTTGAATATGTTTGTAATCTCTCCAAAACTCTTACGGTGCGTTCTGTTTTGGAACAGTAATGTACTCAAGTAGTGTGGCTATTACAAATGATTTGAGCCTGATTTTGTTCGTCACTCGTGTTTGCATTCAGTTAAAAAAGTTCCTCGACTGCCTCCCTCTGGAAGCTTCTTGAAAACTTAAGCAGAGCAAAAATGTCACTAGTTTAGACAGGCCTGTACAACACAGACCACCACAAATTCAAATTAAATCCCGAATGTTAACCTCTTGGTTCTGTAGATTGCTAGGTTCATTTCTGTCTAAAAATACCATAGTATAGTTGCTCTCACTGTTAACTGCCCAAATAGCTTTATACATTTATTTGTGCCAAATGGTTACTACTTAAAAAATACCTGTTACAGTTTTGGACTGCTTGTGTGTTAAATGTTTGGATGAACATATTTTTCAGGAAAAGGGCTGGGAACACTTTCAGATCTTACCACAGACTTTTGTACCTTTTTCCTTTGTCCTGTTATCTATTTAAACTTCTTTTTAACTGCTCTTAATACCTGAGACAATTTGATTTTACAAAGAAAATACCTCTCGATTATTTTTAAGTATGTATCATAAAAGCGAATCAGTAGCAGATTCAGGTTTTAAAGAATCAAGAGCGGGGTTGTTTTGTTGGGGTTTTCTTCCTTTCTTTGAGAATCGGTTGTCATGTAGGAGAGTTTCTAGCATAGTCTTTCTCTTTATTTATGCTTCTGTTTTCCCAGCAGTGCAACTCAAAGAGTGCCTGCTGCTTCCCCGTCTGCTCATAGTATTAGCACTACCACTCCAGACCGAACCCGCTTTCCTCGGGGGAGTTCAAGTCGAAGCACTTTCCATGGTGAGCAGCTAAGGGAGCGGCGTAATGCCACTTACAATGGACCGCCTGCCTCACCATCCCATGAAACCGGTGCTTTTGCACATGCTAGAAGAGGGACATCAACTGGTATAATAAGCAAGATAACTTCCAAGTTTGTTCGCAGGTTAGTACCTCGATTTTTAAGAGAAAAAGAAAAACAAAAAAGCACAGCCATAATTAGGGACATAATCAGAAAGTCTGAGAATTGAGAATTTCCAGCTTAAGTCTAAAGTAAATGTAAATTTAGTTAGAATGCTGCTTGTTTTGTGTGTTCTTTCCAAGAGCCTGCCTTGTTTTACTTCTCTGTGTATATTGTTACCGTTACATTTGACCAGCTACTCTTACTCCTTCAGAATAAAGAAGCAGAGAACGCTACTCAAAAGGTGTATGAACTTAAATACTGAAAGCAGTGACTTGAAAATGAGTCGTTATTTAATGTTAACAATGTTTTACTTTTTTAACTGGGTGCAGTTTGTTGTAAGGGCTATATATATACAATTTCATTGCTGTGCTTTAGAGGGAACAGATATTAACAAATTATTTCAGGGAATTTTAAAATCTATGAAAAAGAAAGAAGCATAGAAGTGGGCAAAAGACAGGATACTGGAAATACTAATATTTCAGTATCATCCAGCCTCTCATATTATGTTACCAGCTTCTTCAAATACAAGTTCAGGGTTCTGAAAGAAGAAAATCCGCACACATCCTGGACCTGCATTCATTCCTGTGATGATGTTAACAATAATAATCATATGAGGAGAGGTGCTGGGAATGATTTTTTTCCAATACACTGTTAAATATTTAGTGGCAGTTGACTTAGCAGTCACTATTGTTTTCCCAAAAGGGGACTTAATTTCAGTTTTCCTCCTTCAGACAGTAATTTACCTATAATTCTTAAGCCTACTTACAGATGTGTCCATACTGCATTATTGTCAGTTTTACAACAGAATTATATCTTGGAAACCTCTGTTTTCTTCACGAAATTGTTCTGTTATGTATTGAATTCTATCGGTTGTGTTTGCAAAAGAAAAAAAAAAGATATGTTCAAAGCTAGATTAAGTTAGTTAGCTGCAAATTTTGAAGTAAAATGTCATGAATTACTGTATAAGGTGAAAACTGAAGAAAGAAAAATAGAAATAAAGTGATGTTCCTCATAAAACTGCTGAGCTGATAGTGCATCAATGTGTGTCTGTGTGGCATTCAAAAAAAACAAGTAGGTGAATGATTTTCTTTTTTCAGAAACCTGAAGATGCAGGACTATGATCCTCCATTATTGTGATCTCCAGCACTTACGCAGTTGGAAAGAGATTGTTCTCTGGTTTTAAAAACAAACAGAAAAAGTTAGAGAAAAGTTAGTCAGCTCTAGTGTCAGTGTAGATTTGCAAGTGGGGAAAAAGGGTATTTTCTGTTAAGTAACTAACCAATTTTAAAAGCACTGTCTGTTTTGGGTTTTTTGGTGGTTTTCATTTTGGTTTTGCATTATGGCTTATTGTTATTTGCAAGGAAAGTTATCTTGAGTTTTTTGGAAGGGTCAGATCAAAGCGTTAATATTTTTATTCTGTTAAAGTACAGCATTAAAGTAATATCGCAAACTATTTATAATTAACATCTTGTAAATTGATGTCTTATAAAACATTCTTTACTGCAGAACATTTTAATACGATTCCCTATTGTGTTTTATACTGCTAAAAGTCCATTTTCCTATAGTGAATGCCTTGTAGGGGGGTTGGTTGTTTTTCTTGTTGCTGGTGAGGGCAGTTTTTTGTTGATGTTATTTTGTGTTTTGTTGTTGTCTGTTTTGTTGTGGGGTTTGTGTGTGTTTGTTTTTTTAAACTTCGGGTTGTTGGAGGTTTTTAGTGGCTGGGATTACATGGGTGGAGGGGGATGGTTTGTTCTTTTCAGTTAGATCACGTAAGTGCATGCATTTTAACTGCCCTACTGTTCAGGAAATAACGATTTAAAGTATACTTTGATTAGAAGGTGTCATGAAAGACTTTTTGCTGTCTTTTGGCAAAGGTAAATGCCTTGCTGGTAAGTATATAAAATAAATGCATAATGAGAATGCTGAATGAATAGGGTGATAAAGTATTTTGTATGAATGGTTTATGTCAAATGATACTGCTCTGATGTTAGTTCTAAGGTATTTGTGTTCTGAAGGTATTAAATTAATTAGCTAATTGAAATCGGGTGCTAAAATGTTTGTACAGCAGCACTAGGAATGTGCCTAGGTGGCTTACACAATCTAGGGATATTTTTCAAGTTGCTTCAGATGAAAAAGGCATAATACAAAACAATTCCTTGGTAAAGTACAGCTCAACAAGATCAAAAAGATCAACAATCAAAGTTTCAATAGGTTTTAAAAGACACATTTAACCTCAAGCTTACTGGTATTCTTACCAAAGTCAGTGTAACAGCTGATTTGCTTAAAATTAAGCAGATGTTGAACTGGGCTCCAAACATTTGGTGTCTCAAACTGAGGCACATCTTATCTTTAATTACTTGAGTGTGCTTAATCGTGGGCACGTACCCAAGTACTTTCAGGACTGAGGTCTAAAAACCTGGCCGAGTAGGGTGCAGAGCAGAGCCCCCCTGGACCACCTGATCGACTGCTCCTCTGTGCTTGCTGGAAATACGTGTGGCCATTGCTCTGTCTGCACTGGGTTGAGAATAACGTATTAATTTTACCATCAGTTTCAAAAAAACCAAAAAAACCCCAAAATGAAACAACGTTAAACAATTCCATGTCAGAGCTGAAAGAAGTTATCATAAAGGGAAATGAAAATTACAGCTGTGAAAAAAATACTATTAAACAGTATTAGGCTTGACATTATACTGATATATTTTTTTTTTTTGTTCAGTAGCTATTTAACATTGTTCTAGATATAGGTTTTCTTAACTTTTATTTTTCACCTTTATCATTGAATCTCAACCTTAACTTTGTTTTGAGGGATCCAAGTGAAGGCGAAGCCAGTGGCAGAACTGACACCTCAAGGTGAGGAGCCACTATTAATACTTCGCTCCTAGGTCTTTCGCATCAAGGTTTAAGTGATTTCTTACAGACTTATAATCAGGATGTAAAATAGAATAGTGCTTAAGTAATCTGCATTTCAGAAATGTTTTTTATTTTGGGGGGAGGGGGTTTTGGTGAGGTCCTTTATTCCTCATTTTTGCTTTCTTGCGAAGTATTTAATATAAAACTCTGAGCATACTCCTTTGAATAATAAATCCCCCTGTAGGAGTTAAGCAATCATGTAGGCACTGAAAATCACCGTGTGGCTTATAAACATATAACGGTGTTTACTTTTGGTTTCAGTGGAAAATGTAGCATACTTTGTGTGCGTATACTTTGTGTGTGTCTGGGTATATATTAAATATATATATTAAATTTTTACTATAGTTACATACTGTGTTCATTACTAAAGCTGCTGTCAGCCAGAAGTAAACACCTTATAGTCCCTGAGAAATGAATGTCACTTTGCTCCGAGAAATAAAATAAGTGGCATTCAGACAAAAAGGGCGGTGACTGCTAAATCCTGAATTTGTATGGCAGCCGCCGTACACAAATCTATAGGTGCCTTCTTAGTAAGAAAGCATTCCTTCATATGCTTATTTTCCAGTATACCTGCTCTCTTGCCGTGTTTCAGCATTTAGTTCTGCATATTTGGTGTGCTTAGCACAGTGCATAACTTTTTATTTTTACGCTTCTGTAATGAACAGGCATTGTAGTTTGCATTCGAAACAAGTCACTGGTAACAGAAAGTATCGACTTAGTTTTCAAAACATAAAGCCCTTATTTAAAAAAAAAAAAAAAAGGCAGCACATTCTGAACAGGTTACACTGTATAATACACAATGCATTTTATCTACATTAGCCCTTTTCAATTCAAAGTCTTATTACCTGTCGAATTCTTGATGTGGAAAGGGAAAAGAGATTAACCAAATGTTCAAACAAATTGAAGTGTGAAGTTGCTTTCAGCTCCTGCTTTCATTCTCTAGCTTCCTGTACTTTTTGCCATCCTACAGTGTCTGTTTTGGGCTCAAAGTCGTTTGAGATCTTATCCCTGCCACGCTCTACCCCGTAATATCGATACGGTACTCCGGGGATCACACTGCAGGTTCAATTAAAAATGCTTGTTTTGACTCCTCTCTGAACAGCAACAGTTGAGAGACGATTAAAATGAGAACAGCACCTTTCCCCCGTGACGGGTGGGGAGGCATCAGGCATCTTAAGTACCTGGGACAAGAACAGGCTGTGGAATTACTTTAAGATAATTAGTGCTGTTTCTCAAAATGTTTTTACGATGGAATGATAATTTATTGAGTAAGGAAGCATCAGACTAAGAACACTGGCAATTTGTAATTACTCCCTTGAAATTTTACCCAAGTCATTACATTGACTAATATACTTGGTGTCCACATGTCGCTGTTTCTTGTGCGGGGAAAAAAAGTTGCTGTCTGTGTTTTAAACTGTTTGACAAACAAGCCATTTATAACCGAATTACAGCACAAATTTCTGCTTCGTCAGTCAAAATAAAGCACGCTGTTATAAGGCCTTTGAAAACAGAGAGAGATCAAAAATGCATCCTAAATGCAAAAGGGGGAAAAGGCGGGAAAAAGCGGGGGGGGAATTAACTGAAGCCTTGTGAATCGCAGGGTGGGATTTCTTCCTCCGCTGCTTTTACAGTATGGTTTCTGCTTCAAGACTGTGTCCCTCAACTTCAGTTTTGTTGGTGTATGGCATGCTCCAGATCATGAAATCAGCAGAACTTCAGCCATGCTTTTACATAGATGCCACTTTCTTTGGAGCAGTACGGAGTAACATGTGTCTGCTGCAGTTACCATTGCACATCATCAAAACAGTTTAGAGCAGGGGTTTCCAAACTCGCTTGGCTTGCGTGCCACTCCTGGGAGCCGCACCGTGCCAAAGACACGGGAGTGCGGGAGATGGTGCCCAACTCTTCCAACGCTATCCACCTGTCTCTCCAAATTAATTTGCACGTGACTAGTGGCGTGTCAACCTCAGTTTAGAAACCCCTGTTTGAAGAGCTGTATCTTCCTTCTATTGCTTGGCTATACTGCTTTTATATTTGACTGTTCTGTACGTCACTTCTTCCAGGAGCACTTCTGGGGAACCAAAAGACAGAGAGAAGGAGGATAGCAAAGATTCAAAGCCACGCTCTTTGCGGTTCACGTGGAGTATGAAGACGACTAGTTCCATGGACCCTAACGATATGATGAGAGAGATTCGGAAGGTGTTAGATGCTAATAACTGTGATTATGAACAAAAGGAGAGGTTTTTGCTCTTCTGCGTTCACGGCGACGCGCGACAAGACAGCCTCGTTCAGTGGGAGATGGAAGTCTGCAAACTGCCGCGATTGTCGCTCAACGGAGTTCGTTTCAAGAGAATATCCGGGACTTCTATTGCGTTTAAGAACATTGCATCCAAGATAGCAAACGAGCTTAAGCTGTAAAGAGAACCTAAATTTTGGGGGATCAGGGAAGATTCGTACGTGATCTACACTTTGAATGTACTGGTTACGCCTCATGTGATTGGCCTGTGAAACTCCCCGTGTAGAAATTGCCCTTATTGCAATAAGGTTATACATAGTTATTCAGAATTGTAAAGTTAAATCCAGTATGACCTATATTAAATAACTGTAGCTAAAGAAGTTATGTTCACATGTACAGGTAAGTATATAGAGCATTCTGTTCATTTTATGTTCATAGAGTTGTATAATAAAAAGATGACTGCTTAAATTCAGATCTTGTATAGTTGTCTAGATTTCTGCACAGAAAATGTACGTTTGAGGCTTTGAGTTGGAAAAGTTCTTCCCTTTCATTTACATTTTCGGTGGGTTTTATAAGTCTTACCTCTGTCATGCATTTTTTAAAAAACTTGTGTCCTGAGTCAAATGCACAAAAATAGTTTTCACAACTGTAGCATGACCATTTTTAATTATTTAAAGACCATTCATAATTTGAACCAAAAGTCGATGAATAGTCGGCTTTTGTTCTACACAAGACTGTTCCTGCTTATCTTTGGCTCTCGTTATTGGACAGTGTTTAGTTGAAGAAAACAAAAGTAAATAAATACAACCATGTTTACAGTGTTGGCACTTACAGTTTAAAAACTTTTGTTCTGCCTTGGGCCAGCTCAGAGCTGTGGGGGAACAGAAACCAGGCGTTAAGTGATGTTCTGTCTGCAAATTTACAGTGCTTAACTCCCGTGGCCCATTAACAAATGTAGCACCAAAATGGAGAACCGTAATGATCTCATTTGAATATCATGGTGTAAAATATCACTTGTTTGCTGCCTTCAGAATATGCTGATGAACTCCATTTTATGGAAATATATTAATATTGGGACTGTTTAATAGCACAAGATAATCTGAAGTGTCGAGCAGTTGTGTAAGTTAATAATACCACCTCAGGAATTAGCTTGGCTTTTGGAACATGTGCCCCCCAAAGAGTACATGCTGTTCCACAGGATATTTTACAGCTAAACATACCTTGTTTATAATGAGAAATTGTTGATTTATGCTTTCGTGGTTGTACAGTTTGTTCCCATGTAACCTGTTTTGTGTTTAATATTTTACCAGATTTCTTGTATTTATTCCACATTGTTATGCCTGTAATGTGCAGCTTTGTAATTAGGCACTTGCCTACAGAAAAGAAAAGAAAAAAAACCTCACATTTTTTTTTCCTTCATAATTAATGATTATAAACTATGTAAAACCACTAGTACTGGTACATTTTAATACTTGTTATTTTGTACTGAATTAACCATAGAGGTTGGTTGTGCAATGTTATTTAATGTCGTAATTACTGTAATATCAACACATGGGCCCCATCTGCACACTCTTGTGAAGAATAGAAAGTTCATTAAGAAATTGTCACTTTAAAAAATAAAAATTAAAAAAAAAGCTGTGGTAAACTCTGTAACCCTAAGTTAGAAGGCTGTAAGTGTAGTAAATGTGCCATTCTCTAATGGCTTCTTGACCAAGATGGACTTTACATTCTGTACTGTGATGTAGCTTTCCTCTGTAACAGTTATGTTCGGAAATGGACGTGTATTGTTGCCTTAGAAAAAGGGTGGTGTTTGGAAAGAAAGAACTGTAGCCCCTTTTCTTTTTTT
>VWZK01013960.1:0-17145 GCA_013396935.1 Baryphthengus martii | reverse complement strand
TTTTTTTTTTTTTTTTTTATCTGATGTTCATTGAAACAAAATCTGATGCAAGTCATCTTGATTCACTGGTGCACTCTATTAAAACTTACTTGAACAGTTCTGATACTAAAATACTTGTTGTTTGCCCTTTATAAAAGCCACAGTAATTACCGCAAGGAGCAAAATAATCTAAAGGCGTACGTACAGACGTCATCTTCAACATTGTGGGGAATCAGGACTAGCAGTGTAGCGGTGCTGTGATCCTGTGCTGTTCAGAAAGTACCAGCACTTCTTAGAAATGGATGTCCAGAAGCTTTTCCAGAAATTCACCAACAATCAGCTTTGGGAGGGGTTTGTGTGTACTGCTCAATTTCCCTGTAAATGTTCATGAATTTTCAGTAATCCTTGAAAAATACACCCCTGGAATGTAACCGTGATGTTCATCCTAGAGCATGTATGAACTTAGTCAGGAAGCAAAACCCTTTGCCTTTGCAGAAGGTTCAGCAGAAAAAAATATAGGTCACGCCGTGAGACAGTAGATTAAGTACTTACGCCAGCGTCCTGCTTTCCAAGCCGTGTTTTTACTGGGCTGACTTTGCCCTAGATTATCGCTGGTTGCCAGTGTTTCGTGTAACCAGAGATGTAGTAATGTTCCACAAAACCCGGGATAGCGTTTCCAAGGGAGAGCAAGGACAAATTGTAGTCCAACTCTCCCATGAAACACAGCAGCCCGGTGTGACAATTTACTGTCTCTATATATTGACAGTTTGCAAATGGTAGTATTTCTTGCAAATCGTAGTACTGCTAGTCACTGCCAGCAGTGTGAAATTGCCCTGATTTTCTAGACTTTGCCGCCCTCTTTCCTTTTTTTGCCTTATTGGAAGCTGAGCTGCGAACGAACCACCTTACAGGCTGGAGCAAATCTACCAGCTACTTCAGCAAAGGCAGTTCTGAGTGCAAAAGGCGTAGCCTCACTCAAACACCTCATGTAGCTATCCAAATCGCCTCTTCTTGGCAAGAACATGATGGGAAGGAGATGAGAAAGAAGCTTGATTTCTGAACTGCTGGTTTTGTTGGCAAGCAGAGTGTACGTGGTATGGAAATGAGTAAGATGCTGCACCCTGAATCCTCAATGTCAGGGGTTTGGGTCCCTCCACAGCTGCCTTGGTAGGTACGTGTTAGGTACAAATTACTCCTTGGCAAAGAGCGGGATAAGAACGTTTGGGTCTGAAATGCAGCTTGACTTGCACATGGGAGGGGATCAGCTTTAACTTGAGAAATCCAAAAGATGGTTAAATCCCACATCGTGTTCCGCAGCTCCAGGAAGGGATAGGGCTGTCTCGGATCTTCAGAGGACCTATGTATTCGACTCATTTCTCGGCAGTGGTTCTAGGGGATGTTTGGGGGGGCGGGGCGGTGAGCAAGTTAGACCACTGCTGGTTGAGTCATTTTGTGCTTTATTTCTTTCTTTAAAATATACAGACACATCCAAACTAAGTAGATCCCTTTTCACGCGGTCCAATTTAAAACATTACCATACATCCATAGGTCAATGAAAGGTCTATAAGTATTCGCTCCTGCTTCTGTGGATGAAAAGTAGTACCTGAGAACCAAGTGCTATCGTTAAGGGTTAGGGTGATGCTAAAATTCCCTGAGCTGTTAGACATGAGATTTTTGATACCCAGTATCGAAAGTATCAAGTGTACCCTCCCAGTCTTGGAATGTGTTGTGCTTTGCAAACAGAGACAGTAAATCTCAGTTGAGAGCTGTATTCGCTGAGGTTTCAATAGCCGAACGCTGAAAAAGGAAACAGACCTGCGAGGTACAAATGCAGTCTGTGGGGAAAGGCCTGTCTCTTGAGATGACAGATACAGCTTTCATTTTCTGTGCACTTCTCGTTTAAGAGCAAAGTATACATTCAGTAATGGATCTATAAATAGGAAACCTAGACATAAACGCTTTTCAAAGCCCCAGAAAAATATTTAATGCTTTTTTTTTTCTTTAAAATTTACCTCGAGGCTAATAAGAGGAAAGATCCCAATCATAGAATTGTCAGGGTTGGAAGGGACCTTAAAGATCATCTAGTTCCAGCCCCCCTGCCACGGGCAGGGACACCTCTCACTAGATCAGGTTGCCCAGAGCCCCATCCAACCTGGCCTTAAAACCTTAAAAACTTCCAGGGATGGGGCTTCCACCACCACACTGGGCAACCTGTGCCAGTGTCTCACCACCTTCATGGGGAAGAACTTCTTCCTAACGTTCAATCTAAACCTACCCTCTAGTTCGGATCCATTCAACAGCTGCTTAACAGATTATTGATATTTTATTTTGTGATGCTGCTACTTAAATCAGCATCAAACAATTACTTCATCCCTCCAATTATCAAAGAAAGTAGCACATTAGAATCTCCAGCAATTACCCTGTAATTATTGTTAAAATAGGTACTTGGGACAAAACCTGGTTGCTACCCATTTCACTGTCTCTGCAGCATTGAGGACACAACTGCGCTTCCAGGATGTAGGTGAGTTCAGCATCTGGCCTCAGGAAGCAGGGGAGAGAACTGGGTCGCTCAGAAATGGGTCCTGCAGGTACTGCCACAGTCGGAGCTCAGAGGAAGGAGAAGCTCCGAGGGACACTCGTCGTCTGTGGGAGGTGTCCATTTGGGACTGGTACTTGAAGCATGAAATCTGGTCCTGGGTTGAGGTGTCCCGCTCAGCCTTCTGGAGATTCAAATTAAAACTCTGGTGATGGCAATAGGACTGGTGATGCCTTCAATATAAGACAGAGGAAGGGATAGAACACTTTGCTCACAGTGACTGACCTGAGACCAGAGGAGGGCAACAAAGATGATCAGAGGGCTGGAGCACCTGTCCTACAAGGACAGGCTGAGGGAGTTGGGTGTGTTCAACCTGGAGAAGGCTCCAGGGAGACCTCATAGCAGCCTTTCAGTACCTGAAGGGGCCTACAAGAAGGCTAGGGAGGGACTTTTTGTAAGGGCATGTGGGGATAGGATGAGGGGCAACTGTTTCAAACTAGAGCAGGGGAGATTTAGATTAGACATTAGGAAGAAACTCTACTAGGAGTGTGGTGAGACACTGGAACTGGTTGCTCAGAGAAGTTGTGGATGCCTCATCCCTGCAAGTGTTTAAGGCCAGGCTGGATGAGGCTCTGAGCAACCTGCTCTAGTGGGAGGTGTCCCTGCCCATGGCAGGGGGTTGGAACTAGATGATCTTTAAGGTCCCTTCCAACTCGAGCCGTTCTATGATTCAGTGATCTTCTACCCTTCAGAGGACTGGCCAAGCTGTCTGTTAACACAGCTTTCTGGCTGAAGCTGTAGCAATGGTGGAACATCATCCTTGGGGCAGATAACTACACTAGGAACAGGAGTTACTTGCTGAATGTTAAAGGCGCATCTCAGGGAGACACAGTTTCAAGGACTTTTTTCCTCGGTAAGAAAGATCCACAATAAAGGATGAGTCTGTCCCTTTATCGAATCTGCTTATCTGAAGTATTTGTGTACATTTCAAATGTTGATAAACATACCAGCTAGTTTAATGAATTATATTGATCCTCTCTATATAATTGTGCTTTCCTTGATCTTCCCCAGCTGTATAAACACTGCTTAGGAAGTGCAGTTGTTAAACTGCAGCCCCCCGAGCTGCAGCGGCATGCGGCTCTTGGCCTTCCCCAGCATCTGGGCAAAAATCACCGAGAGACTTGGCCTTTAAATGAAGGCTTTGCTACTTTCCCCTTGGCCAGGTTAGCAGAATGGAGCCCTGTATATGCTGGAGATCCTGTTCAGTCAAGGTTGTAGTAGGAACATCTGAAATAGATGACCAGAGAGTTTGGTGCTTTTTTTTGGTCCTCGGACGGGAAGAGTGTGATGTCCCAAAGGTGCTGTTGGCATGGAGCAGCGCGCCCGATGCCAGGGAAGCAGGCAGGAGCCGGTTCCTTGTTCCACCCGTGCCCGCGGCGTGGAGACCGAAGGAGCCCGGGCGCAGGGCAGG
This sequence comes from Baryphthengus martii, assembly GCA_013396935.1. Lineage (NCBI taxonomy): Eukaryota > Metazoa > Chordata > Aves > Coraciiformes > Momotidae > Baryphthengus > Baryphthengus martii. The sequence goes on along the minus strand of VWZK01013960.1, from coordinate 13,159 downwards.
GGCTTCGTCCTCCTGTCCCACCGCCGGTCACAGGGTGGGCTCCCCCTCTCCTCAGCTGACAGGAGGGCGAGTCCCGGGCTTCCCTCAGCAACTCCCCGTTTCCCCAGCAAGACCAGACACGGTTTTTCCGCATCAAAGCCGCGGCGGGGCCGGGGCCGGTGCCCGTACCCGCTGCTGCGGGACGGTTTCCGCGGGCACAACCCGCACGGCCACGGGGGCCGAGGCGCCTCTTCCNGCGGAGCGGAGCGGGGCGGGGAGAGCGGCGGGGTCTCGCCACCGACTTTTCCGAGGGGCTCTCGGAAGTGCCGCTTGTCCTTCAGGCTTTTGAGGTGCCAGCGCTGAGCCTCCAGGTGGGGGTGAGCCCGCTGCCTTGCGGGCTCTTGCCGGGGAGGGAGTCAGTCCTGCGGGGGGAGGTACGACACCGACCCTCGCCTGGATCAAAGAGTCGAAAATCTGCCGGTTCGGAGTGAAAATGACACTAAGCTGATCCATGTGACGGGTACTTTGCCGTGCTTTGTTCTACATTTCTCTCGGCGTCATTGTTTTGACACCATTCCTTAAAACTTCCAGTTACTCGGCCTGATTTTTCTTATTTCTTCAGTTGAAGTGACTGAAAGAGAGGGCAGTAACACCCCTGCAGTTTGCCTTCTAGGTGTCCCCTGAAAAATCATTGGTATGAGTTGAAAGAAAAAATGCAACGTGTCCTTCATTGCGTAACAACTATTTTGGATCAAAATTGTTCTTTTGCTTTCCTGTGTGGAAAGTCTTGCAGCCTGACGTTCTGGTTTTTTCCTTTCCCCTGGATAGCGGGTGCCTTTGATTACAAAAGTGCAATTTGGAAGAATTCTATTATTTTTTCTGTTGTTCGCATCACATAAATACAATTCAGGTATGTCCTGGATATTTTGTAACAAAAGAATAGTTTCTGTGTTAGTAGGAAAAACCTGTCTGATGTTAGAACCCTTTTCCTACCAGAGAGATTACAGATGTCAGTACGAGACAGGCCTTTCTACCGCATTCTTCAAAAAATGATGATTTTGGTAAAGATCTGCTTGCTATGTCTGACATGCAGAAAATGCCGGTTGGCTTGGCAAAGTTACATAGTTTTGAAATTCAGTTTACAGACGCCAGCACAGTCATGAGCTACCTCACAAATACTACTGTTTCATAAAGAGATGGGCCGAATATTTCACTCTTTCCTGAAGGATTTGATGCTTCCAATTTTCCAACACTGTGATTTCGCAGTCACAGCAAACACATGAAGTATGAAGCGGTCTCAAATCTGGAGGCTGGAGTTACACGGAGCAGCTTTGTGAGCATGGTTATGCCTCAGCTCTTTGTCATTTTGCTGCTGGTGCCATTGCAGTGTGCGCTGTTGGTAGCGGGGTGTTGGCAGAGCAGCTAGAGCGCAGCTTGGACACTCCGTGGTCCCTTTTGGATTGGTCAGACAGGGAAACTTTACCAGTTTGGCTTTGGCAGTAAAGAGCAACTCCTGGAAGCATTGGTGAGGTCTGAGTAGGTGAGACACACACGGTGCGGGAAGGTGGAGAGAAATCGAGTGTGACAGAGTAGGACGGGAAGGGAAGGCCCGGGGTCTCCTTCTCCTCTGTCCTCAGGCTCTACCGCCGGGCTCAAGCTGCCTTTTTATTCTGCCAGCTCGATTCCCTCCAAATAAGTTTCCACAGCAGTAAATGCAGCAAAATTCAGCTATGTAGTGGCATCTTGACAGCTGAAGGTTTTCATGTGCCAGTACCACTGTAATCCAGCTTTAAGAAATCCTGGGAATATAACGGATATTGACTGGATTTCACCAATTTAAAAGTTCATCCTCTGTTTTCATATTACAAGAGATTATTTTAATCTAGTCCCACACAACCATAAAGTGTTACAGTTAATTCTGATATTCCTCCCAAACTCACCACATTATATTAATTCCCAAGTCATGACGAGGCATAGGAGAAAAAACTATCAATGGTGAAACAAAAATTAGATTAAGGTTTTCAGTTTAAATAATCTGTAGCCTGTTATCTCTAAGGCAGTACACAGATGAGTTCTTAAACGTGGAGCTCTTAAACAGACATGGAAGTGAGTCAAAACATTCTTATTTTGAGAAAAAAAAATCTTGTTTAACAAAACCCAATGAAATTTCCATAAAAGTATGCTCAGGGATTTACTGCCTTCTTGTTCAGCACCAGTTTTAAAAGCTTACGAGCTCTGAAGAGTTACTAACGTACTTAGAACGCAGGGTGGGGTGGGGGGAAACACGCACCTCTGCAAATGAGATGGGAATTTTAACTGATTTTGTTCTTGAATAAGAGCCCACATAAAAGCCTGGCTTCCTGCGGAGGCTGCATCCGCTCGCTTTAGCTATACTCTGTGGGTGTGTATTTCTATACAAAAATAGATGATAAAATGTTGTTCCACACTCAAGCTCTCATCAGCTGTGGGAGAAGTTAATTTTCTGGGTTGGGAACATTGCCCGTTGGGGCAATTTTATGTGAAGGTATTTTCTCTCACCTCTCTCTTCTTTTTTTTTTTTTTTTTTTTTTTTTTTTTTTTTTTTTTTCATCCCTTTCTCCCATATCTCTCCACAGAACATCGGCAAAGCTCTGCAGAAGGGATGTCGCTACTTGGTGGTCGGCCTGCAAGGATTAGCAACCGCCTATTCGGCTCCCTTTGGAGTGTCAGCTCAGGTGGCCTCCTTCATCCGCTAGCGCAGCTCTGCGCACCCTGCCAGGGACGACCTAAGGCCGCTGCTGCTCTTTTAGGATTAAATTTGAAACCGGCATCTGAGAAACCTCTTGGCAAACCAGTCCCAGCCGCCAGCCCCTCTGCCAGCCCCCTCCCCAAGACTGAGTGCTCTTTCTCTGCAAAAAATTCTAGCGCTTTATACAATCAGATCGGGTCTAAGAAATGCAAAGACGAGGAAATAGTCTTCGACTAATTGAGCTGAAGCTTGTTCTCAGGCACAGGTTGGTTTTCTAGAGCTCTGTGCTATGTGTGGAAAGGAGCCAAGGACAGATGGAAAAGCAAGTAGATGAGAGAGAGAGAAATGAAGGAAAACAGAGGATGGGGGGGCATCTGGGGAGGTGGTGATCCAAGTCTAGCTAGAGAGAGGAATTGTCAAAGCAGTGGAGGAAACAGATAATGAGGGATCAGGAAGAGGCAGTCTTTGGTTTCGTGAGGTTTGTCGGGTTTTTTTCCCCCTGAGAGAGTTAAGATGATGAGAATACTGAAAAATATACTTGGATATAAATGGACTAATGTCTGAGACACAAAGAGCTTTGCCGCAACACAGTTGTTTCAAACAGTGGACATCATGAGTCTTTGAATCTTAAGACTGATGTAGAAATCCAGAAAGAAAGTGAGGTGCATTTATCTTCTGATTGTGGGACATTAAGGGTTCACTGTCATTACTATTTTTAAACTTTTGCTCTGCTGCTGTGAAATCTGCATATATTTTTTTACTGAGAAAGGAATTTATATCTGGCATACTTGATTCTGGAAGCTGGAGTGTAACAACAGCCAATTCTGTGGTGTTCACAAGGAAAAAAAAAAAAAAAAAAGGATGACCAGCTGCATCTGAAAAAAACCTACATACAGCATTTGGAGCAACAACACACAACCAGTTTGTATAAGAACGGGGCCAAATAACCTGCCAGCTCCATCTTCGTTTCCATATGTAGAAGTCGTAGCTAGAGAATGTCAACATCAGATGGGTCATCTCCACAGTGAGGATGGAGCAGCTTCTGTGTCACACCTCCAGGGATATAAACCTTGCATTGACGACACAGGAACAAGGGGGTTCGTCAGCTTTCAAAATTCTGTGGGTTTTTGTTGGTTTGGTTTTGGTTATTTTTTCTATCAGTCGTTTGTGGTATCAGTAAATGATTTTCCTGCTAGTTCTTTATCTGTATTATAGATCTTTCTAGTTTTGATAGTTTTTGTAATCAAGGAGTTGACTTATCTCGAAAAAACCGCTGTTCGTTTGCTTTCTTTGCCTTGTTTTGAATGGAGGGATTTGCATGTCTTAGCAAACCACACGGTAGTTCTTTTGAATGCAGCAAATGAAACAAAGATGGATTTTATTTTTCTTTAATGCTCTCTTCCAACTGGACTGTAAATAAAGGTAGAGTAATCCCTGTGGTGTGTTTACCTACACACAGAAGTAAGCGCACAAAGGAGGAGGTTCTCAGCAGCGGCCCAAGCAGCAAGGGGAAGCTGCTGTGTAAACTTCCCCGTGTTGTTCTGCCCGTGGCCTCGGCGCTCTTCTAGAAGGACATGGTTGTAGCCCAGACTGCGTGGAAATGCTCAGGAAAGGCAAGGTGTGGAGATGAGGCTGTGGAGGATCTAAGATTGCACGTGTCGGGTAGGAACAGCCACAAAGGGATTTCACTCACTGATTTCATGCCTTTAGTTATTTCTCTTGAGTTTCCTTGTGGGGACAGGCCTGTCCTGATCTGCCCTACCAGCAATCTAGAAGGTACTAATAACTGCTCTGTCTTTTGCAGTAAGAACAGGGCCACAGCAGCCTGCATATTTGGGGATTCACATCAAATTTTGTGACACCTCTCTGTGTTTTACAGTGCTTTTACAGGGTGAATCATTACAGCTTTTTTTTTTTAGATGACTGAAGCAATGCAGGGGGAATTCATCGCCATTTTTCTGTGTGAATTGAGTGTCCATCTATTTGTCCATGTGTCCCCTGAATAGAAAGGCTGCTCTGTCATAGCTGTACGCAGGGTCCAACCCATTCAGCGCAGGGACTTTCCACAAAGGTAAACATGAACTTTAGCTCGTGAACCGCTTAGCACAGTGGTTACCACTGACTTTTGCCTGCTGACCTATGGTCTCTGCTTGCCTAGTGCAACTTTAAGGGAGTAACCTGGTTGCCATCCATATAGAACCTGAATGATATGTAAGTGGTGTTTCTGTGTGAGCCTGAGAAAAGAAAAGCTCAGTTCATATTAGCAAGTTGGCTTCTGCTGAACGGTGTTTCTAAAATAGACCAAAAACAAAGAAAGGAAGGGGAGAGAGAAAGAAAAAGTAAGCAAGTAACCCATGCTGCTGCTGTAAAACAGCTGGTGATTCATGCTAGCCTACTTTCCATCTTTGTCTTTGGAATGAATCGATGGTTCTCATTGAGGCTGCCAATTAGTGTCGCTTATCAGTTCTCCATGAGCAGTAATTCACTCCTCAGCTGGTGGAATGAATCGGTGAGGCCAAGGCTTGGCCTCAGGGTTTGCTACTCTCTTTACCAACCCAGCTCACACAGCAGTGTCTAGAAAATCTGAATCTGGAGGGCGAGGTTCATTTTTCAGCAGGGTGGATGGCAGAGGGCTGTGGTTCCTTTCAGTGGCAGCATCCCTGCTGTGCTTCAGCTACGATGCAAACAGGTGGGATGGGGCAGATCCTGCAGCGCTGTTGCTAAATGTCCCAGTGAGATGATGAAATATTCCCTGGTCAGGTGGCAGGTCATCCACCTCAGCCAAGAAGAAATGGTGACCTCCACCTGAAGCAGAGCCGTTGTGCTGGAAATCTGCAAGTGATTCGGAGGAGAGTGAGGCATCCATGGTGGTGGGGAGGCTGGGCTCTCTGCGGCAACCCACCAGCGTGCCAAACCAGGAGAGCAGTCTGGGATTAACTCTGGGCTTCCATATGGGCTTTATGCACTCTTGGTGAGGCTGGCCTTGGAGAAGCCACCCTAGCAGGGCCAGCTTTCAACCCACGTGTGCAGGAAGGCTCTTTTATTAAAAAATGGGCTTGCCAGCAGCTTATGCCCCAGTTCCTTTGAGGAACAAAACAGGTATATGACCCTTTTGTAGACAAAGGTGGGATGTGGTGAATATTATGGTACAGCGAGCACACAGAGATCTGATTTGATGTTTGAACTGAATAAAATACGTTCATCCCTTCAGGCATGTGCTTAGCACCTCTACTCATCGCTTCGCCTCGCAGGTTTTTGTTTTCAGTCGTGTGCTACTGTGCTAGCTGGTTCCCTTCAGATTTCTACCCAGGTTTCACCATGTTTATAACAAATGGCAGGATAAATAAGTTCAGGAAGCTGACTACATGCAAGGGTGCAAGACGTAGTCAAATCGTCCAAGCTTCTCTCAGGCATGAACTCCACTAACCTGATGGGCTGTCAAGTCACTTTTAAATCAAATCTCTGGCTATTCCTAGTGCCTGCTCAAAGAGTCACAGGAGAAAATAAAGCTTATCTTTGCTGATTTTGCCAGAGCATGTAATTACTCCTCCGGCTTACCGTAGGCTCTGAGGAAATGGCAGAGGACTCACAGCTATTGTCCTTTGTCCTGCAGCATTAGCAGCAAGGAAGCACTCTTGCACAGCTTGCTTTTGAAGTGCTGTAACTGAAGAGAACCGTCCCATACCACACCACATCACTTAGGCTCTTCCAGGGCTTTGCATTCCCGGGCCAAGGTTCACTTCAGGGCTGAACAACCTTTCTGTCCTCTGCCTGCCTGTAAGACTGGCAAGAGGGCAGGTTTATGTGTTGGGGTGCTGTAAAACCAGATGTCTCCTTTTCTGTATCCTGAGTCCCTTGTTAGCTAGGCACCGGCCTCTTCTAAGACAAAACTGTTCCTAAAATGTGTACCAAGTTACTGCAGTTGTGTGTATGTATGGAGTGTGCTATGCAAAATTCCTTTTCTTCAAGGACCAGCACGGAACCTAAAGAGCTTGTAGATTAAGGGAGATAATTAAATTAAACGCAAGTAAAGGAATAAATTTTGCCGCTTCCTTCTCCTTATAGGAAGTAGCATCAGGCTGCCAGGCCTGTTTTGGGGTGAAGTCTGGCCTGAGCTCAGACAGGGTGGTGCTTCTTCCCGAATACCTGATTCACCTACAAGGAGAGACTCAGGGCTCTGGGCTTGTTCAGCTGGAGGAGAGGAGATTTAGGAAGGACCTGATAGCAGCTTTTCAATATTGAAGGCGTTGCCAACAAGATGGAGTCAGGCTCTTGACTGAGGTCTGCAGCCAGACAGCAGAAGGCCATAGTCACAAACCGAATGACCAGATACAAGGGGAGAAAACACTGCTGTGATAGTTGAGGATGAGAATAGGTTACTTTAGGAGGTTGAGGAGTATCTGTCCCTGGAGGCTTTTAAGGCATGACTACAACGTAGAGAGCAACACACTGCGAATTCAGTAGTGACCAGGAGCAGGAGGCTGGAGAGAGACCATCCAGCCTGGATGACTCTCTGAGGCAACGAGCGGGATCCTGCCACGGTAAGCAGAAAGATTTTATTTACCTACTGTATGGAGATGTAAAAGACTGACACCTTCATACTCTTGCTAAAAGCACAGACACTCAGAATAAAGCTTTGATTCCAATAACAACGAGCGACTTGCTAAGATGGCAGCGCAAACTGCCCGAAGAACAGTTTGGGCCCCAGCAGAGTTTCCGCTGCATTGCACTTTGCTGGCTGAAAGGCACTTGTCCTTTAGTGCCATCTCCTGGGAAAAAATCAGATTTCCAGCCTTGTCAGCCTGCCTCGTTGTTCTGCCTCATCTCCTGTAGGGATTTCCTGCCCTCCCCTAGGCTGGCCTCCTGCTTTGTCCAGACCCAGCTTCAGGATGTTGGGTCCCAGCAGTGGAATGTTTGTCTCGATATACCAGAGCTTTCTCCTCAGTTGAATCCTGAGCCTCTTGAATGCAAGTTTTTCAAATATAAAGCCTCAGGAACATTGTTCTTTTGTTGTGTTGGTTTTTTTTTTATCTGACACCTAAAATGCATTACACTTTGAGGTACTTGCTGTGCCTTAAAAACACTCCTTAAAGATGCTTCACTGGAGGGCAGAGGATGAGCCATGGCCACTTCTTGTTTCTGAATCTCATCTTCTGCCAGAAAGATCACAACTGCTTAGGATGGAATGTGTAATTTCACACACAGCTGATTGGAATGACCTCCCCCAGGAGCTGCCTTGGACCCCAGCTCCAGCACACCATGTGTACCTCCCTCCTCATGCTTTCCCCTGAATCTGCTGCCCATAAAAGAATCCTTGCTCCTTCTTTTCCTGGGACACTAAACTAGGATCAGATTGCTTTTTCAGCTGTGCCTGAATTAGGGTGGGGCCTTGCTTGTCCTTGGTGAATTCCATTCTTCTCTGTGATGGCTGCTAAACCATCGCTGCTCAAGTGTGTGTAGCCCTTGTGCTGCAGAATAAATACCCAGCTTCCCAGTAAAGCCTCTCCTTTGGTCTTTACCCACTCTCCCTGATGTCAGGCAGCTCCACCCTGACTATTCAGACTCCTAAAGCTGCCTGACGGACACTATATTCACCTGGAGAATCATATTTATGAAACACAGGGAGAACTTGTAATGTCATTAGCCTGTGTTTGTTGATACTGGGCTGAACATTTCCTGGAACAACCATTTCTATAATGTCCTGCTTAACTCAGAGAGACTGAAGTTTAGCATCTGACTGGAGGAAAAAGACAATTTTCAATTCATCTTCCTACATGACTGGACAGTGAATGAAGTAGCCTACCAACCTGCCTGGCTTTTGTGTATTTATGAGTCTCTATGTAAGAAAAGCCTCATCTAAAAAAAAAAATACCAAAAAAAAAAAAAAAAGATTCCTTTATCTCAATCTTCTGGCTCCATTAAAAGGTATCTGTCATTAATGACTCTATTTTTTCATTCTATCATCACCAATTAGTCCGTACACGAATTTCACTGAGCTCATTTCTAGTGCATGACTCACTGAACTCTGATTTCCTTGAAGATTTTAAGAGGAAACAGCAATGCTTTTATCCTCCCTTCCTCTCGATGAGGGAATCTTTTGAATTTATTGTTTGTTCTAAGATTGGAAGAAGGATATAATTTGTGTGTGTGTGTGGGTGTAATATAGTTTTTATCATATCTTGTTGAAAGAAGCATAGGATGACTGCATACTCGGCTGTGCCATCCCCTCATCCCTGCCTTTTGCTGAATTACCAGAGAGTCACTGCAAAAATAACTGGCATAATCCTGGTGTGGGCTTTTAACCCTATTCCTTCAAGCCCAGAATACATTTAGTTCCATCCTAACACCCTGTCACCTAATCTAGGCCAGCATTTTGCTGTCTTCGTCACTGGGATTTTTTTCGGTAACGTCCATCCAAATCTCCCCCTTCAGTGCGACATTTTATGCCTTTCCAAAGTACAGCACTGTGCACATACTGAAGATCCCCAGTCACTTGTCTTTTTCTTTAGTGGAAACATATAAAATGCTTCAACTCTTTCCTCATCATTCATCTTAGTCCTCTGAGCTTCTGCTACAAGAGACTCTAGGAGTTACCTCCACTTGCCCACTGCATCTAAAGGCAGGTATGTTATTACTTTTTCCATAAAATTTGTTCCACACGAAAAGTTGTCATGTGGATGCTTCTGAGCTGCCAGCATGCTTTTTCAAGATACTCCAGCATCGCTTGTTTTCACAACCTAGAGAGCCTGGCCCTAGTTTGCTGTGGGATCGACACTGCGAATCCTTCATCTGATCAGACACGTTTTGAGGAGCGTGAGGCAAGAATCTGATATGGAGAATTTCAGCATCACTGTCCTGAAGTCTGATCAAGTTCTAAGCAATTGAAAACATGGTTGTTTCTTTTTAAGTGCAAGTTTATCTGCCCGCTCTGGCTACAAATACAAACACAATTCCGTCACGCAAGAGCCTGTGTTTGGATTGTAACAAAAGCAGTACCTAAATTTTGTAGGTACCTACATCGCTTTACAGCAGAAGGAGCTGGTGGTTTCTAGGTAAGCATGGGCATGCCTGGGATGGAGGGTTAAGTAAACCTGCTGATCAAGCTATTCACTGGAGGCTTTTGGAGAGGTGTCTGGTGTTTGGGTGGAGAGCGCTTTGCTCAACGACTGCAGTCTTAGACCTGAAACACTACGCCACAACCACTCTCCCTGCAGATATTTCTAATTTTACGTTCCTTGTATCACAGCAGGAGAGGAGAGATTATTGCAGATGCTGCCGCCTTCCGTTACTCCTCTTTAAGCTCCTTCATGCCATAGTCTCCAAGAAGAGTCAGAGATGCTGCTTTTCAGGGCTGATCTGAATAAAATCTCCTCAGGCTCCAGGCTGATAGACCTAGGGAGTGAAAGTTTAGGGTCCTTCTTGGATTCAGAAATGCGGGGGGTTTTCTCTAAATTAATATGCAATCATTAGCAAAGGTGAATTATTTCTGAATTTTGTTAACAAGTCCTTCAAACAATGAATCTGGGTTTGTACACCATTGTGCTGCCCATAATGTGTAACTGAGGAGGAGCTGTACCTATTCCCTACACCATCACACTGTATAGGTCCATATTTCTCCAAAGTCTCATGCTGGTAAAGTATATATATGTATACTCTCTAGATCTGTTTTGTCTAGCACTTGGAAGAAGTTACCCCAATTTTTTACTCTTATTCCAAATCCTGTCATTTTGATGCCTCGTAAACTGAAGTTCAGAGGGCAAAAGTTTTCTCCACATTATGATTTGCACAGCAGAGGATACCACCGATGGTGCTTAAGAAATCCCAGGAGATAGTTGCTCATTTTTGCCTTCAGCTTCTGAAGATAAACATCAGTGTTCGTCAAGAATACCCATGCTTTTTAAAAAAAATTGTGGCTAGCAGAAATATGATTTTTTTTTCCTTTATTGCATTTAATGCGTTGCTTTTATTGTTAGATTCTAAAACCAGTTTGTGTTTTTGCAGTTCAATCCCTTTAGTACTTAATTTGTTTTGATATATGTTTATAAGCACTTAATAATTAGACAGTCATTGTAGTTTTGTTGAACATTTGCTAATACATTGGGTGCCTGGTTCCCCTTATAATATTTTTCTGCTTCTGTGGGTGCAGTTGCAGATTAAATAGCTCTGTGTGAATTCAACTAAATTACAGAATATTGACTCTATGTTGCATGAGAAACTAATGGTTATCAAAGGGTGTGCAAAAGGCTCTCATTCTGCTCAGCAGGGCTGGCTCTCCTCTTGTGTGTGTGTGGCAGAGCCATAAAAGTCATCAGGAGTAACTCAGTGGGTTGATGATTTGAAGGTGGTGGGGCAGGTCTGGTCAAACCAGACCAAGCAGTTTAGCACCCATGATTTACCTGATGCAGTGGGAGAAGGGGTCCCAGGGATGTAGAGGATGGAGGGTTTCAAATGTTGTGGAAGGTGAGCAGGTGGCAAACTATCTCTGCACGCACCGCTCACACAGTCTAACAGCAGCACGAGGCTCTGCTGGTCAGCAGTTAAACTCCAGAACAAACTAGGTTTCTTCCAGAGGCAAATTCAAAATAAACACAAGTCCTGCTTCTCCTTAGTGTTGTGGCCTACCTGTAGAAGGAGAAAGGTCTCAAAAACACACTTCACAAAATTAGAGAAACACGGAATCATTAAGGTTGGAAAACACCTCCAAAATCAAGACCAGCCATCTACCTAACATTATCACGACCACGAAACCATGTCCTTGAAGTGCCACATCTAACTGTTTTTTGAACACCTCTAGGGATGGTGACTCTACCACCTCCCTGAGCAGTCTGTTCCAATGCCTCACCACTCTTTCAGTATAGAAATTTTTCCTCATGTCTAATCTAAACCTCCCCTGGCACAACTTAAGCCCTTTACCTCTCGTCCTATTGCTTATTACTTGGGAGAAGAGACCAATCTTCGCCTCACTACAACCTCCTTTTCAGGTAGCTGTAGAGAGTGATAAGGTCTCCCCTCACCCTTCTCTTCTCCAGACTAAACAATCCCAGTTCCCTCAGCTGCTTCTCATAAGACATGTGCTTCAGACCCCTCAACAGCTTTGTTGCCCTTCTCTGGACCCACTCCAGCACCTCAATGCCTTTCTTATACTGCAGCGCTCCCACTCAACACTCCCGCTCAACACTCCCACTCAATTTGGTGTCATGTGCAGACTTATTGAGGGTACACTCGATCTCCTCATCCAGATTATTGATAAAGATGTATACAAGACTGGTGCCACAACTGAGCCCTGGGGAACACCGCTTGCGACCGGTTGCCAACTGGATTTAATTCTGTTCACCACAACTCTCCGGGCTCAGCCATCCAGACAGTTTTTAAACCAGTAAAGAGCTGCTAGCTTCTCTAGCAGAATGCTATGGGAGATGGTGTCAAAGGCCTTATTAAAGTTCAGGTAGAAAACATCCACAGTCCCTTCCTCATCCACTAGGTGAGTCACATGGTCATAGAAGGAGATCAGGTTGGTCAAGCAGGACCGTCATGAACCCCCGTTGGCTGAGCGTGATCCCCTGATCACACACCTTCTACGTGCTGTATGAGTGCATTCAAGATGAACTGCTCCATAATTTTCCCTGGTACCCAGGTCTGGCTGATAGACCTGTAGTTCCCTGGACCCTTCTTCTGGTCCTTCATGTAGATGGGTGTCACACTGACAAACCTTCAGTCGTATGGGACCTCCCCTGTCAACCAGGACTTCTAATAAACAATAGAGAGAGGCTTGGCAAACTCCTGTGCCAGCTCCCTCAGCACTCTCAGGTGGATCCCATCTCGCCCCATAGACTTGTGAGTGTCCAGCTGGTGTAGCAGGTCATTAACTGCTTCCTTCTGGATTACGAGGTGTTTATTCTGCTCTCTATCCCTGTCTTCCAGCTCAGGGGGCTCAATACCCTGAGGATAACTGGTCTGACTGTTAAAGACTGAGGCAAAGAAGGCATTCAGTACCTCAGCCTTTTCCTCACCCTTGGTGATGCTGTTCCCCCATGCATCCAGTAATGGGTGGAGATTCTCCTCAGCGACTTCCCCAGGACCCTGATAACATGAGGGGAGCTCTCGGACTGGGTGTCACGACTTTGGTCCCAGGCAGATGCCCCAAGGTGGCCAAGCGCCACAGGAGCACCCACCCCGAACTCGGGCGCTGCCATTTGACATCCCCCACATCAGCTCTTCATCTCCAGCCACCTGTTTCCCCTTTCTTCCCCTAGTGAACCCAAACGCTCACATTCCTACAACGCTGCTTTTAATAAAAGCCCAGGCATTCACAGAAACGCGTTTGCTGCCTATGTGTCAATGCCTATGGTCAATGCGGACAGGGACCGCGCGCACTCTCATCCTTCCTTCTCCTCGCCGTGAGCACGGTTCTCTCTTCCACCGAAGGTCGCGACCCCCCGGAGGCCTCGGCCT
>VWZK01013957.1:0-11161 GCA_013396935.1 Baryphthengus martii | reverse complement strand
CTGAGAGGGAATCTTATCAATGCTTATCAGTATCTAAAGGGTGAGTATCAAGAGGATGGGACCAGTTTCTTTTCAGTGGTGCCCAGTGAGGGGCAATGGACACAAACCAGAACACAGGAAGTTCCACCTAAACATATGAAGAAACTACTTTCCTGTGGGGGTGACAGAGCACTGGAACAGGCTGCTCAGAGAGGTTATGGATTCTCCTTCTCTGAAGACTTTCAAAACCTTCCTGGATGTGTTCCTGTTGAACCTGCTCTTTTGGTAGTGGCCTTGGACTAGATGATCTCCAGAGGTCCCTTTCAACCCCTTCTACTCTGTGATTATGTAATATTTATCAATCCTTTTCCTGAAGTATCTGCAATTTTAGTAAGCAAACAATAACAAAAAAAAATAAATACATAAAGTGAGCGTTCGAAACAAAGCAGGACTTTTTACAATTAATTAAATTACCTCTTTCTTTTTTCAGTAACATTAATAGAGTACTCAGTATGGCACAACAAAATAAATCATTTTGCTCTTTGATATTGCTTGATTTTGATTAAAAAAATCACTGAAAAGTATGTAGCTAACTGAGCAGTTCTTCTTGGGAAACTACTCTTAGAAAGTAATGACCGGCAAATTCCTTCTACTTTCAAAAGAGGAAACACTTACTTCCAGGTAAGTATGTACCTCAGTAAATACATTAATGTTTTTTCTGCTGAAGTGCTGGAGAGATAAAAACTAAAATACACCAAACTATGGGCCAGCATGGCACATTTTACAGTCATTAATTTTAGCAATTTTACATCCAATTTTATGTCATAGAATTTTTTGTTAGCTGTTTATTATGAACTGCTAAAGGCAGATATTTATCATACCTCATCAGAAATTCAGCAAAGATTTTGTGGCACTATAATTTCCTTACGAATTTCAAAAACTAGTCAAAAAAAAAGAGTTCAGAAAAACACAATATTATGCACAAATGCTATTTCAAAAGACACATTAAAAAAAAAAAGTACCTGGAGTTTCTAAATGTAACTTAGTTGTTGCCCAGAAAAAAAAAATTCCATTTAAAATAAATTCGTGAAAGAGAAAATAAAAGTGGATCCACTCCCTCTGAAGATAAAACTACTGCAGTAAATAGAGAGATAAACATGTGCTATTGCTGTACGATTTATTTCCAAATCTTTGACACTCAGGAAAATCTCTTCCAAAGAAAGCATGGAAATCATTTCAGCATTGCTGCTTCTTGGTTCAGTGAAAATGCTGGCACAACTCCTGAACAGTGCTGGTTTCCATTTTGTGTTTCCTGGGCACTTCCAGGGCTGCTTATCTGGAAGCCAGAACTGAATGTCCCAGAGGAACAGATCAAGTAGCCTATCTGGTCATTCTGCCTTTAAACTATTTTCTAATCTTGCACTAATAGTCTCTTTCCAGTAGATAAGGATAAATCAACTTTTACAGGTTTTTGATTACTTAAAGTATGCTGTCATCTTCCAACAGGAAAAGAATTTAGGCCAAACTGTGTATTAACTGACCTTACATTACTAGTTCTACCTTGTCTACAGAGAACAAGAGGTGTGTTTCCACACATAGGTTTACAAGGTAATTTGCTGACAGGCAGTTTGATTCTTTCTAGCAGCACCTCCACTGAAGTTAAGTCACACATCGTCATCTTAACTTTTTAAAACACCAAAGTTCAATCTTCTCATGCAATAAAAGACACAAACACAAAAAGTGCATGTAACAACAAAACCAAGTTCCAAAATATGCAAAGCACTTACAAACATGCCATGCCACCTCAGAAAGAACAATGATTTGGCTTCCATTGCACAGATAGAAAAAGAGAGAGAAAAATTCTTGGAAGGGCAACAAAAAGAGAGGAAAGTTTTTCCTTAGCTGCCAATGGCTGGCATAGGTGGGTTGGAAATAAATGTTTAGGAGGTCGTAAAGGAGGATGACACGTATTCATTTGCTGTGGTGTTAGCATTTAGAGGTGAAATTCAGTCCCAAATTCTGTCTCCCCTGTACTCAGGCTTGACTCAGACCCTAAGTGACCTCTCCTTCTCCCTCTGCCTCTTTGCATCCCATCCCATCAGGTGCCTGTCACTCCTTCCTTTGTCCCTGCTGTTTCATTTCACAGCCCCATTCGCCTTAGCTGACCTCATTAAGGGCCCCAGGGATATGAAATCCTTTTCTCTGCTCTGCCACTCACAGTTGGAATTGGAAGAGGGGCACAAGATAAGCCAATTCCCCACAGACCTTATCAGTGGCAAAAAGGAGGCATCAGGCCTGTCTAACTCTTCACCTCCACTTTATTTCGTGGCTACAGGGACTTAGGAGAATCACATTACTCACTGCTGATAAAGGCTTATTAGCCCCACTCTGGCTGCTGTCCAGAGTCAACTACAGCGTGTCAGAGCAGGAGAGTTTGTCCCTCCCTGTAAAAGCTATTATAGCTCACCTGGGAGCTCACAAACATAACTGGAGAGCACAGTGTAGTGTACTGGAGGAACAAAGTGAGCTGAGTTCATCAGACCCTTTATTGAAGCTCAAAGCAGTGCTCACTTCTCAGTCCTCACTGAAAGTGAAAAGTAAGTGATTTTTTCCTGGGTTTTGGTTTCAGCATCAGAGCTCAAGGCAGCAACTAATTCAGATCTCATCAGTTTGCATGGACTGACCTGAACTGCACTATATTTCATCTGTGTCCATCAGAAATCTTATGGTGAAAATATACAAGTATGACTTATAAATACTGGCTGACAAGTTAAGCTTCTCAGCAAGTCTTTTAACACCTTTCAATAAATCTCAATAACATCATGCTACATTTATAATTGTATAACAAGATTATATAGCCGTCTCATCCAAGTAATTCAACAAGTATTATTCACCAAGTAATTTGTAAACATTAGTTTTCACTGTAGCTCAGCCACCTAGTTTTATCATGCCATGCTGGAACTTCTGTAATCAATTTCCACCTTGAATCCCCTAAAACACTGCATTTGTGCATCTGCTTGTCCTTTCAATCCAGTTTTGGAAATCAAGAATGCTCTTCCAAAAGTCCCTAGAACCAAGTCATAACATGAGCAGTTGGAGAAACAGCAGAGCAAGGCACTGCTGCTTCTCTTAGGTTTACGGATTTCTGTTAGAGTATCTTTTCAGAAGTTTTGTAAGAAAAACTCACTTTTTCAGCAACTGCAGTGCATTATACCCACCTAGTATGGTTTTCTTATTTGTAAAAAGACTATCTAAATTATAGTGTCCTATAATCTTTTTCCATTACATTGCTACCTCTCAGAGAAAACTAGCAAACTGTTGAGAAGTACAATGCAGCTCTACAAAAGCCCTTCTTTTAGGTTCCAAACAGAAGACTATGACGTGGTCTGCTGTTAACACTCCTCCAAATGCATTTTGTCTTCTGCCTGCTTTCCCAAAGCACAGTTTCTGTCTAGAATGAAGAAATAATGAGGAATAAATGTGAAGAGAAAATAACAAAAGTTGAGAAAAAGAGAGAGATCCTGAAAAAGGAGAATAATTTTCAAAAGAGGGAGTTACTTTATTTGTAGAGATCAATGGCAAAAACAGACCTTAAAATGATTAGAGACAGAAGGTAAGTTCACATCACTGTGTACCTAAGAAACATGTAAAATAAAATCCAAGTTTTACTTTAAGGGAGATTTAAATTATACTTTATGTTGGTATGGATGTGTTTAGCAATGACAACTGAAAGACAGCTTTTTCTTTGGTTTAGATATGCAACAGCTGGTGTCTTTCTTCCTTCAAGTAACTTAAGAACGTGACTGTCTCACCCATTTGCTGTCTGAGAAGCTGACAGGCAAGTTCCCGTGTTCCACTGTGGGCTGTGGTTTACAACTTTAGTGATACTGCCAGCTATTTCCCTATGTCCTCACATAAGTTTCACTGCTGTAACAATTTTCAGAATGACCCCCAAGTATGCATTTTAGAGATACTAGCCAGCAGCTTCTCTGAGTATAACACCATTTCTAAAGGCTTTTTGTGGGTTTGTTTGTTTTTGTTTTGTTGGGGTTTTTTTTGTGGGTTTGTTTTTGTTTTTTTTGGTTTGGTTTGTTTTTGTTTTGTTGGGGTTTTTTTGTGGGTAGCTCACTTACTTTATGCTGTAGTTTCTCAGAGGAATACCATGTTGCCACAGTTATCTACTGTTCCAGCTTCTGCTGGAAGTTCCAGCTTTCTCCTTCTTTTCTCTGACCGTGCCATACCTTCTCTAGCTATAAGGAATAACCTCTGGATACACATTTCCTCTTTCCCTGATGAAGTGGCATCCAGTGATAAAAAAAATCAACACCTGGCTTATATACTTTAGCTATAACGTTTATTCTTAGGTTCTCTAATAGAACAGTGCCTCTCCCTCCAGCCTCACATCACAAAATATACCCCTTCTCCAGTAAATTCTCAGCTCCAGTAAATTCTCAGTTCCACAGAAACATCCTATTATACGTTCAGTTCCTGCCTGGCAGTAACTAGGCCTTGCGGAGAGGGAAGAACCTGGTAGGAAGTGGAAACTTCTCCAAATAAGAAAATCCTGTCAACACTAGCAATTGGTATTAACAGTAGAAAGGATGATAAGAATACAGGAGAGGATTATCCTTGATCAGTGTTGAAAAAGACCTGTGCCTATCTCAACTGATAAAAAGGCACAGTCAGCCTTTGTAGTCTAACAATGGTTTGTTAAAAAATAAATAATGGCTAAATTAAATTCTTGCTGTTGCATTCTAATCTAAAAAAAATATGGAGCCCAACATCACAGCAGAGCTAGAGTACAGCTACAAGAAAGTTTAGCCCATGTGATTCCAGTTTCAGCTAAGCCCTACAAAGCTCTTCTGAAGTGGGAAGCAAAAAGAAATGGTCAGCAAGGACTCTTTTGTGATTCAAGTTTATTAAAGTCAAAGTTACTTATATCAACCACATCTCTCATATTATTTTTATATATATATATATATTTTCACCTACTGTATTTTTTATGCACATTTCTCCATGCAGGCAAGATGAGGAAACTCATTAAGCTGACTAGCAGGTACAGAGCAATTGGTTAGGCACAAAGTCCCCTTAGTCATCTCAAAGACTGTTGTTTATTACGCGTTAAGTAGAAGAGTTTCAGACAGCAGCGGGGCTTCAGGGTTGACTTTGACCTCCTTCAGTTATGCAAACTGATGGCATATAGTTCATAAACAAACAGGTTATTTTGTCAACACCAATAAAAGAACAGATTTATTAGATATAATATGATGATATAAAGACAGATGAACTCTGGGATATGGGACTTGGCTCTATCCTAACTCAAAATGTGGAAAGGGATATTAACTAGGGACCTTCCTTTCCATCGATTTTATTTCTTTGAAGTCAGTTCATTCAAACCTAGCACAACCCAATTCTGTAAGTCAGTTTAGAATAATAGTTGAACTAGTGAAGTTTCATGTGTTCCTTAATGTATAAAAATATTCTATTTTACTTACAAGCACAGATGCCTCAGGATTCAGAGGCCATGATAAAGCTTTTTCCAACTTCCCTTGCTTTGAGGGAGAGAAATCAGAAAAAAATCCTCCCTTTCCTTGTTATTAGAAATCATTAGAAGCTATAATTTCTCAACAGATAATCCCCGGGTAGTAAAAAATACAGGTATACTTGTTCAGATGATGAGTGGCTCTGGAAGCTCTTGTCTGCTTTTGTTTCCACAGAACCATAAAGAGCTAAATAACTATATTCCTAAACCCTCCACTCTTTCTAGGCATGTGATTAGAGTAAACAGAGAAAAACAGAATGATTAAAAAAAAAAAAAGACCTTTTAATTGGTTCACAGAATAGTTCTTGAGAGATGCTTTTAAACTTTGTGATGGCCCAAAAGAGAAAGAGGGCCTGAATCTCCCTTGTAACTTCTTGCCATGGATAACACACACACAAAACCACACTATTTCTAGACCAGACAATTAAAATTACAAGGGGTGGTACTTGAGAAGAAAAAGATGGGGGAGGAGAAACATCAATCAGACACAGTTTGACAAAGTCTTTGAATACAAGGAGTTGTGACAACAAATCTGAACTACATTTATGGCCCTGTTAGAGATAATGCCTGTTCAATGGCCAAAGGTATCAATCTTAACCCACAACTAAGTTACTCATTAATCCAAATGCAAACCTGTACATGATAATACTTTATTGCTTTCTCAATAACATGTCTGCAGTCAGCAACCTAAAAAGCTCTTCCTGACATAGCAATAACTGAAACTATTAACTAACCTTGAATTCCATTTTTTCCCTTCAATTTACAAACGTAAATAAAGATTAACAAAAGTAGTTATGGTTACAATCACAAATACAGTCATGCAAGGCTATCTCATAATGATCCAAGTCAGTCCCAAAGCCAACCCATTCATGTATTTTTAGCTACTCTCTCTGCTGAAATAGTGGATTTGCTAATACTTTACTGATCTCTCTCAACAAAATGTCATCAAAACACTATCACTAAAGATTTTGCAAATAGAATTATTCAATAAAGGTACATGCAATCAGTCAGGAACAGCCTGCAGAGGGTCTGCAAACCAGGACTTTCTTCCACAGATATAGAAATGACAATATTCTGAAAGCTGTACAAGACAAACAGTATGGACTGTTTGCTGCCCTAAAGTGCTTTCTGTATTAGACCAGCAATTGTGGAGCAGCTGTGAAGCAGTGTGGCTAGGCAACACAACTCATTTATAAATAGGAGACTGCTACCTTCCTGAACAAAAGTAAAGGCAACTTCTATAAGCATCTACTACCAGTTAAAAAACATCCCAGTAATCTAGTGCCACCAAAATGCTATGGTGGCACTAAAAACCTTGTATACAAATCTAGAAGCACAGTGGAAAAATTATATAAGCTATCCTACACAATATGTAGTGGTTTTTCTCTTGATTACTACTATTCTCGTGAAATTTGGCCTTTCTCCTTTTAGTCTACAATGGAGCTGAAATTCTGTAACAATAGCAGTGGATTATCTAAACATAAATCACTGTTATTTTCTCGTTTCAATTACAAATGCTGAATTTTTTTAAGGTTTTTTTTTTTTAAATAAGAACTGGCAGGCCACAATATCATGATCTAATGCTATTTATTGGAATCTGTCTGTCACCTTATGCACTTACTTATTGGATAGGCAGACTGAATAAACATACACATTGAAGGGGACAGACAAGTATACACGTTCCAATAAACTGTGAAAAACACTGCCATGATCCCATGATCCAAAAAAAACAACCCTGAAAATAACTACATTTTAGATGAAAGCTGTTTTCAAAGTGGACAATAAATTGCTAAAAGATCCCTTAGTTGCATCAGTCCAGCACTGTGACTAAACAGAAATAAACTATATTTCTACTGTACGAGGAGACTTACTGCCTGAAAGACAAATCTATAATAGCTCAGAAAGAATAATATGGAACAGTTTTTCCACTGAAAGAGTCAGTAGTACAGTTCTTTAATAAAAGTAAGAGGAATTTTGGAAGTAAAGTTATTACTTAGCCTCTCTATAAATACAAGAATTCAGGAAACTGAATAGTAAAGCTACTAGATTCTGACTGACGACATACTTACATGGTATATCCATGAAGATAAGGACTTCTGACTGAGTTTACTAACACTAGCTGTTCACTGTTAGTTACAAATTATCTGTAATATTTTTTGTTTTTCAGTGTATGCAACAATGAATTACAAGCCAGAATGAAATGAATAAAAATATTTTTAAAGCTGTTAGAACAATCTCATTCATTCACCTGAAATACTAAACTAATGCTTTCAAACTAACTAAATACAATTTTTCATTGTACTGGTGGATGAAAAGCTGGACATGAGCTGTCAATGTGTGTTCACAGATCAGAAGGCCAGTAGTATCCTGCGCTGCATCAAATGAAGTGTGGCCAGCAGGTCAGGGGAGCTGATTCTGCAGCTCTACTTGTCTCTGGTGAGACCCCACTGTGTCCAGCTCTGGAGCTGTCAGCACAAGAGGGACATGGGCCTGTTGGAGCAGGTCCAGACGAGAGCCACAAAAATGCTCAGAGGGTTGGAACATCTTCCCATGAAAAACGGCTGAGAGAGCTGGGGTTGTTCAGCCTGGAGAAGAGAAGGCTCTGGGGAGGCCTTACAGTGACCTTTCAGTACTTTAAGATGGTTTATAAGATGGGGACAGTTGTTTTGTAGGCCTGTTGTGATTGGACAAGGGGTAATGGTTTTAAACTACAAGAGGGTAGATTTAGACTGGATAGAAGGAAGACGTTTTTTACAGTGACTATGGTGAAATACTAGAAAAAGTTGCCCAGAGAGGTGGGCAACATTCAAAGTCAGGCTGGATGGGGCTCTGATCAACCTGATCTAGTTGAAGATGTCCCTGTTCACTGCAAGAGCGTTGGTCTAGATGACTTTTAAAGGTCTCTTTCAGCCCAAACTATCCCATGATTCTATGATTTACACCTTCCTAGGACAAATGAGAATATTTTTTAAAAACTTAATACAGGAGTTTCACTACAGGCTTTAAATATGACAGTCAAAAAAACACAAACCAAACATTGCTAAGAAAACATGCACCTAAGGTAAGACAGACACAAAAACCCCAATTTATTTCAACAATACATTTGTTTATTACTAAAAAGAGTGTAACTGTAACACTGAACAATTAGCATTCATGCCTCTTTTCTCCTGTTCCAGGATACAAGACATTTATGTCACACTGATGATGGAGACGGTGAATTAGACACACTGAAAACAAGTGGTTT
Organism: Baryphthengus martii; assembly: GCA_013396935.1. Classification (NCBI taxonomy): domain Eukaryota; kingdom Metazoa; phylum Chordata; class Aves; order Coraciiformes; family Momotidae; genus Baryphthengus; species Baryphthengus martii. Next base: position 2,396 of record VWZK01013957.1, on the reverse strand, counting down.
TGCTGCTCTCACAGATTGCGGCTAAGTTCTTTCCCTTCTCATTGCTCAAAGTTTATCCTCTAATAAGTAATTTGCAAGGCATCTTGCAATCATTCATGAATGCATTAATAAACGTTTCCTATCGCAGGGCTCATCGGGAATTCTTAACAATACTTGTAAGGAGTTTACAGGGCTTCATTTGTTACACAAAGAAAATCCAATAAAATCTGCTTTTTTCTGAACATACTATACTGACCATTTTCAAAATACACAGCAGACAGCTAAACACTAGCATGAAACTGAGCCAATGACCCTGTGTGTACTTACCATGTACCACATGCTTGGCCACTTGGGATCATTGAAATAAGTGGATTGGGTACCACCAGGTTTATAATCCCTCTTTATCCTTCTCTTAACCACTTGCTGTTGTATCCACTCCACCTGCCAACCAGGAAAACATAAGGAAAGTGTTAGGGTTCCAGGGAGATTATCAAGAAATGTGTCAAATATTGGGAAGTTTCCCATTACCATAGTCCAAGACATATTTCATGTTAAAGAGTTCATTTTGTCAGTGGGAAACACACAGCTCACCTTGGCATACTGTTCACTAAGGAATATGTCCAGTTTAGTTGAATCTCCCTAAACAACTACATACATCCCCTGCTAGATGGACTTCATTTGCTATCATATTTTGAATGCTATGTTATTATTTTTCATTATTAGGCTAGAGCTTCTTTCAAATTTATAAAATCGGTTCCTTTTACAAAATATCACAGTAAATTACAATGGTAAATTAGTTAGATTTCTGACAGTGTGTCTGTGGGTGTTATTGTGGTTTCTTTTTTTTTTAATTTTTATTTAAATTTTTATTCAGAAAAATATTCAAACATTTTGCTTAACCAGTACCTAAATCACCTTCACCACTTCATTGGAAAAATAAAATTAAACCATAATTTTAGAAAAGTGACTCTTTGTCAAGACACTCTCAGCCAGGCAGTCTCAAACTTTATTTTATACTAAATTCTCCCCAGGGAGAAACAGATGAATACTGAGCAACAGATCAAGTTACAACAACAACAAAAGATCTTAAAACAAGAAAATAAATATAAGAGTTAAAAATCTAATTCCTAAAGTTCTATTGTCTGTCTGACACCTCTTCAAAGATTTATGACACATTCAGGAAGTGTGACACAAAAAGTAAGATCAACCTTAGAGCAGACAGGACTGTGCAGGTATTCCTGCGTTAGCTGTTCTAAATAGAAGCTAGTTTCTATAGATGTAAATAATACAAACTATCCACAGAGAAACCCAAGTTATATTTACACACATTTAGCTTCCTGACAGGTCATATTTCTGCTGAATTGTTTCATGGGATATAATGATAAAAATTCAATTCACCTCTCTGCAAGACAGCCATTTCCTACTAGCAGCCAACTCTGCACATTTTCTTTGTGCTGTTTATGAGTATCTGTGTACGTACATAAAGATACAAATAAACAAGAGAAGTTTACTTCCTGCTCACATATTTCTTTGCCACGTATCAGAGATGGCATTAATGTCTTCCCTCAGCAAGCTAATCTCTGTGTTGTGCAACCACACCTCAGCTTCAGATCCTTAGATAAATGTAGGTCCATTGACATTAACAGAAATTTTGAGATCTGTATCATGCCTCTACTATTCCACTCTGGCCTCTAGTTTCTGGTCAGATGAAAATATAGGAGCCAGTGCAACACACAAGTTTAAGCAGAACTTCAACAACCTAATTCCATTTCGATATGGATAAACGAAGTGGGTTTTCCTAACAAGAGAAAACTCATTACTATTCACTATGAAAATATGTTGTCTCCATTTATTCATTCAGCTGCAAATATCTCTTCACCTTTAAAAATTGAAACATAAAGACAGCATAGTACTTGTGAAGACTGATACATGCATACACTCATGCCTCAAAAAAAAGTTCCTTTTCTCTGTTTCCTTTATTCCAGATGACATTATCAAGAACACTTATCAGGCAGTTATGTAATACATGCAAGCATAATTGCAACAATAACTTGACACATAAAGAATTTTGCACATATATGGGTATTTATGTACATGCATATATTTTGTACAAGAGCTTGTATCAACTGAGTTAATCTTCAAGCCTGTAGTATAGTAGGTGGTGAGATTTTAGTGAGGTATGGATAAATATTTTTCCATATCGTATCTACTACCTTCTAACAAAAAAGTCTCTGTACTTCAGACTATGTATCTGCTGCAGGGCCATGTTACATGCTGGATGTTGTCCATAATTCCTATTTCCTCAGCTGCTAGCAATCATATGAAAGTAATTTTGCTGGAGGTCTGTGCAGCTTGCAGGATCAGACCCAAAGCCAGAAAAAGAAATACAGAATCATAGAATCACAGAATAATTAAGG
>VWZK01013954.1:0-50298 GCA_013396935.1 Baryphthengus martii | reverse complement strand
ATATATATTATATATATTTACCACATTTCAGTAGACTCTTTTGTTCTTTTAATAGATACTTTTTCATGTATTAGAATTTTAAAATGGAAACATGAAAAAACAAAAATCTTTAAGAAAGATCATGAAGTCCCTGAGGTCATTAATAAAGTATGCATATTCTCCTGGCAATAGGACCTGGCTCTGTATTAAAAATCCACCATTTTTCCTGGTGTTGCACCTGGATTTTTTACAGCAATAACTCTCAGTTCTGTTCATTAGTGACAAGTAACAAATCCAAATTTAAAGAAAGTTCAGTTTACAATTTCTCCTACACTTACCCTCTCCCTGGAAGAAGATAAACTTTAACAAAGGGGTCCGAATAGCCATTGTTGTCTCTAGGAGCAAGGTTTCTCGCCTGAAGGATGTGAATGATGAGGTTGCCAAGGTGTTTGTCATAGTTGATTTGAAGCTAGAGGATGCATTAAAACACAAATTATTTGCTATTTTTACTTCTTAAATGACTCAATACCTCTTTGAAATCGCTTGAATAAAATTTTAGAAGTGTCTGTCTCTCTCTCCTGATTAGAATGAGATACTAGATGATTATGTTGGATCTTGAAGAAATATCTTGCTTTCCAAATCTGCCAGTATTGGTTAAAAAAAATCAAACCCTTCAAACTAGAAACATCGTTATTGATCTATTCCAATCAGGAAAAAGCAGATTAAATGTGAAGCCTTGATATTATTCTGAGCAGTAGTCAGTTTACTGAGTAGGAATTACACAAATGCTGACTATCTGGATCCCAACTCCAGGAAGGATGTCACAATACTATGGAAAGTCCCTTACTACCATTATAGGAGAGAAGGATAAACTACCAAAAAAAATTCCCCAGAAGTCTACAGAAAGTTGAGCTTCATTTATTCTGCTTCTCCTGGTTCCACTGTATTGAAAAGCCAAAGTCAGTTTACATAAGAGAGAACTACAAACTTGGAATTGCATGGAAATAAATACACTGCACTATGTGAAACCCTCAGCAGTCCTTGCTTAGATGTAAAGAGTCTGGGAATTTCTGAAGGACAGCACAGTAAGTGCTCAAATATTAAAGCTGAGATTGAATTTCACTGTGTTTTTATCCCCTTTAGGAATAGTAGCATTTTCTGTTCTTCTGTTTCTATTTCACAAGCAAACATTAAAGACAGCAGAAAAAAATCAAGCACTGACTTACATACGTGACATTTCCAGGGTTGGATTTGAGCAAGAAAGGGGTGAATGGAAATTGTTTTCTGAAAACTTACTCATCAGAAAAATGCAGCCAATAGCAATGACAATTTATACAACAAAAAATACATATTTACCTGAATTTCTCCAGTGATTGGATGGGAAGCAGACTTCGTAGTTTCCGTTGGCTGCCAGATTAAAATACATAAATAAATACATGGGCACACACTCACAAATATACACATACATATATCAGAAATAATAGATTTTCAAAGTTAACTTTTTTATAGGTGGTGTTTATACTGCTGTATTGCTACATACTTTTAAAACCCATTTAATTGTCTCCAATTTCTATGCTCAAAAATAGTATAGTATATATAGTATTTCAACAGCACTTAGAGTCCAGTCATTTTGATCAGCCTTTGGAGAACTCAAACACCAGTCTTCACAGTCTCAGCAGACTTACTACGCAGGGAGACGTGAGGAGAAAAAGACATAGAGCATTAACTTTGTCTAACAAAAGTGAATGCTGCAAAACAAAACCAAATACAATGTCAAATACAACACAGCCATACTCCTATTGAAAGGCAAAGGTTACACTAGTCTAAATTGAGTTTAGATGAAAATGGGTACAAAGAGTGGAAAAAAATGGTACTAAAACCAAGTGATGTGTATAAGTGGATTTCACAATTGCAAGCCATCTCATATAATGGCTTTTGGTTTATTTTGTTTTCTGATAATCTATTCAGCTACACCACTTCATCTTCAAATTCCTCCACACACTTTCCATGACATGAAATTTAAATTTTCTGTCCTCCTCTTTACAATGCTGTGTAATTGTGCTTGTTCCTCTCTTTTCTGTATCGCTGAGCTTTTCTAGGCTACTGACTAATGCAATAAAACTCTTGGTGTCTTTCTTTTTCCCCTTTTCTTCCCTGCTCTTTGTTAGTAGTTGGATCAGCAGTTGCTTCAAATCCTGGACTCTCAAAAATATGCTGTTCTGTTAAAGAGCAGTGCCTTTGCACTACCCTGGATCTACCTCTAATCTGCAAGTCATCAACCAAGCAAGAAAGCTCTATCTGGCTCAGTAACAGGATTTGAATATTTTTGCCTTCTCTCCACATATTCTTTCTTGGTTGAATTAGCAGAAAACAAAGAAAAACCTACTCTTCTCTGAAGACTAATTCAGAAGTCATCTTCTCGTATTTTTCCAAATAGGAGAAGTCTGACATATTATTCTAGGTAATAAGGATTTCTTTCACTTTCTGAGAAGAGTAAAACCCGTCTGTCTTTTGTGTGCTGTCTTGCCCTCCACAAAAAAATTAGAATCTTTCTAAGGATGTTGGATATGAATTGCTTTAAATAAGGACAACACAGATCCCACATCTCCTGGACCAGAGCACAAAGTTAAGGTGATTCCCTACCCTTTTCAGGTTTGTAATGAAGAAACATCCTGTCAGTTACTCAGATACGCAGACCAAAAATAACTAGAAAAATCCTAGCCAAACACTAGTGCAATAAAAACACAGGAGAAAAGCAGCTCAAACCCACCTGTTATATAGTTACACTCACTGTCTTGTGTTGCCTTATTTTTGTGTGTTTTACATGCTTAACCTTGCCTTCCAGATGTGTTTTCTTTTGAACACAAGCTTTTTCAGAGAAAAAAAAAAAGTTGATTTTTCCAGAAATGCATGTGCCTCTCAAAAAAAAAATTCATGGAATATTTTCAAATCAGCTTTTCTTGGACCTTACAAAGCTTTCAAAAAGTGTAATCCATTTAACAGCTAAAATAGGTCATCAATAGTTTATAAAAAGTTCTGAATCTTAAATGGTGTTTTAGTTTCATAGCCATCTACTCCTTAAATTTGTTTGCTCCTTAAAAGAATATTCAAAGAGAGAATTTCACTTCTTTTGACAGAGACCTACCTGAGCATCATGCAAACCTTCAAAGCATGGCTTAAATGGCTTATATTTCTCATGCTTTACCTCTATAAATGGATTTTATTATGCTTTAATATTCCTGATCTAAGCCTGTGCTGGCACTGACAATACTGACAGTGCTACAAAATAACATGGAGTTAGCTATGTTAAGGCTACAAAATCACAGCCGGATAGTTTAATGATCTAATTTTTGAGAAGTCTGAATAGCAAAAGCAATGAGTTTGTTCACTTCATGTAATACAGAATGTCTGAGCATGGATACTGTAGAAGTTCAGAGAAAAGGGAATGCTGAATTTGGGTGGGATTTCCAAAGCTGTTTAAAGAGGAATTCCCCTTAGCTGCGCAGTTACTTTGCTTTCATCTACTAGTCTGTAAAAATAAATTTGCATTTTTACATTTCTATATCATTGTTAAATCTCTGTATTCATTCACAAGGCTGAGATTCAGTATATTTTGTTTTCTTTCTTCATATTTTGTTTTCTCTCTGATGGCAGTTGATTTAGAACTGACCATGAAGAACAACTCAAATATTTTAAAAAAGCATGAATAATTTAGGCCAAAACAGACCTCTCAAGGTCATCTGGTCTAACCCTCAACTCAGAGCTCAACTAGCTTTGAAGTTGGATCTGGACTGAAATGCAGAGATGCAAATAAGTATCTTTTTTTTCTTTTGTCAGGGCCTCAGTGAGGATTACTTTGAAAAGAAGAAAATGTATTTCACTGCTCACTTCTCTAGGAGCTAAAGGATCTAAGAATTTCAAAAAACAACTCATTCTTCGAAATACAAAGACAATTAAATGTTTCTATAGGGCATTTATATCCTGGATGTAATCTGCACCATGAAATGATCGTGCATTTACATTACAAAAGAAATAGATCTGCACAGGATACAGTCAGATCAAGGCCCCCAAAGGTTAAATCTCCTCTGTGATGGCTAATCTAATTTAATTCTAATTTATTTTGATACTCCCTGCATGCACTCACACATCCTGTGTAAGAGCCAGTGCTTTGTAATGCTGTCACATCTGCTGGAGAAGGCTGTCACTACTACGATGTGAAACTCGTTGATGCCAAGCCCTGATGCTATGCACTATTGCTCTCTGTAGTATTGGGACAAAGCACTAAATATGAGAGAATCAGTATTGCAGAAGATCATACAAAAAGCTTGAAAAAAATATAAAAATTTACTTGCTAAAAATAAGAATAGTTGCAAAAACAAGATCTAGGCAGTTTGGATGTTTAGTTTGTCATGGTACTTTGGCAAGGCTGCAGCCTGTCTAGAAATCCTGTCAGCCCAAGGCAAAGAACAGTTCCAGAAAGGATGAGCAGTAGCTTTCTCTTATAACAGAGTTCAACACCATTATAAACTTGGCCTGCAGTCAATGAACAGAAATTATACAAGTCAACAAGAGCCACAGTTGTTATGAAATAAATTAATCTCAACAGGAATTTCAAAAATAAGCAAAGAATGTTTTAAATATTTACCTGATTAGTTTTGACTTTTGCATTCCCTACATAAAGGCATTAGTTTTAATAATTTTTTGTTTCATCTTTATAAGCCTCCAGCTGACTTTTCATAAAAGATTACTAAATCCTCTGTGAAGTAGGAGATTAAATTTCTGCATCTAACTTTAGGTGACCTGCTACAGTGCCAAAGCTGGGAACCCTGTCTTCTTATGTGGATGAAGAAGGGCGCCTCTTCAGGATACACTGCATGTGAAAGATTTAGGGATCTCCACACACTATGCAGTGAATTTAGGATTATGATTCATCTAACCAGATGACAGGAGGTTCAATGTAGATAGTGACATCTGCACTAAGACTTCTGCTCTCTCCTTTCCATGCAGTGCATGCACTTCAATGGCAGGTTTTATCCAGTCTCATGAATTGTACTTCTGAAGTATGTTATTCTCACTGGTAAACATAAAGCACATGGCAAACTAGTTCTTATGTAGATGTATAAAATATCCAGAGTCAGGTATAATGAAACCAGCTATTCATCTGATGATCAGGCAATGCTGCCAGATCCCTGAAGTTAGGTGCAGTAAATCTTGACATACAGATTTAACGTGTTCATCGTGTATCTGAATTAGTTCATAAAAAGTCTATGGAAATTGTGGTGACAGAATTACTATCCAAAACAAACTGTTCAATAAATATATTTACAGTTTTTGCTAAATTGCTGGATGAAAGAGACTTTTGTGTTTCCTCTCACATGAAAGTTATGTGAGTATATTGAAGAACTATCTGAAATGAGCAGGCACCACTTTCTGCTTTTGATTTGTATAGTACTTAACACATTTGGAGTTCTAACCTCAGCCACAACTTCAATAGTACATAAAAAAAGAAAAGTGTCAATAATGCAGTAGGAGCCTGACAGTCCCAAGAAAGAATAAAAAAATATACAGAGAAATAAATATCTAGAAAGCACCTTGTTTGCAATGTAAAGCTTTGCTTTCAGTAGGAAGACAGTGAGTAGCTGGGTATTCAGGATAACAATCATCTTTAGCTATCTTGCATTTGCTTGAGCAAATGCAGTCTTCACAGGATTGATTTCCACTTCAGTTGTTAACTTTTTTGACACAAAATGCAAAAATGTGACATGTGATTTTACGATCTACTAAATTCCCACTCTATCCTTTCCAGGTGTGCAGACGGGGGCACAAGGAGAAAGGAGTTCAACTGAGAAACGGCCAGGATATCGCAAAGGAAATGAGAATTTATGCTTAACAAGTTCACAGGAATTAGCTAGTGACAAAACACATTTTGCTAATTAACTTATTTTTAATTCTTTCTCTGACTTTCAGAGAAATGCTTAATATTGCTATGGTTATTCATAGTTTGTAATACTTCAAACAGTAGCTTAGTAAAAGAAGGAAACTATGGTCTTAGTAATATCAGCTTCTATGGACCTAGTATCTCACCATCATGTAGGATACACTTAAAAAGCAACAACAACAAAGAAAGAAAAGCGCAACTATTTTGTTTAAAAATAATATTGAGAAATTCTTTTTCAGAGAGGGTCCAGTCTTTTATGACCTTGGATAAATTGTGTGATCTTCTTTCCTTGTGTCCAAATTTTGTATTTTAACAGCAATACTCATCATTGTCACAGAAATGAATTTATCAATACATGCTGTGATTTCCTGCTATACTAAAGAAGATAAATAAATAGGCAGTTTCTTCTTGTCATCAAAATGTAATTTCCACATAACTGAGAAGTTTCATACCTTGCTGCTGTGACGCTTTTTGCTCACTGAGGGAGAACCAGGCTGACCAGGGCTGGGAACAGAGCTGGAGGTGGCAGAAGCGGTTCCAGAGTGAACATGAGATCCCTTTTCCACTCCTGAGCAAGCAACCAGAGGTGACTGCTGTAGAGAAACCTTTTGGAGCTCTGCAGCCAGCTGCTTGGGATCAACCCCTGGTGACTTCGCTTTATCTACTGGATTAAAGTAAGAGAGCTTTGTAGTGATAACTGGTAGTACATTCAGATCCATCTTGTCATGAATACAGGGACAGGATAATGACCTTTACAAATTTTCATGTAATCTATTTGTATACTTTGAAGATGCAAAAGGCAACTTATAAGAAGTAGACATCTCCCCCACAACACCAACATCCCAATTCCAATCTTTCTACTCAACATGCTGTCAACCGGTGTTACTCATCTCACAAGTTTTCTGAGATGGTTATTCTCCAGATGAACTAAAATAGGCCTTGCTGATCATGCTGAATCATTCTGGAGCAAATTACAGTTTTGAAGACTGGCCTGTGCTAACTTGAACTGTTTGAAACTGATCCAGTTTCACCAAATGTCTGAACTTTGTCAAAATAAGCTTTAAGAACAATTTTTTTTTATATATATTAACTGGACATTCAATAAAACTGAACTCTGCTCCTGAGATAATTTGTACAAAAAAATAAAGAGAAAAGGAGCTCAAAACTTTAGCACCATACATTTATCAAAGACAAATAAAACGAAAACAAATGAAGAGTAAAACCCCTGATTCATCTTTCCTTATTACACACACTTATGTGAGGCATCTGTGGTAGGAGTCTAATTGCCCTCCCTGTTGTTCGGGAATGAGTGAGGAGAATTTAGCCTTTGTAGATGGCAATCTCCACTTCATAGAGAAATGAGGTCTAGTAATTTTGTTATGTGCCTTAAAGTGCATAGAGTTAAAAGAACAGCAGGCTCAATTTGCTTCCAGATTCTCAGAAGTATAAGAGGTCTAAGGCAATATGTTAGCCTTATCCTGCCTTCTAGGCAGTACTTGTTTGTTCTTCCTAGAGTGAACGGAGATTGCTTCCTTTCCAAAGCACAAACAGCCTGCAAAATCGCGGAAGTGATGGCAAGAAAGACGTTGCTTGGCAGCCAGAAGGGACTCTAGAGAGTTGTTCCATCTCAGAAACCACTAGAAGATTGTTAGACTATGAGGAAACATGTGTGAAAGAATGGGGGAATTTACTCTTAGTTCTGCTCTTTCTCATTTTGAGTTTTCTCCTTTAATAAAAGATATTGTTTATTCTAGCTTTTATCCTTTCAAAACCCAATTTCAGTGTCTACGAATACCTTTGGTGGTTTAGATCTGCTCACTAAGAAAAAAATTGTGGGTAGCTCTGTCTCAAAGTGTTCACTTCCAATCAATATCAATAACATCCACTTTCAACAAAAGGTAGTTTGATGGTAAGTATATTAATAGATGGAAAGAGTTGCAAGGTCAGAAAATGGAGGATTTAATCCAGGTGACTCGAGTACTGATTGATAAAAAAGCAACTGCAAAACCACAGAACTCAGAATGGACCCATGAGATGCTGAGTAAAACACTCTAATCTGCACTGATCTTGCTGAAGGACTGCATTACTGCTAAGACTGTGGATGTTGGTTCAAAGTTAGATTGATAGGACTAATGCTATGACTGGAGACTGCAGTCAAGTATTGATTGAACAGATGAGAATCCCCCCCAAAGCACTGCCATCTTAGAAGTCTTTCAGTAAAACTTTGCACAAAAGTTTTTTGCATCCCTGCATCCCAGTAAATACTGTATTTTCATCACTAATAAAAGGCCACGAGCCTTATATTAAGCTGACATAGGCCTTAGAACTTGTTGTGTGCTATTTGGACTTGCTCCAGTTTGCTAGGAGCCTTGTTTTAGCTTGTCTGGCTGCTATAACACATATCTAATCATCAGATGCTATGACCTTAGTTTGTCTGAGTTACGTTTCACCTTATTAATTGTATGGTATAGTGCTCATTCTTAATAATATTGATATATAAAGGCACAACAGTAATTGCACTGTGTAGACTCAAGTATTTCTGTCTCCAGATTAACATTGCAGTTCATAGCATCACAGGCCTGGGGTGATGGCATAATGCTGCAAGGTTTGGGCACAGGATGATAGCCCAGGCCCCAGGGATACCAGCAACTTCTGGTCAGTTATTGACATTGATGCAAACTCAGGAGTTGGGCAAAATAAATTTTTGGAGCCACAGAGGAACAAAGAACAAGAATATATCACATATAAAGTGTATAATATCTAGTCAAGTCATATTCTATGAACTGCTGCTGACCACTGAGGAAAGAGCTAGGCATGCTAGAAAACACAAAAGAGGCCCCAAGCAGATCCTGAAGTGAAGAGGAAGGAATCAGCAACATCATTCACCTCCCAGCAATGAGGAGTCAAAAACTCTCACCACAAAAATCACACTCTCCCAGTAAATTCCTCAGGACACTGTCAACTTGCTGCAGTGACCAAAAAGTGAAATTTCTGCCCACAGGGCCCAGAGAAGCTCCCAAAGGGGCACCATTATACTATAGTTTTCTGTGGCATGTATAACATGTATAGATGAAGGGATAGCTAGTGGGAGGTTTTTCCTGAATAACAAAAGATAGCTGCTGTATTGTTACTGAGATTTCCCTTGTATTAATTAAATAGTGTAGACTGAGTCAGTATGGATTGAACCGGGCTACTAATAGTATCCAACAGTAAATGCTTTGCTTTGTATATAAGGTGTGGTCCCCTTTCTGCCTATGGCAAGATGTAGGATGCAAGACCTGAGCTTGCAATAATAATATCCTAGCTCATATCGCACCCTGTTTTCAGTTGCTATCCAGTCCGACAATATCAAAGCAACAGCTTTTTCCTCACCTGTTGCCCTTACTGGTTCATGCAGCTCCAGATGCTGGGGATTCTCAGAGTCTGAGAGCATGTTCAGATCCCTAAAGAAAACAATGAGAAGCCTGAGACAAAAGAAACTCTTTTCTCATACCCTCATTATTGTATTAAGTAGATAAATGAATCGTGGTTCATGACAGAAAGCAGCTTCCAAGCATGGCCCCTTCTTAGCTGATACATATTTGCAATGCTGCTAAAGAGCTGAGAAGAAAAGGTTCTTTTAAGGTGAAATCTTTAATGGATTAAATGCAAGTTTACAAATTTCTAATGATGTTTAAATGACTTTCACCTAAAGCACACAAATTTCTGTAAAAGCAAAGTTAGTGCTAAATTACCATCATTTTCTAAGTCCAGTAAATTCAGTGAATTGTATGTGTACCAATGAGAGGAGACTGTGGCCTGACAATGGAGATATTATTGTTTATAAACACATGATTACTAACATCTGCCTCAGCTTATCTTTCCTTATGCTTTTAGAAAGAAAAAAGAACAAACAGACCTCCCACAACCACAGTGAACTCTTGCTAATTACTATATTGATGCTTCATGCTAAAAAAGGTTCCACCTTAACAATTAAATTAAAAAAAAAAAAAAAAAAAANCTAGAGAAAAAAAAAAAAAAAAAAGCCATGAAAAGCCAAAAAAAATGGAAACAGAAAGATGGGGAAAAACTCACAGTCTTACACATATTTCTGCTTCCCCACTCTGTTGAATTATAATGCTCTGGACTTCTTCATAAGTTTTCCCAGTCAAGGGGATGCCATTCCATTCCAGCACCTGCATTCCTAAGAAGGCAAAACAGCATGAGGTCATGCATGTAGATTTGGCAAAAGCATCAGTTAGACAGCTTTGACAAGGAGATTTGATGTGACATTCAGTGAATTTTGTTTAAATGGCACATATTAGCAAACCTCTTTCACTTCACACAGAATGGACTGTTGAATGTCATTGTCCTATCAGTTGTAACAACTTACCTGTCGAAACAAGTCAGGAAATTAATTCCTTTCTGATTCAAACCATGCACCCTCCGCAGTCGAGGCTGCATGACATTGAAAAAACTTTTGCAATATCAAAAACATGCACACCTATCAACATGGCAAGAAACCAAAAAATTTTATACATCAGACATTTCTTGGCCAGCCATGGTCTTGGAAGATAACTGTTCCCTACAGTGTCACACTGCTGTTAAGAAGCAGAGACTCAAAACAGGACTACATTTGTGAATGTGATCTTGTTATTCAAATGCATTTTCTCTAATTTGTCACTTAAGAAAACACAACAAGATGAAGGCAGTTGGGCAGACTGAATTTAAATGAAAAATGTACCTTCATATTTCAAACATTGGCCTAGAAATATTCAGGTTTAAATTTTTCTTCCATGTTTTTCTTACGAAAAAGTGACAAAACAGATTAACATAATTTGTTGTGCAAGATAGGAACAGAGCCATGATAAACAGGCTGAAAAATACTGTATACTGATCTAATCTGTTGTGTCTTCCAAGTATCCCAGGACTGGGCCAGGAGACCCGGCACAGAACAAGGTATCACTATAAGAAAGTTTTATGCTCAGTATTTGTAGAGTCAATGCCTCTATAAATCATGTGAGGTATATTCTGATAAGGTGAGAAATATTTTGGTGACAGTAACATGCTTACAAAAAGTAAACTGTAGATACATATCTGGGAGTTACAACTCAGGTTCTTTGAAGTAGTCATGAGGATGACTCCAAAGAGATAAAATTCTATGATTCTATAATTCTCACTAATGCACAAATGTCAAACTCCAAGTCTAAGGGAAAAAAAATGCTTACTGGGACAAGATAATGAATTCTTTATAGTCCACTAAAAGCAATGTATTACAAAACATCTGAAAACCACATCATCCACACAGCAAGGAAAACCACAAACACTTAGCTTGCTTCCACTTACACAGATAAAACCAAGTCTTCACCTGGGTCATTTTTTTATCTCAAAATCCTGTGCTGTTGCATATAACAAATGGGAAAAATAATGAAGTGAAATGTAGGGAGAAAAATATGGAAAAACAAGCTGCTAAATAAAATATAATGAGAATTGTTCATGGAATAAAGCAGATGAAATTACTTGACAATGAAAGATTATGAGAAATAAAGACTATAAATTTGTATTACAAAATTTTCCATAGAATTCCGTGAATTAGGATTTGAAATATATTTGCTCATAATGTTTCTCAGTAAGAATTTATCATTTAGTTTGCAGCAGTTTGCAGAAATACAGACTTTGCAGAATGACTGAAAGTGATGCTCAGAAGGCAGTAAAGCCAGCTGCTTACTGCCAAAATAGATGTCTTTTCCTAAAATTTAGCCCCTTTCATTTACCAGCCATCATTCAAAAGCATGATCTTGCTTTTGCTTGTTAGAGCAGATCTGGTTTTAAGCTCAGTTCCTCTGGAATAAAGCAGCAGTAATTATGAATAAATGCATCACCCCCTGATTTTCTGCCATACAAATATAACAGCAAGCACTCTGTCTTTAGAAAGCTTCTAGACAGGACAAGACTGAAGTTATTTTTATTTTCCTACCAATGCGTGCCTTCATAATATTATCATCGCATAGGGCTTTGAGTACAACAGTACAAATCTCTTGAGAAAGACAAGACAAGCCACCACTTCTATGTATTGACAATGAACAAGAATAAAACTGGAAAGTTTTACATGTTTGAGAAAGTGGTTAACACCCTTTTGTAATAAAAAAAAACAAACCAAACCAAAACAAAACCAAAACGGTTTGTTGTCAAAATGTATCCAGCCAGCATCCTAGGTTTTTCACATGTTGTTTGCACGACTTCAAAAGAAAGTTTACCAGGTGAGCAGTAAGGCTATCATCAAGGACTTTCTTTAATTTAAAAACCAGCAGGAAGAGCCTAGCTGAGTACCACTGCAGTGCTGGGATTCGGAAATCAGGTGTAATTTACACTGGTGAGAGTTTCACTACTGAGTGCAACAGCACCACAGTCACTCACTTGGTCAGTAAGGCCAAGCACATGTCAACAAAGGAGCAAACTGAAGGAAAATTGAATCTCAACAGTCTTGATTCACACAGAGATCCATTTAAGCTGTCAGTATAGCAGTATTTTCTCTTTTTCATGAATGTTTAGAATCAAAGCAATTTAGACATAACTCAATTGGTCTGACTAAAAGCCCTGGGGCATAAGGGAAAAGTTTTTAAGCAAGAAGTTGATTTCTCTTTTCTTAAGGAGTAACCACTAATCACCTTTTGCTGGAAAAAAAAAACCACGTTACAAAGAAAACCTTTAGGAGGAATGTGAGTCTAATCAACAAAAAGAGGAAGACAGTACCAAGAACTCACAGGAGACTCATGATAAAAATTTTTTTTTGCCTAAAACCCAGTCACATTCTGTAACTGGTCTTGCGTAGTTAGGACATGTTACTCACATTTCCAAAACTTTGCATGCTTCAAAACATCGGTTTAGTAGACAGAAAAACAAAGAGGAAGATGAGAAAATTTACATTGCTCCATGACAACTCTGCTGACTGAGGAAGAACTAGTAATTGTACTGATTATTGATTTAATAATTTCTTCCAGCATTTTTTTATTTTATTTTATTGGGATGGCTACATCCTGTATTGCTGGTGAGCTCCCACAGTCAGCAGATCAGCTTTATACATAAGACCTGCTCCACTAAGTGTGCTGACACTCATGATTTGCTTAGTCTTTTTGGTATCTACTCTATGCTAACATTTAAACCTGGAAACAGAGTAAGTTTATAATTTCCCACAATTACAAAATGATTATTCCAGAGAGGCAATCTCATGCATCTACCATGGAGATACCCACATTTAGCTAGATGAATACCATCCTTTCCCTTAAAAAAAAGGGTAATGTTACAGTCCTAATCTATAGAAACAGAGTAAGAAGTAAGAGCGTTAATACATTCTTCCATATGTATCTGTTACTGGCCACAGCTGGAGATAGTATCAAAATGTAAGTGCATCTTTCCTCTGACACAGGACAGCTATGGTGTTCTTTACAAGTACCAAATGAGTATCTCAACGTTTCCTGTATTTGTTATAGTCGTTGCTCTCAGTGCTTAAACTAAGAGCTTGCTCCTGGAGGCAGGGTCAGTGCTTGGGCTGCAGAAGTGAGGAAGGGCTCATGTTTCACCAAAATCCTCCTGGGAAGGAGGAGGTGGAATTTTGTTGTATTGCATGATATTGCCATACTTAACACATGCAGCTTAACGCTGTTCAAGACTGCCAGGCTCTTTTTAGCAACTAGTAAAGTGTTAACATTTATTATTTTTGTTTAGGCATGAGTAGTCCAATTATCTGTTAACTCTTAAAAATAAAACCCGAAAATTGCATAACTAGCTTCTTTTTTTCTGAAATTTTGACTAGTCATCTGACAGCTTGTGAAATGGAAGCTAAGTACTGGTGAAACCTGAAATCTGCTTTTAACAGCGGGGAGTCAGGGACTATTAAGAAGCATTAAGAGGTGCTTTCCAGCCTCAACTATTTTGTTTTTCTGTGTAAAACAGTTAATTTTTGCTTCATAGACTATGATATCTTTTCATCCATATATGCTATAGCTCTATGTATCAAAGAAAGCAGAAATAGCTAATTCTAGGGATATTAAATCTGCACTGTAATGTCCATAAATAGTTCAGAGTGCAGTTCCATGAATTATCTGATTTCATCTAACTGAGGGTAATGAATAATTGTTCCTTACCTCTTTGAACTCCTGTACTTGAGTGGGTATGCACTCAAACTATCGGTTTTTTTTCACAAAGAAGAGAAATACTGAGTGACAATGAAAAAGCTGCAATATCAAATGATCAGAAATTAGTTCTGTTGAAATCTCTGTGTGTCTAAATCTTATAGTCCATTTAAAATCTTGGTTTAACTTGTCAGTTTTAAAAGGTAGATATAATTGCGTCTTGTATCATGGATCACAGTATTTAGGAGAAATTTAAACAAAAATAATTGTTCTTTGTCCTTCTACTTTTTGGCAGAGGTACTTTGATGTAGTTCCTTTGTGTAGACTCTGCCCTCACTAAGTAGTGATTAATTAAGTCAATCAACTGTCATCCTATTTAAAATCAAACTGTAAGAAACATCTGAGTACTGATAAAGTGAACCATTGTAATATTGCCACTTTTAGGAGTTATGCTAATGAAAAGGTATTCAAGACAGACTTAGAGTGATCAAAAAATATTACAAACTATGGTCTTGATCCAACAACAAAAAAATACCCTTAACTTTCAAATTAGTTCTTGCCACTGAATTTGCTATGCTATGGTGATACAGAACCCTTGACACTAAAATTGTTGCTTGTAATGGTTAACAGTGAAGATTAGATGATATTATGGTTATGTTAAATGCATTAACCTACAAGCATTTCAGAAGTGGATTTCTTTAATGTATATGCAATCCATGTTCATGGCCAATGGTTTAAGGACTGTTTCTTCGGAGATGTTGTTCAACTGCTGTGGCTCTCTTTCTACTTACACTAGTTTTAGGAATTCCATTAGCTTTCCTCCTGACTTGCACTAATGAAACACTGATGCAAATGTTCTTTTAGAAAAAAAATCACATTAGTAGATACTGGCTGTACAATAGCTTTGGATCCAACTTTACTCTGTATTTACGTACACCAGGAGTGACATAGGATTTAGAGATTTTATAGAAATGACAGATTCCCTCAAATGCCAGTAATAGGACTGATTCAGACCCACAACCTTTGACTGTTTATAATACTGTGCTTAAATAATCTAAAGAATTTTCAGGAGAAACACATGCTGCAGAAGAATATCAAATAAATGAAAACCTTTTCTCTGAAACAAGAAGAGCAGGGAAGCTCTCAGATTTGAAAACTTACATGATTTATTTATCCACAGAAACAATATAGCAAAGTTGCAAATACCCTATGCTGATGCTTTGGAATACCTCATCTTAGACCCAGAAGAGCTACTTCTAGCTTCCATTTCTGTAACTGGTAAGTCCTTGGCTTTGCATTAAGAACACTGTTATTTTCATTTACTCCATGGAACAATGCATTTATCAGTTGTTACATTACATGACTTCATATAGAGCTGGTTGGAGAGGGATTTGTTCCTTTATCCTGCAGCCTTGAGAGAGAAGCTGACTATATTGTACAAAAAAGCAACTGAAAGAAAGGGAAACAGAGCAAAATAGAAAAAGTGTCAATGATTTCTTTGGGGGTTGGGCATGGCCTGGATTTGGAAAGGCTAGAGCATCAGTTCCCACATCTATCCCAGACATCCTTGTATAATTTCCATTTTTACATCTGCCTCCTTAATAGTGACCAAGGGAAAAAATATTTATTTCCAATGACATATATATATATATAAAAATATATATGAAGAGATCCTACTCTGCTTGGATAGCTGCTCTGAATAAATATATCCTTCCATACACCACTTGGGTGATAAAGTTGTATTGTTTAACTGAGTGTGATTGTATAATGGTAAAAAGGCACAAAACAAATAATAAAATATGCAGATAGCACACTCTTGGTACCAGAGTTTCTGATTGTCAACTGGAACATACAATAGATATCTCAGTTTCCACCCATCTTCTGTTATTTTCCACATTTTCTGTCCACTTCAGAGTCATCTTTGAGACACGAGCTGGCTGCATGATTAAAGCTGAAGTTGAAAGGAATCTGAAAATCATCAAAGGGTTTTATTTCTCTGAATACGAGTCCCAACATAGTTGCTTCAAATATAGAATTGCTAAACTGAGCCACTGATGATCTTTTAAATTTTATTTCCATCTGTAACACAATGTACAGTATCATAAAATTAATCTTAGTCACTTTGTATAGACTGTCATACTGCAGTCTCCTATTCATTATATCCAAGGTGCCTGAGGAGTGGTAAAAACACCCTTTTTTCCATTGTTCAGAGTCTCTCCTACTGGAGGAGATGCTCTCCTACTGGAATTACAAAATAACTAGACACTACAGTACTAGAACAGAGCCTCTAGATTCTGTTACATCATAGTTATACACACAGATTGCTGGAGTTTATTCCCTGCTTCTTCATAGTTTGCATTGTTTATTCTTAAGCAAAATAAACATGTCAGTTTGAGTTTCATTTTTCACTGGTGCAATGCTTACAGAGGAAAAGAAAATTGGGCTCTCTAGGCTAGCAGCTTCAATCAGTAGGATGTGAATGTTAGTGTCTTTCTATTTCATAGAAGAATTAAAATTCAGAAACATTAGTCTGAAATCCCAGAAAGTGCTATAAAACTTAGATGTGCACTCAGAACAAGGATAAACTATATCAACTTGCAGTATGACATTCTGCACTGAATTACTTTATGGTCTATTTCTCCAGTTATTTTTCTTTTATTTCTAAACTTTCCTGATGGTTAAAAATAGGTTGACGAACATCAACGTGCTAATGTATTTTCCTGTACTGCTGGGCATGAATCACACCAAAACTCATTATTTTATAGAGACACCTTAACTTCCTCTCCCATTCATCATTCACACCCAGGCTGAATACTTTCCATTATTACAATAATTATTATATAGACAACACTTAAAGTTCTTAAAAATGGTTATGCTGTTCATCAAACAGAAATAATATGATGGACCTGCCTATGCCTCATGACTGATATGTTCCCACTATGAAATGACATTTATGAAAGTACAGCCAGAGCAAATCAACCTTGTATTTGGGGTATACCTGGCATTTACAGGCAGCTATACACCACGCCACCGACTGGTACAGCTGCAGTTATCAGCCCAACACCAAACAACTCTCTAATTTAGTCTGCCTTCAGGTTTCCATATATTGGCACACGACTCTGTAGACCAACCTTCAGTTTGAACTACGCTAAGGCAACAAGCAATGATCTGGATGTGTTTGTACAACTGGAACAGAAGATCTTGCCAAGATAAATGAAGATTAGAGTTACTGTTCATGAAAATAACATGATATAAATTATATATTTATAGTACTTTCACCACTACTCTATTTTCAAACACTATATTACATTAGAGTTACAGACAAATGATTGGTTATACCATGCTGAACAAAATGCTGTAGTGCATCGTAATTATTTAGCGTTTTGGAAAAATAAATGTTTTTCAAAAGATACTGCTCACTGAAACTACAGAGCATAGTGTATTTACTTTGCTTTCAGTAGTGTCATATGAAAGATTAGAATGATTTTGCCAGAGAGATGAGCTTCCTGTAGAGACCTCTAATTTAAATGAAAGTCTTAAACATCTCATTATCTGGTTCTGTTCACAAAAATTTCCACTTTAAAAAGCAGTTTACTATGAATCCAGTTTGTTGGTTTTTTTTAAACCCTTCTACTAACATATATAGTAGAATGAAAAAGTCTCTTTAATTCAAAGTCACCTAAAGATCAGTAAACAATGAGTCTGCAGGAATTTCTCTTTGCTTTCTCATTGGTGTGTGCAGAATTCAGTGGGATTTTTTTTTCTATTTCCATTTTTGAGGAAATAAAAATATTCTCATTTACAAATCTAGTTCTCTTAGTCCAGCTTCTATCAGTTACAACTGAGAATGGAGTGGTATTTCGGTTTGAAATTTTCTTTTGGAGGGGCAAGAGGGACATGCAATGAGATACAAGCATATAGTTCTTGTGGAAGTTAACAGAGTTTCTCTGAACAATCACTCTACATTCCTTAGTTTCTTAAGAGTATAAATTACTACAGCAAACATGTCAAACAAAGTCTATATAAAACACTGTTCCGTTGTCAAAACAATTAGACTCCAAGCACAACTCTTAATTTAGATTAAAAGAAAAGTGACATAACTTATTAGTGTTAAAATTTCTTTTGTACTTCAAGTAACATAAAAAAAAATCAACAAACTTTTAATGCTGTCTTCTACAGAGGACTGAAAATACCCATACCTCATGCAGGAAGAGGCCCATTGGCTGCTGCTAAGATACCTGTGGCTTGATCTTCCTTTTAACAAGGTAAATCTCTGCAAAGATCAAGCTCAACAGAGTGGATCCAAGATAAACCCACCCTCTCCAGCCTCAGTAGCACTAGCGTCTATATGTCAATGGAGGACTTATACATGACATTCTCTTCTGCCTCTTCTCTCTACTCTACTGCTTCCCTTTCTTCAACCAAAATATCCCTCATTAAGACCAGTCACCATTGCATTTATGAATGTAGGACTCTCAGAAGTAATGACGGAGGAAAGAAAAGGGGATTCATGGTACACAGGTTAGCAGGTCATCAACATTTCAAAATATTCATATGTGGCTTCTCAGGACACTTTGCTTAGGAAAGAGAAAGCAGCCTAAGAAATACAAGCCAGAACCACACTTCAGCAAATGACTGACTAAACCAACATGAAGCCTGAAACCATAAAGAGACAATGGCAGGAAGATAAAGAACAGGAATGAAGCCATAAGACCCTGAGATAAGGAAAGAAAGGTCAGAGAGTAACCCAGCATCATTTTTCAGTGACTCATCAAAGTATGAGGTAGAGAAACAAAAGATCACAATCACTATGAGCTGCTAAAAGTGTGCAAAAGGCACCTTTAAGACCATCACATGGTTGCCAATTTAAGAACCCAGAAGATCAGGTCTTAATAATCCTCACTATCTATACAGGCTGGGTGATGAGGTGAAAGAAAGCAACCCTGTGGAAAAGTACTTGAGGGTACTGGTGGATGAGAAGCTGGACATGAGCCAACAAAGCACACTTGCAGCCCTGAAGACCAACTGCATCATGGGCTGCATCAGAAGAAGTGTGGTCAGCAGGTGATTCTGCCACTCTGCTCTGCACTAGTGAGACCTCACCTGGAGTTATGAGTCCAGCTCTGTATCCTGCAGGGCGGTTGGACTAGATGACCTTTGAAGGTCACTTCCAACCCAAGGCATTCTATGATTCGATGAGGATAAGAAGATTCAATAGCTAGAATCCCTTGCTCTCTGGACATACCACTTGCATATACACATCCTGGTACTTAGTAGAATGTTTGAGAAAATGAGTTTATTTAGAAAGCAAAACTAAGAAAGAACACCAAAAGAAATGTTACTCTTAACCAAGGATTCCAAACCTGCTGCCTTTGCTGCTGCTCCCTAAAGGATCTGCACTGCCCTGGAGGTCTACCCTTGCTTGCTGGAGACCCTGTCTGGTCTCCAGCAATGGCAACACTACGGAACTAGAGTTCAGTTCAGAAAACAAAGGAATTATTGGGATAACTCGAACACTGAAAGCATGCTATGAATGAAGGAAGGTCATGTAATGCATTGGATGGCAATGCTACTTAAAGTCATGTACAAGCAAGAATGGAAAGTTTTTGTGACTCAAAGTTAGCAAACTGTTGAAGTAAAAAGTCAAGCCTTCTTAATGAGCATGACTGAAGACCTTAAAATATCACTCTGTCACATAGGATAGAGTGAGATCTTTACTTGATGTGTTCTAATAGGAGTCACTCTGCCAGATAATCATCCTCTATACTCTAGGGATAATTTTAGAGTTCTGACACTATGTGATTATTCAAATAAAAAGTAGCATTTAATCACTATTACCTAATTTGTGAAAGTCATGTAACCTGAAAACTTAGGAAACTGAATGCAAACTGCCGGCCAGTGCTATGAAGTTCTATGAAGTATGTGTCTATTTTTCACCTGTATACATTTAATTATCCTGTTTGGAAATAATGCTCATCAGAATGCACGTAGGTAAGGTATATCCATGATATTATTTTGGAACCAACATGTTCACGTTTTAATTCAAGCTGAGCTAAGTTTTTTTCAGTCACATAATGAGTTTTCAGATAGACAGATTCATTATCATTGAAGTTATTTAAAAAGTAATAATAAAAAGAAGTTTTGATATTATTTTAGTTGGAAAAATTGAAGTAATTAATTATCTTTCTTTTTAAAAATAAATAGCTTTTCAATTTAAAAAGATTTCTCCAATTTTTCTATTTTTAATTTATGTAATATTTGAAATGCAAGCAATTTTATCTCATTTTTTCAGGAAACAGTTTATTTCATAAGAAATCCAACACAGACACAGGCACAGATGAAAGGACATTTAAACTAAAAAGGAGCCCATAATACAAGCTTAGGTAAGATATTTACTTTTCAGATACCTAAAAATATGTGCATTGATTCCCTCATTTGTCATCTAAAATTATAAATCTGCCCTAGAAACAGAAAATGACTTATTTTTCATCAATTTAGCAAACTGGTAACTGTACCTTATCAACAATGAGAACAAACTGAAAGACAGAGTATCTCAGGTGAAGAGCATTAATGGGGCATCATCAGAGACCAAGTTGTAGCTCTGCTTCTGCTTCTGCTACAGGCAGCCAGGAGACCACCACAGGCAAAACAATTAGCCTCTTTGTGCCTCAGTTTCTTTATGTGTTAAAAAGGCTTGGTGGAAAGATAATGGTATTGCACATTAACTTTCACATTTGCAAGCCACAAGCTCTATTAATAAAGTTAAGTGTGTTTATCAGAAGTCTTGCTAACATTAGTAGAGTTGTAGGACACAGCACTTGTGAAATATCAAGGACTGGGTACCAACTCTTAAGCTTTCATATTGGTATGACTCATTCATAAAATATTTTAGTGGAAAGTGTTACAATTATTCAACTTCAAGAAGTACAGGTTACATACCTGCTAGAGAAATGAGGGATACTAAAAGTTAGCAGTTAGAAATGACTGGCATTTTAACAGTAAAATTGAAAACTTCGGGATTTCAGTTTTCAATAAATATTTGTTCTTCCAAGTTCAGTGATAAGATTACACACAAATCCCATTACTAGGAACATCTACTGAGCGACATTAATGGTAGTCCAATTTCACTGCTGAGTTCAGAGCAATTAGGCTCCCTTATGTGATGCTAAGGCTGCCCGGAGCAGTGTTTCCAGTTGACAAAGTAGCCTTTCCTGGGAGCTCAAGCGCTACTCACTGCCTTGGCACAACCTGCACTAGAAATTGGAAAAATCTGGCAGGTTTAAATGTGATTTACGAGTATACTTTATGAGTAAAGTCAGAGAGATATAATCAAATAGGGATGGAAATTTGTGCGTGGTCATATTTAAGAGTACAGTTCAACTCAGTTTTAGCTGAGATTGAGCCATCTCTCCCCCATCTCACTGCAGGGGAGTGAGTGAGCAGCTGTGTGGGGCTTCGCTGCCTACTAAGGTTAAACCACACTTGTATATCTGCAACATGAATCAGAGAAAGCTAAGTGAGCCTCAGTAACAACTGCCATAAATCTCAGTGAGAATGGTCCATAATATGCAACTAAAATTGCCTTTAAAAAAGAAATAAAATCAATATTTTAAAATCAAATAATTAAATTTGATTTTATATTAAATAATTTATCCTCTTCTCACTACCTTAGAATGCAATTCTAACTGTCACATGAAGGTTTGGTTTTTTTAACATCTCTGTATACAAATTTGATCTGCAGTACTTGATTAAGGAAGCAGCATTATTCTCACAAATAAGTTCATTGTAATAAAAATAAAATCTGTGCATGAAGAAGGAAATAGCCTTGTAAATAAATGATGTAGGATTAGTCCCATGGTTATGTCATTCTCTCCAGGGTTCTCTAAAAGGAATTTGAATCACAATTACTGAGGCTATACTGTACATTCAAGACGTGGTGGTGACCATCTGACACCTAGCTACCCAATTGACTTACATGAATACTCACAGCAGATGTTCAGGCCCTATTGCTGTTACTGTAATTTATGTCTATTGTAACAATTTTTTTATTTTGTTATAATAAGCTTTTAGAACTCAAGTCATAGCTTAAGAACTCAATATGAGAAGCAGCAGACAGGGAAAAACAGAAAAAACAGTCTGTGAAGACCAAGAACTAATCAACTCTATTCCAGATAGGGTAGGAGACAAAGTACAGGAAAGGAGCAAAATAATGAAATAGTAACACAAGTATATTCCTGTTTGACTGTTCTGTATTTTCTATTGTTGTCAAATTCTGATTCAAAAGTTGGATTTACATTATTCCCTGAAGACATGAGGAACATTTTTTTTTGACACAAGCATAGAGTGTCAGAGTTGCAATAATAATTTCAATAGCAAATCCCTTACAGCTGCAGGTTCTTGGAGGGAACTTGTAGATC
Organism: Baryphthengus martii; assembly: GCA_013396935.1. Lineage (NCBI taxonomy): Eukaryota > Metazoa > Chordata > Aves > Coraciiformes > Momotidae > Baryphthengus > Baryphthengus martii. Next base: position 27,853 of record VWZK01013954.1, on the reverse strand, counting down.
AGTGTGTAGTTCTTTTTTTATTGGTTTTAATAGGACTAGAAAAAGTAGTCAGTATTATCACCTGCAAAACCAGCTTAAATTGTGAATGGTAGCAGGATGCAGAGAATTGGGTGCGTGTGTGGGCACTCATGAATGTTTACAATTGAACTTTTGAGCTCTCAGGTAGAAGTGCCTACTTGCTAACTGCAACCAGGATGATCTGGTTTGAAATCTTTATAACGTCTGAACTAAAGGAAAGTGATGCTTCCTGAGTCATACAGTTAACAATGAAAAATGAGCCAGAACCACCAGTTAGCAGACTGATCACGTGATGTGCTTCTGAACATAGACAATTTTGACTGAGGAAACTATGGGGGCTAGTGGGCCCAGCAAAAAGAATTGGTGCTTAAAAGGAGGGCTCTTGAACAAAAGAAGTTGCCTTGGATAGGAGAATCATAGAATCATAGAATGTTAAGGGTTTGAAGGGACCTCTAGAGATCTAGACCAACCCCCCTGCTAGAGCAGGAGAATGGGGTCTGGAAAGAAGAAAGTGAAGACTCTTAATTGGAAGAAAGATGTGGGAAGTGGGGGAGACCCTGGAGATCCAGGAGATGGATGGAAATGAGTGCCAGGGGCCACCCAAGGACTGTGGCAGGGGATGCCTGAGACAGGCACCGAGAAGCAGGTGCACAGTAGGAGCCAACATGATGTCCTGCCCAACCACCCCAGGCAGTGGGTACTGGAAGGGAAGGTGGGATCTCCTGAACACGGTGCTGGGCCAGGAGTGAGTGAGTGTGAGAACCGTTCAGGGACAGGATGCTGCTCTCCTTTGGTATCAAACAAATCTCCATATTCAGGTCCCCTGTGGGGAAGCATTCATCGTGTCACATGGGGTAAGTACAGAGCAACTAAGTATAAACCAGTTAGAATAATTGATCATATTACATTCATTGCCTCTTGGCTTTACTAACTCAATGTATGCATGATTTTATCTATCTATCTATCTATCTATCTATCTATCTATCTATCTATCTATCCATCTATCCATCTATCTATTTATTGATTTATTTTAAATCCTTGAAGTTAGAGCAAGTTCAAGATAGCTTTGGCATGCATACTGATTAGCAGCAGCTTCTATGTCTACTCTTTATCTATGCTAAAACAAATACTCTCTTACCAGCCCATCCCTGGATACTTGTGTGTTTTTTATGATCACCATTTACATACTGAATTCAGCATGCAAACACAAGGAAGACAAACAAAAGAAGTGTATGACACCACGTGCCCTTACTGAAAACTGCAGCTCTAGAAATATTATTTATGCTCCTCCAGGGAGAGAAGGTTCCCCAGAGGAGAAATCGCTGTTACCCCGAAGATGACAACAGCCACAAGAAGACCCTGCTGGCAGCTGATGACAAGCAGAACGAGGACAGGGCTGGTAGTTTCAGGGCTCATTTTCAAGTCTCCTGAAGGCACTTTGAAGCTTTTCTGCTGTAGTAATGGAGTACATCAAAACTCATAGGGAATAATACAGCCTACGAGATGTGATTTAAGACTTCTTGGGTCAAAGGATGAGGAGATAGGATTGATAAAACTGTGGCTAGATAGGGGCAGGGAAGGTGCCTGAAGGAGGCATCCCCAGCCTAAGTGCTGTGTGCCGATGGTGCGGTGCAAGCACCTGTCCTGCTGTTTCTGCTGCTGTGCAGCAGTCAATAATTGCTGCCTATAGCGGCAACCTCTCACCCTGTAGCAACAGCAGTAAAAAGTCTGTCTATTTTGGTGCTCGCATAGCCTCAACTTAGCAACTACAGACTAGTCCTACAACAACCTCTGCCCTATTTCTTAAAACTTGTGTGTCTCAATTACGCATCAAATTCATATTTAAACACCAAACCATTAACTGAATTCTCAGCACTGCATTCTCACTTTACCTTTACTGGGTATTGCAATGTCCTTTTCGCTTTCAAAAACATGCATCAAAGTCAGATATCGAGCATTATTTTTAAACTGCCAAATTAAGTGTTAAACTGGTATTTCAGCTCTGTAGACTCAAGCTCAAATGTGTATTATGGGTCAAAGGAGTTTGATCATTTCACTATTTAATCTTTTAAAACTGCTTTGATTTTACCAAAGCTATTGTACGGGTCAGAACCTTTTTCTCAGGACTGAGGTATTAAAATTATTAGTGTAAAACAATGTGAAAGAGTAAAACAATCATCTCTGCTTTTTTACATCAAACCACTAAATATTCTTTCCCAGGCAAACAGAAGAAAACTAGATGTAGTATATAGGTGATAAAAATTAGATATTTTCTTTCTCCTAGAGAAAATTTAAGCAGAAGCTTAAAAGTGAGAAACTGTATCTGTGAAATACTGTGAATCACTTGTGTAACAATAGGTGTGTAAATAAGGTAAAAATATATGCAAAAGGTAAATATGTCAGATGAAATTATAAATCCCAGAAACATATTGATTACAATAAAAGAGTAAAGTACTACTGATACTCTGTGCTTTAGGGATGAAAAAGTTTAGCAATTCTCCTTGGGTAAAAGGTATCCAAGGAATTGCTAAACTGCCTATCAACTCAACACCATTTCAAAGGCACTTCTTTATCTTCACCAAAACTAGCAATTATTTTCTCTAAAAATACTGAACTAGATTCACCTCATTTGATTATTTTTTACAGATGATAACAAATATTGTCTTGAATGTATACAGTAAATTTTAAAGAAAATAATAAAAAGCCCATTCACTTTCCCAGTTCATTCCAAAAGCTCAGAGGCAATAGAAATGTAACTGCCCATTGTACTTCTTCTCTGCCAGTTGCCTGAAGCCTTGCAGGACCACTCCTGATCATACTGTACACCTCTCTCTCCACAGGTAAATTAAAAGAACTGAACCCAAAACACATCTTGAAGATGTATAAATACAAACAGCAGACAGAAACTTGGTTTTATTCCTATATGCACCTGTTCAAAGCATGTGCTTTTATAAATTCAAATCCACCCAACTGAGAAGGATTTTACTTGTCCTTCCGCTGAATTCAGTGACAGCTGAGAACCAGGCATGATATCCATATTGTAATTCTAATACTAATGCTCATGTTCTAGCTACGGATGATGCTACCGGGTGGACAGGCTCAGGTAAGTAAAAGGAGGTACCCCATCCTACAACACATAGTTACTCTGTGGAGGGCCATTATGCTTGAAGTATAATGGTAGACTACACAAGAGCATGCAGAAAGAGTTGCCTGTGGGTTACTAAGTAGAAGACACCATGCTGTGCACTTGCCTAGGGAGATCTTGAATCATCCAGTCTGTGTCATAGTCACATAGATGACTATATGACTACATATCTGACTATATGTGTGTTTGTGCATGTGTACAAACATAATTAATCATATAGACATATCCATACGTACATCTATACACATATCATCGATGTGTATGTTCAATTTACTGATTTATGCTAGATGGTTCATCCAATCAAACAGAGATACTCATGTTTTTTACCTGTTTTACTTTCCAAAGCACATGACATACATTCAGGTCATCATTCCAGCTTTTGCAGGAATAACAATTGTTTACAGAATTGTTCCCTGTGACAGGCATTCTGTGGGTGTTGGTGTCGTCCAACTCCTTTTTTGCTAATGTACTTTGTAAGTGTGCACCTGTTGATAAAAACCCCGTGGGCTAAAGAAAGACTTTGTTGACATAGTCATGATTTCCACTTAGAGAGATAGCTATGTCCATGGAGTTATAGCAGTAAACATGTTTAAGGATACTTTAGAACAATCTATCTCACTTTGACAAAATAGCTAGTTAAATTTCACACGTTGCAGCACTCAGGCACAATAATTTAGTTTTGTTATGCTGCTGAAATTGAGGAAGCTGTGTGATGACCCCAGTTCATAAAGTTAAAGCAAATAAACACAGAAATCCTTCTATTACCTGTGGAGCTTAGTAAGTCTTCGCCTCTAAAGAATGCATGTTACAACCCAAGATGTATGAGTAAGCATACTGAATTAGAAATTCTTAGTGTGAAGCATTAACAAATATAGGTAATAGATCTTTACAGATCCCTTGCAAAAGCATTCCTACATAGAGTTGAACATACTTGAAATTTGGGATGCAGGAGGTTGTCCATTAGGTGGCACCAAATTTTTCCATATGTAAGGAAACTGTAGGCACCAGAGAGAAATGTTTATCTGCCAGTTGCTATCAGGTACTCTCCCAGCTAGTCTCCATTCAGAGACTATCCTCTGAGATGGTATTGTGGCCCATCACTGTGCATCACTGACAGGTATTCATCCACACAGGGAAACGTGTGCTTCAGCCCATGTTTAACTAACCACTCATCTGGTATAAAGCTTTTTATCATGTCTACCAGTCTGTCTGCATCATACTCAACAAGGGTCATTGTGGCACTTGAAGATATGCTCAGTGCCTTCTTTGGATCTTCACTCTTCCCTAAACAGTGGGAAGTGTTTTTCTTGTCTTATGTTCTCTACAGCTCCTCAATCAGAAGAAAGCCCCTATTTTTCAACTAATCAGTCAGGCTCCACTGTGCAAATTGTAGACCTATTACTATCACTAAGACAGACTGATATTTCTAAGAATACTTAAGTGTTCTATGAGTAAGAAGATGAAATATTATCTTTTCTTTCTTTAGTGTTGTCTAGGACTGAAACTGTTTCTACTTCCCCATTAGCCATACTTTCAGTAGTCATGAAAGTCCTTGCCTAGAATTTTGCTTCTTTTTATCCTTTCTCTTACACACAACTCAGGAACTCTCAGTTCTCTCTAATCAGTCACTTCAGACCAATTGGAAAGGATAACTGAAATAAAAAATTTTGCTTTATTTGGACATAAGTAAATGCTTATTTCTACTTAGCAGTCCCAAATCTGTCAGTATGAGCGGAAAATGTATGAACTATATGGATTGATTCCACTTCACCCACACTATGACAGAACTAATTTAGCAAGCTCAGTGCTCACACAGTGATGAACATTGCCTGGAATGACTCATTTCCTTTTGCTGTGTCATTTTAAAGGTTAATTTCATGGGGTTCTGTTCAGCACATTATCTAGTAACTAAGAAATAATCAGACCTTCTGTTCATTGAGGTGAGTGGTCAGTACTGCTAAATGGCACTATTATTGCACTCGGATAGGTAAATGGTGCTCATCTTTCCCATGCAAATAGATTCTAATGATGAACATGCACAATAAACACGAGCGATGTCCAAGGGAGTTTGATTTTCACCACACTGCTTTTCACACAGTTCTAGAAAACCATTGGTCTAACACTAACCATATGATCCTAATGTCCTCTTTACCTCCTTATCTGCTCTTTTTTACCTTCTGCCTGCCATAATGTAGCTAATGTGCAGCCTAACCCTCCCATATCAGCCTGTCCCAAATTTGAATCTAAACCTCTTCCCTGTGTCTTTAACTGGTAGTTTCTTTCTGTAGATGTATATCTCTGGCTCTCTACTCTATCCCTGTGTGCCTTTTATGAATACACTTCAAAAGAAAAAAAAAAAACAACGAAACAAAAATCATAAAAGCATTTACGGTTCTACAGACTAAAGAACAACTATAGTACAAACTCTACTGCTGGATGATTTTACGGCTCTTTCTCATCTGACAAATTACCTGTATCATCTTTAAGGCCTTATGGACTTTTTAAGACTTAATACTTCTTAGCATTATTAGCATGTCCTTTTGGTTTGGCAGCAATGAGTCCCCAGGGAAAAGTCCCTTACAGCCACAACTCATAGATCTGTGCATAATATTACATAGGTAGGTGGATATAGCCAGCTCATTATAGATCAAAGAACATTATCATTATTAAATCAAATTATTAATATATTTCAGTGGTATTCTTCTCAACATTCAGAAGTAGACATAAAGCTGCAGATTCATTACTCTGTATCTTTGAGCATTATTATCAAACTTCATCACCAAAAATTGCAAAGTATTTCCTCTGCGTTTCCTTAATATCAGAAGGCTGACACTTCTTTCACACTTTATTCACGTGAGATCTTACTATTACTCAAACTGTTCAAATCCAGTTCAAGACCTGAATGAAAGTGCAGAGTCATTCTGCATGTTGTACTTTGCACTAACAGCACCCACATCCGAAGAGAAGGATTAACATGTTATAAAAATATGAATAAGCCACTTCTTAATGTGCAATTGTCTGTCACATAGCAATGCACTAAGAACAATCCCTTTCATGATGGTCAACGTAAGACCCAAAATTTAAATTCATATGAATCAGCATCACAGTCCTACAATAACTGGATTATTTTACAGTTTCATTGGAAATAATTTTTAAGAAAGCTCCTATTTCATAACTAGGTGATCTGAGTAATAACAGGAACACGTGCAATAATGCCAGGAGGAAAAAAATGTACAATGACATCAAGCAAGAAAAAGTAACTGTGCTGAACTCCTGCAATTCCTGTTTATGTCCATTGGGGGAGAAACTGCTCAGCATCTCTGACTTTTCCTTGGCACTTTGCAACATACATTCCTAGGAAAACAGTAGTTAAGAACTTAGGAAGAGGGTTGACTTGAGCTGTTAAAGAGATAAATAGAAGTGTATGTCTAAGAGGAAAGGCTGCAAAATCACAAATCTTGCTTTAATTGTACATCACATGGCAATACTTAAAAAGAGATGTTGATGTCACAATAGTCACTTCCAGACTTTCTCAAGATTCATGAATTTTTGCTTTACAATAGCTTTAATAAAGTCTTATTAAAGTAGTAAACTTCCTAAAGTCTTAATGAAAATTCTTTCATTTTTATAAAATGCAAATATGTATGAAAGTGTAATGCATTTTCAGTATTTGTCAAATACTGACTTTAAATATACAGACAATACACTTCCACTTAGTTACCCTGTGAGGAGCCCTCAGAATTAGTCCTGTTGATGCCCTAGCATACAAAGAACTTTTTTCAGGTGATTTCTTTTGGTTTACTTTAACATAACTGACACCGAAATCTTCTTATTATGAACACTTATCGTGTGTCATAAGAAGTATGTCTTTCTTATTGCCATTTGTTACGTTAATAATGCACAAAGAAGAAAGCAATGAGCAATTAATTTTCATGTAAATGATGTTCTGAAAAATGTCAGCCAAAATAGAAGTGTATGAACATTAGAAAGAAGCACCTCACCAGTATCCATAGAAGAAAAAAGACATGAAATTTTACAACTGAACAACATATAACCAGACTTCACAGTATAAATTTTTGCTGCTATCAGACTCAGGGGGCTACCTGCTACTTACTGGGAATGACATTACAATACTCTTTATAGCTATGAATCATGAAGTGATGTGCCTCTGAGAAAGCCACAGCCACAATCATCATGGAAAATAGCTCAACGTTTTATCTAGGTTATTCTTTCGGTAAACGTTCTAACATAAGTGTTCCCCTGTTCAGTCTTAATCATTTTCCTACATTGTACGACATTCTATTTCAGGTGAATTATTAATTTCAGCCTGCAACTCTGCAGTTCAGTATAAATGGCAAAACGGTTCAAACCAACTGTAATTAAGCTAAGATATGTCAATTCGCAATGTTTTGCTTGTTTTTCATGCAAGATGCATATTTAGAGCAAGTAAAGATGTTATGGCATCCCTTGGAAAGAACAGGAGACAAGCAACTTGCTCATGTTTTTACCCAGCACATAATTTACCTGCACTATCTGCCACGATAACTGAAAACAATGGAACAAATTGCAGGAAATTTAACACAGATATACTGGGAAATATGCAAGAACTTGGGCTTTAAGAACATTATTTGAATGCTTTTGATTTCATTGGTATGATCATACTTTTAATGACGACTATGTCAGCTTTTAGACATTCAAAATACACAAGCTACAATTTCATGCTAAGTACCACAGAGAAAAGTATTAAAAAACGGTTAGACATTCTTGAAATTCATATTGTGTCATGAATAATCATTAGTGAATGTTAAATTCTGCAGTAAGGTTTTTAAATGGGGATCCAAAGGCTTTCATGTTATTTGCCTGGGACATGGCTGCAGAATTTTCTTCTCTTTCCACACATTAAATACTGAGTACAACAGGACGTCTTCGCACAGGAGTGCAACATACTGGTTAAAGACAAGCTGACAGTCAGTGAAGATCACTTCAACCCTTTGCTATTATATTTTTATTATCTGTTTTCATTTATTATATATATATATTATTAAGATTGAAATATAATTCTACATACTGCACTGTTTCTAAAGTGTTTGTAAAGACCACTAGTGTCACATAACAATGCAGATTCAATCTCTTTTTCCCTTTCCCTGCTCTTCAGGCATTTAACTGATCATGTGCACACATCATCACGATCAATTTAAAGAGGGTGTTCCTTTATTAAAAAATGTACAACTGAGCATCTTGATATTGCAATTTTATGTCTCAGGTTGAACTGATCCGTGAGGACACAACAGAAGTTGCAAAATTGTGTATAAACAAGGATAGAACTAACTATAATAGAAAACTATTACTTTAAAAATCCTTTTTAATGCAATAAAAACAAAGACAAAAAAATTGAACTTTCTCAGAAAGTGCCTGAAGTATTCCACTAACTAATACCTTTGGGCTTATTGTTTGAAGGACAGATCAGCTGCAAAACAGAAAGCAAGATTCAATTCCAAATAAAATGGTACTGGCTGCCCATTTTAAATTGAATTTAATAGTAAGCAGCTCCATTTCAAACATAGCTCTCCTTAGAAGCAGAAGTAGTTGAGCAACTGAACATCAACTATGTTGGGAGAGACCCAGAATCAAAGTTTCCTGCTCCCTTCACAGGTACCGAATCCCTACGTTTTCACATAAAAGCTGTCAGGATCAGCTGCAACATAAATGTGATGACTTTGAAATATTCTTAAAAACTGCATGTTTCAAATGCAGTGTGAACCACCTCGCATACATTATGTCCTTTCAGAGATGTAAGCAGAGATCAGACCTTGGATAACTTAGTTGCTATCTGCCCACGCCTGCCAGACACCAAGATCAGCAGTCTGGAATCTCTTTGCCTTTAGGTTTTTTCACATTTTATATTCCAGTTTGCTTCTGCTTCTACACCCAAGAAAGGAAATGTCAGTATATAGTGAACTAAAAATTCCCATTCTACCATGTATCATTTGTGAAATTTGATCTCAAATATTCCAAGTAAATAGCTACTACTGGAAGATTATTACTATCTTACTAAGTTGAATGTAATTGACCAGAAAGCCTTGCATTTTGTAATGTTAGTACTCTTCTCCCACAACCATCCAAGTCAAGACTATTTTTATTTTTCCAGAAACAAAAATAGTTTGAAAAGTTACCTAGAATGTATTAATGTACCTAAAAGATAATTTCAGAAGTTTTCAAACGGACCATAAAATCCAAAGATCTTAATAGAATTCTGATGTCTGCTATGTTTATAGAGGTATCAGTTTTACATTCATTTTGAAACTGAAGCACTCCCATTACAAACAAGGAGAAATAATACAGATTTCAATGAGTTCTGGCTCAAACACTACAGGATCTGTACAGGAGAAAAAAAACAGCACACCTTCTGATTTTTGGGCAATATGTCAGGCAATAAATATTTTTTTAATGAGAAACAGTTCAAAGTTGGAAAAGGTCTGTTATCAGTTACTTGTACCAAGGTTTAACTGAAATCCAGAGATATATTTTGATTCTTTAATAGCATTTTTTCAAAATATTTTTGTTTTGTTGGAATGTGGAATAAAAATAAGATTTGATACTCAATTTCTGCTTGAAGAAATGATTTCAAGTTTTAGTCACTAATAATTAACTGGCAATTCAATATCTGCAATTTCACTTACATTTTAAGTTGTATTATTACATTACAAATATACTATAAGTGGCGCTTTTCTTGTCCTTTTTATATAGATATGTGAAGTCGTAACTATCCAATTTTACATGGTGTGCCTCAAATATGTACTGTAGTCAAAATGATAAATCTGCATAAAGAGTAATAGTTTTTAATCAACATTTTGCTCTGTTTTCTGCCAAATAATATAATCACCTGCTCCTTTTGTCTCAAAGAAACCTGAAGATTCCCATACAAGGTTTTCCCAGCCATACTTTATGGATGATCTAATTAGATTTTGGATTAGAATATGCTTCAAGAAATTGAAATAAAGTCTTTATGCAGTTTTTTGAAAGTGCTTATAGGATTTTTCTTTGTTTAAGATGACTACTAAAACATTTTCTTTATTAATTTACATAATATTTCCATTTTGCAATGTATTATATTGGAAAACTGATTGCAAAAAAATATTTTTTCTTCTTCAAGGTTCTTTATCACTTCAATTGAGTACGAAAATCACTGTCAGATCAGATTAGGTCAGAGCACAGTAAAGCCCAGTTCAGCATCTCCTCTGAAAACAGTTGATATCAGGTATTTCAGAAGTTGTTTAGAAAACTTGGAAAATTCTGGAATAACTTGATTATGTAATTCTTTTTGTTTGTTTGTTTTTCTAATAGCCTTCAGAGATTGGTTGGTTTAATTTAAGTAATTTAGGAAATATCTTGTTTTTCTGTACTTCCTCTCTGTGTATTACCCAATACTTACAGAAAACACAGGCTTTATCTATTTGACCATGACACTTTTAAAAATACTGAAATGAAGCACTGACCAAGCATTTCCAGCTTGTGCCTTATATATTACCATGACCAAAGTCCATTGAAAAGACAGATCATGTTTTGTCTACTCTGAGACAATCCACTTTCAGCAGTCTTGATTTCTTCAGATTAAAGAAAGTCTGCCTGCTGCAGTATCTAGTTTCACTGGCAGGAAAATGTGCTCTTTGCAAAGCCACTTTACTTCTGGGAAGTGTGTCTTGCAAAAAACTAACACATTGCCTCTGAGATACTCAGTGACAGTGGCTTACCTGTTCAGCTGACTAGGCATACAAGGAGTTTCCTAATGAAGTATCCTTGTAAAATCCCGGTTCTATTTGACACCTAAACTAAATCTGTATAAACTAGATGCCTTATATTGTGAAGCATGGAAAAGTATTATTTTCTAAGTGTTCCTAAGTGGTTTCAAATACCACAAAACAGATTTAGTAAAAAACAGTTGTGGACAGTGTTGCAATAACCAGCTTTCACAGATTCCCAGGTCAAATGTTCATATTGCAAGTCTTTCTTCTCCAATTTCAGCATGCAGGTGCTGAAACAATTCTTACCCCTTCTAGTGATTCTGGTTTCCTTCTCATGTCTTAGCAAAAGGCCACGGTAAACTCTCAGTATAACTGAACTCCCACCATATTAAGAACAGAATTGAGACCACTGTTACTGGGATTGCATATGAAATGGGTAAACCAGTGTGAGAAAGCTTTTGTCCTTCTTTTCCTCATTCTAACAGGTACAAGGTTAATTATAGCCTGTAAGTGACAGTGTGTCCTTTCTACTAACTTAATTTTTAGAATAAACTTCTCCTTAAAAAAACCAAATTCTAAACATTTCCTTACATGCTGAATGCCCACTGCCACACTTAGCAAGAACAACGCTGTACATTTATTAATTCTTACATATTTGAAAGAAGTACAAGGCAGAACAAAATACACAGATGAGAGGAGCACAATTATGCAAGCGAAGATTTACAGCTGATAGGAGGCATTTAGGAGTTTGTTTACATTAAGTCCTTTCTAAAGGGCTGTAGGGCAAAGCTTTCAACTGAGCTATGGCATTGCCTATTATTTTGTGCACATTTCCTTTGATAAAGTCAGTTTCTGCTGGGACAGATAAACCTGAGCCTGTGGCCCAGGGGATATGTTGAGAGCAAGCACTCTTCTCTTCTAACCCCACAGAATGAGCATAGACAGCACAATAAATCACTAAGACTAATGCTCAGAGAACAGGGTGAGGTTAATTCTTTGTTTTCTCTAATGCAGTAATAAATTAAAGCAGTCAAAGTGCAAAATGGAAATGCAGGATTGGCAGACTATTTCTGTTCATTTAAAACCTGATCCAAAGTTTTTTGAGAATCTTTCCTTCCTTCTTGTGTTCCTTTTAATTTCTTTTCATAATTTTCCAGCTCCATCATGCTATTTACTTTCTGCCAGAATTGTAATTATCTGAGGGACTCAAGAAGGAATGCTGGCTCATCACTATCCCTAGCTTCATGGGGACTGGAAAATCTCTTTTCACTGTGATGCCCTGATCAGTGTTTCTAATTTTAGCTGGCTAAACAGCAAGCAGGACTCACTACAGTCTTTTAAAGCTCAGGAAGATCTGGTGCCTACTGCACTTCCCACTGATAGATGCTCAAGATCAGTCAGTTACACTTGAGCCCATCTATAACTCAGGGATAAGAGGGAAGTGTGGCAAGAGGAGTACGGGGAAGGATAGCGACTGCTTCTGTTCTGGTTTTCCAACTATTCAGGTGTCCACGACCATTCCAGTCACAATGCATTTTCCAAGCAATATTCAAAGCATGTCTATGATACAAGACACAGTTTTCGTAAGATGGACAGCCACTACACAAGCTATTGCCTTTGCAAAAGTCCTTCTGAAACGGGGTATGCTCTTGTTACTCATCTCTTGGTGATGGTGTTATCCAAACTAGGCCCAAAATGATTCAGACAAGCTGCAGAAAAGTTATTCTTGACACTGTCTTTATAATCCTTTCATGGAGTGGTCAACAATTCAATTTCATGCTCCTTGCTCCTCTTTTCTGTCATATTCTGTTTCGGGTAGAAAATGCTTCTCACTGGTCTAGATGTGGCCCTCTTTTTCCAGTCATGGCATGACGTTTTGGTACACCCTGTTCACCTCACACGTCAGTCCTGGTAAGGAAAGCTGTGTTGTGGCAGGCAGTGAACATGTTTCTGCCCGTACTAGCTTAATATCTGTGTGGAAGTGTTCTCTATGATCATTGCCATGGTCCACGGCTTCAAGAGATAATAAGCTGTGTCATCCCATAACTGTTCCAATGAAAAGTTTTCATTTCCATTGAAGGGATGATTCTAATCTTTATTTGGCCTCGTATTAGGGTGTTAGAGAAAGTGAGGCCTTCTTAAAAAAAAAAAGAAATTTGGATACTCAAATATATAAGAATATGTAAGACTTTCTATAGAAGAAAGAAAAGAAGCATGTATAAATAGGGATAAGAGGAAAGGAGAGACTTCCAATTTTATTTCCTGAAGGCATCCTAAAGTTCTAAGATTGCACAGTTTCTAAAGATGAAACAGAGCTCTGACATTCCCAATAAAGACCCACTCATGCAAAATACTCTCCTGACGGGAACAGGTCATGGAGCCTGGGGAACAAAGCACAGTTAAAAGAAACCAACCGATTTGGAATACTGATCATTTGCATCCTAGCAGATGAATCTGAGTCTAAATACATTGATGCATTTAAGAACCCGTTGTCAATCTTCAGACTTTGATGCTGAGGACATTGGACCTACTGTTGGACATGTGCTTAGACTGCAGGTGGCTCTTCTTAGAGGATCTTGGTGTTTTGAGGTGCAGTGTTTCTTGCATCTTAAGGGAAGGAGTTACTAATTTAGATCAAAACAAGTGCCTAAGGATTGGACTGAGGGGCAGGGCACCATTAACTACCACAGAATTCTCAAATGGCAGTGCATTTTGTCTTCTCTGACCTACTTTAACAGGGTGGCATTATCTTTCTTTGTCTGTACATATCTCAGGTAGTTTTTCTTATATTATTATTCAACCAGCTTCAGGATGGGGAAGCTTAAAATATCCCTGTATAATGAATATTTTTATTACAATATAAAATGCAAAATTCACCTGAATTGAATAGCATGCCTCTATGCTAGCATGGACTGTTTATTTATATTCGAAAATTCTGTAGTGAAGGTCTGTGACTCATAGGTAGATGGCATCCTTCCATGACACCCTAGAAATGTTACATTGTTACATTTTCTATAAAATAGAAACTGGGAGGGCTATTTCAGTATTTCTAATAAAAAGAGGTTTTGTCTTCACTATATATGATTTTCTTATCTTTAAGTTTGGAAAGATATTGTTTAAATGAGGCATGCATAGTAAAAATAAACATGCACCCATGAAGTAAAAAAAAAAAATCTGATCAGTGTCACGGTTGCTGTTGAGTGAAGTGCCAGTAAAGGCAGCAAGATCACCATAAACCAAACTCACCACTAGCTTTTAGACTATGCAAGTTCCCCAGATTGCCAGCAGACTAGAAAGTCGGGGAATCGCTTCATCTCAGTGAATGTCAGCTGGTTTAAGCATTGCAACACAGTATGCCTGGCTGAGTGAAAACCTGGAACTAAGACACCCATGTTTCACCACATCCCAGACTCTCCAGTCATCCTGTTGAAATGGCCCAACAAGAAAACTGAGGGCAAACAGCAAATCTATAACAGTTGGTAACACACATTAGTATTTTATTTCTGCTCTTTACTCTAGATTCTTCTGTTTCTGAAAAATGCTGGCAGAAATGCCATTCACCCAGATTTACCAGGTAGAAGGAGCACAGACACATCTACCAAATTGACACAGTCCCTGCACTTGATGAGCTCAGTGGAATGAGTCTTCCACCTCCAGTTTTTGTAATGTCAATGAGTGATGAATCAGAGATATTTTTGACATCTGAAAGCAATACAAGGTGAGAGAACCAAGAAGACTGGTACTTGCCAGTCAGAACTATAAATAAACTTTTCAGCACTAAGACTCCTCCAAAGCTATTTAAATAGGCTATTTTTTTATGGATTGCTGTTCCCTAAGGAAAGGAATACTACCTGTATTTTGAAGTGTGACATTTCTTCATAGATGCAGTCAGGCAGACAGCAGGTAGGACTTTGGCTTCCTTCATAACTACAGTAAATCTATCCTTATTCCTTATGCTATTGATAGGATTTTCAGACTTCACCCAGTCTTTTCTGGTTTTAGAATTGGAGGAATTAATTAAGTTGATGGGATTTTTCACAGTGAATCATGTTCTTAGAAAGGCTAATGAGTCAAGATTTTAGCTTATATTGACATCAGTATACATTTACTTGATGACTAGGTACATACTCCAACTTGTAAGTCACATAGCATTTAGGAGAAAAAGTGACTCATGATTACTATACAAATTACTAATACATAATTGTCATTTACAGATAATGACATACAAAGTTTTCTGTACTTGATGTGAGAGAGAGCAAATAACTTGAAAAAGAAATGAAGTTAAACGTGTATTTTCAACACAACAGTATCATTTCTTGAAATGTCAAGTCTTGGGGTCATGTTGAATAACCACATCTTCCTCTTTACTTGCTTGGTACTGAAATAACGCATGCACGATCTAGCAGTTATGATAGACCTACTCTTTTGTATGGAAGAGGCCAAACATATATTTCCTTCAAAATACAGTAAAATAAGGTCAATTCTTTCATCATTTATATGCAATAAATAACACAATTCTATCACTTGATGAGTGAGATACTCATCATTGCTACCCATTAAATAAGAATGGCAGAATCAATTCTATAGGGAAAAAAAGGAAAATATTTTTGTTGATAGATCATTTCATTAATATCACTGTACATACACCTTCTTTACGTATAGCATTAAAATATTAGCAAAGAAACCACCAAGAACTTAAAAAGTAGCCGAGTGAATGCAGGTGACACTGTTTTGTAATACCCACAACATATTATTTGTACATACATTCTTTAACCAATTTATTTGGCTTTTATCTCTGCAAAGTACTTTTGATTTAATCATGACTTTTGTTGTTTGTTTACAGAAAACTTAAGTGAATTGAATTCTGACTGCTTATCTTCTTTGTTTTGTTATTTTTTTCTTTGATATCTGCCTTTATTAAAGAAATAAAAATAATCAGTTTAATGAATTAGAAACAAATGTATTATGTTTTTGTCCACGGATAACTAACATTTCAGGTGTACATGGATATTCATATAAAAAAGGGAACTAGAAAATAGTTATAGAGGGAAGGGACCATTCATGTGACCATGGATGGAAATAAAATATTACTGGATAGAATTATTATATTTGCAATAATCCTAGAAAATTTAATGATAACTAAGTTAAATTTATTTCACCTAGCTTTTAGTTGCCTATAGGATGGTGTGTAGTCTAACATAGTCTTCTTAAAGTCAATTAAATGAGGAAGACATTCCTAGTTCTTGAAACAGAGGGCTGGTAGATGAAATAATTGCCCTTCTGTAGATGTTTCTTTCTCTCTGTTGTCCACTGAGGCAGATTGGCTGACTATCTTAAACTGGAAAACTAAAGTTAGGTCAGATAAATTCAGTGAAGTTTGACTTTAGAGAATGTAAAAAAAAGTAATGTGTGTGTAATTCAGAGGCAACTGGATCTGTGATCTATTTCACTTGTGCAACTAAGGGATGTAAGTAATCCCAAACACAGACACTTAGATGATCAAGTCAGGTTAAAGATCTTCAAAATGGCATGTCTATGATACATGTTGATGAGGTATGCCCACAATATGTAGCTGGTCTCTAGCCATATTAACTTTCCCTCAGTTCAGAGCATGTTGACGTATATTACTGAAGACATGCCATAATACTGCTCATCATGGCAATTCACTTTGGCTATAGAAGTCATAAAATCACTTTCTATCTGTCTTTTTCTGCTTTAAGACTCATGAAGGTTGAGAGGGGCTCTGAGAGGCCCCTCGTTCCTTGCACAAGATTACACCTGTTGTGAAAGAGAAAATGTTTATTATAAATAATTCTACTGAACTCCCAACACTGCAGCAGTTCCATTTTTTGATAATGCATTTATCTTACCTTCTATCAGCTTCCCCGTCTGCTCTGCATTGCTGCCGGGCAAGATTTTGGCAACATAAGCTCCAATTTCCCCACTGCTTCCTGGAATTTCTTTCCCACCTACAACTCGGATTCCTAGTCCATTGCCTATGATCAAAAGAAAAATAAAACTTTAAACAGATATAGAGCAATGAATAATTCACTGGAAAGAAAGGAAGAGAACAGCTCATCATAACTTTTGGCGATGGCTGGAAGATTAAGGTTGACTGCAGTCCCATCTGCCACTTCCCAAAGACTTGAATTTGGGTAGAAGCATTTCAGTGACAGAACAGATCTTCTTGAGTAAATACTGTATGATTGACATAACACGAATAACTGATTCACTAAAAATTACTCTGAAGCCAATCCTACCTTCTTCTGACAGTCTGTACCGCAAAAGGAATATTTGCATGGTAAACCCATTTCAAGTAAACCGCTACTTATGGTATTAATTAAATTGCATTAAATTGCTAGAAACCCATGTGAAGTGTGGATTCAAAGGATAGCTTTATTATATGCCAAAAACATGCATATAATTAAGCTGAAAAAATTGCAGTAGCTGAGCTTTTAGAATCCATAAACATAGACAAAGAAAGTGATCACTGAGCTCCAGCAGGAAAACATGTACATTTACATGAACCTATATTTGGCAGATGCTGTTATTTTTCTTAAATATTTCCTTTAAATTGGCATATTTTACATCAAAGGACGTACAAATTTTCAAAATGGAAAAAGCCTACAATTGGTCTGTGTAAAGCATCACCAAATCTAAGGTGTTTCAAAAAATTACAAAGATGAAAACATTTTGATCACTCTGATTACTTTAACTGGAGAAAAGCAGGTCACTAATCTCCCTCATGTACAGAACAATGAGAGTGAAAACAAAAGCTTAGAAAATAGTCTCATAAGGCTAATCTTACGCATTACCAATTTTTCATGGTATTTGGCTTTTCAAAAAAATACTTCCCCTACGAGAAAAACAAGTCTTCTTTGAAGAAAAAGGAAAAATTCGTATGACATGATTCACACTTTGATCAGGGAATGTAAATGCTGACTTTCCCATCTTTATTGTACAGACTAAATAATTAATTTTCAATTTATTGATTTAATAATCCAAACCTGCTGAGTGATTAGACTATTCAGCTACAGGAAGCTCACCACACAATCTCTTTGCAAAGCTTTATCTTTTCAGATTAAGATTTTTCTTCATAATACTGTTAGTGTTTGATAAGTCAGCCCTGAGTTTCTTTTAGAAGCAAGATAGTCACATTGAGTTTCTGGCCATAAAAACTTCCACTAGTTTTTCTATCCCTGTTTAGCTAAATCTATATCCTTTGTGTCTCAGCATTCCTCATAATCGTATATTAGACATTTTCCAAGCAAGCATTTTCTTCTCTTCCAGAAGATGCCTGGTATTCGGATCCTGTACAGCACAATATTAAGGCAAGGAAGGTCACAGTAGACTCATGACTTAAAAGGTTTAGCAGGAATTACTTCACACAGGAACAGCTCGTTCCACCACCACAAGCCTAGACCAAAATGGTGTATCCCTCTAATACACTGACAAAACAGGTGGGTGAGAAAAACTAATGTTGAGGAATTAAAAGGAAATATATGAGGTATGCTCTTAACAGCTACAGCATAGTACTTGGTGTACAGAGGTGTATGTAACTCACTGAGATGAATGGGCTGCTATATAAATCAAGCAGTATGTACTGCTGGAGTATGCAAGAAGTTCAACCACGCAACTAGTGGTGTAGGCTGGAGGCACATCAGATGATGGCTACAGAACAGTCTTGAGGAGATGCTATAATTCCATTACATTTAATGTAACACAATTTGGGTAGGAATTCCAGGACAGGATGACCACTGGTAATGTGCTGTCAGCATACAGAATTTTTAGTGAACAATTTCAGTGTGGGCTGATGGCCAAACAAAAGTTTCAGTGATCTTGCCATGATACGGCTGTTCCCTGTTTTCAGGAAATAAGCCATGGTATGGCTGAGGGCTGGTCTATGAGAAAGGGTATAGCAGACCTTGAATTTTTACAAAGGATGATCAAGACTCTTTGCAGACCAGATCTTGTACTGTTTGTCTACCATAGTGCGTAACAGGAGAAACCGATTACAGTACTACTTGGGAGTACAGGTAGGAGTTTTGTACACATATGTCGAACATATTTCACATCTAGATTATGTTCATATCCAGGATTGAGATCAAGTTCAGATCTGTCAGATGAACTTAATTTCAGTCTGCATTTTTGTTTCACCTATGTGGTGATATTTAGTCTTGATACTTTCAGAACAGGTAAGAGATGTAGGAAATATATAAACTCAATCCTATGACGACATGAACAGTAACTCTGGAAATGACAACTATACAGAGATTTGATATGGCGATACTGTTCTCTCATGTTCATTTCTTTGTCCAGTGCAACTCTGACAGTTCAAAAACCCACTATGAAACTCTGTGCAGGTATGTCACACTATCTTCAGGAGGAGTTGTGAAAACTCACATCATAATATGAAATTCATTAGTAAGTTCCTGAAATGCTGCTAAAAATTCTGGTTTGGCTCCCCTCTACATGTTTGTCTTCTTTTTTTTTGTAATTTGAAGACCTGAGCAACATCTTTAAGACAGGTTATTGTAAGACTTTATTTGTGGGAAAGTAATGCAAATTTAATGCAAAAGAATGTAATAATGCAAAATCCTTTTAAGCATCTTTTTTACATTATAAGTGAACATTGTCTCTCTTGTCACAGCAAATTAAGAATTGGAAAAGTACAAAGAATTCAGCTTGAGGGGGACCCTCTAAAGAAAACATAATGGGACCCATATGATAAACATAAACCAATACCACCTAAATATCCAAGCTAATTATAGACATGGGGAACATAATTAAACTTCTGCTACAAGATATTTCCATCAGGGTAGTTTATATTCCTTCAATTATAAGCTTGGTATGGATAAACATTGCTGCCTGGCTAGTTTCTAATATAAATTATTTGATATACAGAAAGGATGCTTTGCTTTAAACAATGATATATCTGCACTCTGGGACTGTACTATGGGAAATTCTAAGATTATGTTTGTGAGAAGAGTAATTTTTCAGAGTAATAGTAACAGACTGCATAGTTATTACAAATTTATTACCTTATTGCAGTGCAAATTTGAAATTTAGCACTGGCAGTTTATGTTTCCTGACGTGATAGGGAAAGCAAACCCATCATTCTAGGGATGGGTCTAAATGTCCTTTACAAAAGTTGAATAGAATCTTTAAAAAAATAAACACTTAGGATTCAGAAATTCATGTGGGGTGCTCTGAACATTTATCAGAGGACTTCTGATCAAATACTATTGAAAGACTCATTAATGTTACAGATCTGAAGCTCCCAACTGGGAACTATTAGGTTCACCAAATCCAATAAATGTTTAAGTATTCTTAGTATACAACACACATAAAGAAGCACACAAGAACTTACTCGTAATCAATACAGTCAACATATCAATATGTTGACAGTCAACACATTAAGTTAACAAAATGACGCTCATCTACAAGAAGGGCCAGAAGGAGGATCTGAGGACCTACAGGCCTGTGTGTACAGGTAGCGTGGGGTTAAGGGTTTGACTCAATGATCTTAAAGGTCATCTCAAATTTAAATGATTCTGATTCTATAATGGACTTTCCAACACATCAGTAGGACTGGATGTTTTTAATCATATAGCAGAGTAACTCTATAGAGTAAGAGTTTTCTCATGATAAGCTATACCAGTATCTCTGCTTTTGATAGCTTAATTGTAACAGAATGGCAGAGAGGTTGATTGTTGTATAAATAAGTGTACAGGACAGTTGATTTTAGAGGCAAGGAATACCTATGCTAGATGACTTCGAAAATCATCACTGATATATTGATTCTGATTTTGCAAATGTAAGGTATTTGAGTATATTACTGTTAATAACCTCAATTATTTTCCATGGTAATATATAAATATTTTTATTCCTAGACACTTTGAAAAGGCCTGTGATTTTATATTTGCAGGTTTTAGAGTCAAATATATGACTGACATTATTCATTAAGTAGGAGCTTGCTTGCTGAGGGACAACCACAACTGTGTGTGTGTCGGCACATGTTCTTGTTACTGGACATATCTGAGGGTATTTAATTTACTTTAACACGTTTGCACTAAATTAGAAAATTGTATTCAATTATTATTATGCTCCAGAAATATTACTAGAGGAAATATTTTAACTAAAATTCCAAAACATTCCTGGCAGTCAGAGTGAATGAGTTACTTTTTGCCCAGTGAGCTTTAAGTGCTCTGTTCTGGCTGACAAAAAAATATTGCTTTGCTGTTGCTGTACTTTCTCAAGTGAAGATGGGATTTCAAACCTGTTTCTACTGTATCTATTGAAAATATTGAGTTTACTACTTCTATTTGCAATGACATTGACCCATTCATCACCTTGAATGCGGATAGTTTTACCATATCATCAATCATATGCTCTCTCAGATATTATTATCTTGGTTTTTTATTATTTCTCTTTTTTTTTAAATTATTTTTTGAGTCTTAATTTCCATCTCTCAGACTATTTTGATATAACCAGGCATTCATCTTTCAGTTTTAGATTTTCAGATTAATGAACTACTGTTTTCTCTCTTAGAAGACACAGGATGCATTAACCATCAGAAAGCAAATCACGGTGCTTTGAGGGAGAGTGGGCACCTTTCTGAACTCTGAGTATCGATTTCTGTGGAAAATATCTTCAGGAAAACATCTCTTCAAAGGGAATTTTACACATTTAAGATCCAATCCTTTTTAGGATGCTTCAAAGCTAGAAGACTGCTTAGTAATTGCAACTGTTTTTACTGATCTCACAAGACTGTGATCCTACTCTCCTCTCTAATCTTAACTAAAGCCTTAAGATGCAGCACACTAACCAAATTGAAGGCCCCCCAAAACTCTCACAACCCCAAATCCAAAAAGCCTAATGCTAAACTTTAATAAGATAGATCATGTAACTAAATTGGTTTTGTACTTTGATAAACAAACAAATACAGATATGAAATCATCACAGTCAGCTTGTGTGCCACTGCTTTCTATAGCTAAGAAAACAGAAACTTTAGGTCACCTGCCTAGTGGATACAAGGAAGATAGTGGATGTCATTTTTTTTTATTTTAGTAAGGCTTTTGATACTGGCCCTCACAGCATCCTTCTGGACAAGTTGTCCAGCTGTGGAATGAGCAGGTTTGCGGTGCACTGGGTGAAGAACTGGCTGAAGGGCAGAGCTCAAAGCGTTGTAGTGAATGGGACTACATCTGGCTGGTGACTGGTCAACAGTGCTGTTCCTCAGGGTTCAATTCTAGGGCCAGTTCTGTTCAATACATTTATCAACAGTCTGGATGCTGGAGTTGAATGCACCATTAGAAAGCTTGCTGGTGGTAGCAAACTAGGACGTATAGTCAACTCTCCTGAAGGACAAGAAGTCTTGCAGAGGAATCTAGATGTATTGAAGCAGTGGGCAATGATCTATGGGATGAAATTAACAAGTCCAAATGTCATATCCTGTACCTCAGAAAGAATAATGCTGGGGCCAAGTATAAACTGGGAGAGGAGTGGTCCTGCAAAAAGGAGTACAAGGGTGCTGGTCAACAGCAGGCCCAATATGAGTCAGCAGTGTGCCCCGGCAGGCAAAAGGGCAAACCCCATCCTGGGGTGCATCAAACAAGTATAGTCAGCTGGTTAAAGAAGTGATTGTCCCATCGTATTCGGTGTTGGTGTGGCCTCACCTTGAATACTGCGTGTGGTTCTGGGCCTCACAATTGAAGAAGTATGTGAAGGTCCTTGAATGCATCCAGAGGAAAGCAGCAAAGCTGGTGAAAGGTTGGAACAAATATCCTATGAGGAGTGGCTGAGGACTTTGGGCTTGTCAAGAAAAGGAGAAAATGAGGCTGGGGGGTGACTTCACTGCTAGAGCTTGCTGAGGAGGGGAAGTGAAAAAGGAGGTGCTGATCATTTCTGCCTGGTATTTAGTGATAGGATGCATGAGAATGGCTCAAAGCTGCATCAGGGGAGGTTTAAACTTGACATTGGGAAGCACCTCTTTACGGAGAGGGTGGTCAAACACTGGGACAGGTTTCCTAGCAAGGTTGTCAATGCACCAAGCCTGTCAGTGTTTAAGAGGCATTAGAATCATTCTCATTATTACATGATTTCACTTTTGGTCAGCCCTGAATTGGTGAGGCAGTTGGGCTAGACAGTCATTGTAGGTTTCTTCCAACTGAAATATTCTATTATTCTATTCTATTCTATTCTATTCTAATGAAGATTTCAACTTTTTGGCCATTAATCTACTTTGTGACATTCAAAAAGGACACATCACTTGCCATTTTATATGCTTCCAGACATCATGAACTGTTCTAGTGATATATAGTCATTATATATATACATATATATATATATATAAATGTATCTTGGAATAGTGACCAACAACTTGACACTGAGAAATTCTGTCACTGGTGATCTGGCAAGCTTCAGTGCAAAAGTATTAAAAAAAATCATCATTTTTTTGTCCTTAATTCCACCATTAGGTACCTTATGTCCGATTAGCTTTATTTATTCTGAACTTGTGTGGCTCTGTGTATCTCAGACCACTATGAAATTGTATCTTCCTGTATATTTTGTTGTGTCACAGTAACAGCACAGCAGAAAGACTATAATTTATTTTGCTGGAGTAGGCTGACCGTAACCTGAGCTCTGAAACCACATTTTGGTCTTTTTTCTCCATTATGGAGATAATAAAGATCAGATTGCTGCCAATCTGTTCCTGTTGCTGTGGTCACAGGGAAGCTCATGAAATCTTATCTTTTTGCTACTTAACTGAGCAGCTCCACTACAATCATTAAACAGCCTCGATTTCCTGGAACTATTTCAGTGTCTAAGCAATGACTAGACTTGTTTTTCCAAACAAATGTCAATAACCCCTTACATAAGTTACAGGTTAAGGGAAAAAAAAAAAAAAAAAAGACCAGAGAAAAACTGAGCAATTCAAGGTACATCAGGCTTTTGCTGGTGTTTGTGGTCTTGCCTTTATAGAAATGTCTAAAGTTTCCAGGAATGTTTTCTCATAAAACTAAATAGAATTCCTGCACCAAATGTAGGGACTGATATTGTTTAATAATTAGGTAGGACCCACACAGCAGCAACAACTTCAACACTGGCACGAGAATGTAGGCATGTGACGCAGGAGCTCTGTGGAAACATTGTTCCTGTGTTGACTCAAACAAGTATTTCCTCTGGGCTAATTTTTCAAAGTATGAAATCATTTTTCTGTCTAATTAGATAAGCAAATAAAGTAAAGACACTAATCAAATGTACAACAGATTTTCAGTAATCACACATGAGTTTGTGCTGATTGGCATAAGAAACTGTACGTATAAACATCAGCAGCAATATGACCTGTCACAAATATAGAGCTACATCAAGTTTTAATAGACATTTCGGTGACTGAATTTTTGAGAAAGATATTAAAAACAGTACTAATTTGGATTTTTAAGATGCTAACAGCATGTCCTTCAAGATAGTAGTTGAAAATCACTATTCTGTTTCTGGAAAACCATGATTGCTTTTCCACCTTCAGCTTTCAAGTTGAAACTATATAGAAGTAAAATGGGAAAAACTGAAATGGGCTTGAATTGCAAAATCCAGATGAGGGCTACATCCCATGTCTCTGAGTACTTTGAAACATAATACATGTTTAAACCTTAAAATAAAGAATTAAGCATTTTATTTCAGATCCTTGACCCAATACACAGACTTACCACCAAGGGAATTAAAAAAAACAAAAGTCCAAATACAGTTTTCATCACTTTCTAACAATACTTTAAAAAGAAAAAGTATTGAAAAACAGAAGGCTGAATCATAGCAGGGAAGCACAAAGATGACCTTTTTTTGGTCAAGGTTCAATGCTAGCAATTAGAAAAATGCATCAGGATAAAGAATGAAAATATTATTATTATTATTATTATTATTATTATTATTATTATTATTCTATTATCATCTTAAGCTGGGTACAACAGAAGTTGTATGTATGGCCTTTTTTTAAAAGACCCGAGTTTAAACACAACTTAGATGGGAAATGATTGCATACTATCATTAACCTCATTCAGCAGTGACTGATGTCATCAGTCAGAGTGCAATGAACTGAAGGTCTCAAGATGTGTCTTCATGGACAGTTCCTATTTCCAAATACAAAGTTAGCCTGTATCCACAGATGGAATGGTTTTAAGAAGTGAGCTGTGAAATAGCCACACAGTCCTTCCCAGGGATGACCTGAACAGCTGGTCTGTGATACCTCTTCTGAAAATAAACCGTAAGCTTCTGTCTGTGCTATTGCCAGCTTCGGATCTTTTCCAAGCAAATGAGTCAAAAGTTAATTTGAAGCTTAAGAACAGAGAAGCTACAATTCCTTCACTTATTTAGTGTAATTTATATGAATTGTAATTTGTTTGATGAATTATCACCAAAACCAGACATTGTTATCCTCTTTGAGAAAAGAAGGGAAGTTCAGAGTTTTTACAAAGACTTAAATGTTAGGCATTACTTGTTTTTAAAGAATGGTATTTTACAATTTATACTTCCACAAATTCTTCCCCATTAATGACAGATATTCATATATCATTGTATCTCTAGATTCCTTTGTGCAGGAGAGTGATTTGGGTGAGATACTCATTTGGTTCTCCTTCTAGAGGAATTATCCAGGCTTTACAGGGTGGCTGTTAAGCACAGACACCCCATATTGATAAGGAGCCGAACACTTCAGAGTGATACATGGCAGGAGGATGAGAGGCAGTGGGCACAAGTTAAAACAGGAGAGCTTTGTACTGGATATAAAGAAAATATTTTTCCTCACTGCACTTAACTATTAAGATGTATAAATGTAAGATATTTTGTGACATACTTAAAAAAGTCCTGCCATTTTAGAATGGTAAAGAGAGTGTGTGCAGTTAGATACAGGCCCGCTTGCTAAATAAAGCTGTGTGGACAAGAAAACTGAGAAAGAAGAGAGAAAATTCACAGCAGAGAAGAGTGCAGATCATGTTCTGACTAATGCAGTTCTCATGACAAGACCAAGACTGAATGGTCTTTCTAGCTGTTGCTAAAAAGTCTTGAGGTGCTCCAAAGTACAAGTTTGCTGTGAATAAGGTCACTATGTCTGCATTTATGTATATGTTTAAGAAAACAGTGTCATCGTTGGCTTATTGTACTTTAGGATAGCATCAGTGCTTCACATGGCATTGAACAGTGTGCCCAGTAGGAGATAGGACAGAGTGATGGTTCTGTTTCCTCTTGACCCTGCCTTCGAGTTTACCAGCTTCATAAAAAGAATTTACAATAGATACAGCCTTTGTGCTCCCCAGATATATCATGATTACTGGAAAATTAATGCAATATGAAGGAGAGAAATGTGTTTCTTGTTTCCTCTTTAGCATAACTGTATATTGAACAACTCTACACAGCACCCCAGATAAGATTTTTAGCAAGTGTAATAATCATCACTGTTATTTATTGAAGATAGCAAAATCTTCCCAAATTTATTAAATGTAAGAACAGTCTAACTAGGTCAGACATAAAGTTTTTTTTAGCCTTTCATCGTACCTCTGCCAGAAGTTATTTAAGAATGTAAAGCTAAACACAGTGCAGTATTCTCACAGCTTCCAGTAGTCTGTGGTTCAGTCACTTTGTGAAGCAGTGATTACTTCTTTGCATTTAATGGGGAACTGCTCTTTTCCTAACGACTGTTGTTTATGCATTATATTATAGCTAGCACATGCCTATATATCTTACATATTACAGCATATCGTATCATATCTACATTAACTCTATTACTGTATCTTAATTACTAAATCTGATATGGATGGGGAAATTCAAAACTAACATTCTAAACAAAGAAGTTCAGCTGTCAGTCAGTGATTAGGAAACACAGATGAATCTCAGTGCCCATAGATTTTTCATAGATTTAAAGCTACAGTCTACCATAGATAACACCTTAGTACTCTTATTCTGATGTGACAGATCATCCAAAGAGAAGAGGCCTGTGTCTTGTTTTCACATAGATATGATAAGTGCTCCAAGATGCTAATTCATAAACCACTTTATGATCCTTCAGGATGATAACTAGTGTGCAAATCAGCATGAAGCACATTTGCTGCTGATATAAATCAATGTTGAGCTATTGAAACAACTGGAATGTATGTGAATTTCTTCAACTCAGGATTTGACTTCATGTATATTTTATACTTTAATTGCCAATGGGCAAGAAATGGGATAACTGAGTAGGCTTAATCATGTTTCTAGGAAATAACTTCATTTAAACTAATTTCATTAGAAAGCACCAAAACAATGTGGAGCACAATCTTAAAAATGTTGTACCTATCTAGACAATCAAGCTTTGATACAGATCATCATGTTATGTCTTCCAGAGAATTACATAACAATAATAATGCAGATAAAAATTTACTCTGGATTTGATTATACACATTACTTATCCTACTGCTTTCCAAGTGCCTTATCTAACCTGTTTTTGCTTGTTTTGTCTTATTTCCTTTTCTTCCATTCTCCAGACTTCCCGCATTACTTTATCACAACTATAATATCTAAATAAATAACACGTATTGCTTCACAGAACTTTTAAATCTGAACTCCCCAAAGAGAAGTCATCATTGTTTTTTCCGTGGCTGACAATTTTGTTTCATCCAGACAATGGAACATGGTGTAAAATTGTTCTGACAGATAAGGGCCTACCAGCACCTGACATATGTCTGGTCTAGATAAGGCTGGAGGAGGAATGAGGAGATAATGTCTAGTAAATGAACACAAGAGGAACTTGTGCTCTGTCTCTGTTCACAGCCAAATAGAGTTGGAAGACTATTGTTTGATTTGATTAATATGTTCTCATTGCTATAGCATGATAGGTTTGCACATTGCAGAATCTTTCGTGCCCAATGTCTCATTTTCATTCTTTATCCTGATTATAATAATAATAATAATAATTATTATT
>VWZK01013952.1:9628-34787 GCA_013396935.1 Baryphthengus martii | reverse complement strand
TTATCTGTAGAAGAAACACCAGCATGGACCGGAACTCAAGATGTGGCTCTTTCTTTCCAAGAACCAGCAATTTATCTGTTGCCACCTCTGCTGAGCAGCTTTTCATGCCCTTTTTCCATCCAACCCCAGAGACCTTGCTCGAGCAGGAAAAATACAGACACTTCACCGCTGCTCCTCGTTGCTCCTTTGCCTCCCCTCCCATGGAATCCTGGAATTGTTCAGGTTGCAAAAGCCCTTCGAGATCATCGAGTCCGACCTCCGTATTCAGCGGGAGGGAAACACTGTTCTCCTCCTGGTCTTGGAGAAGACAGCCCCATCCCTGCCTTTCTCTATCCTTCCTTTTCCTTCCCTTCACCTCGTGCCGTGTGACGAACGGAGCTTCGTTAAGGGTAAAGCCGGGCTTAGGATGGTGGTCCCTTCTCGTGTCCTCGCAGGGAAGGGTAGATCCTGTCCCATCTGGAGCTGACACCGGAGGTGTGTTGCCTTTAGAGTAGGCGAGGTGAATATCTGTAGTAGCAGCAAGTCCAGGTGGCACCACAAAACCTGTTTTCTCCCCGTTCTTATTTTAAGAGCGTCCAAGGAGCCGAATAAACCCGGCCTTCGATTTGCGTCGGCGATGGCAACGCTTTCGCTTTGAAGCCGACGATACCGTTTGATGTTTAGTTTTACACGAGAAGGTTGACATTTCTATAAAAGATTTCCCTTTTTTTTTCCTTTTTTTTTCTTTCAGAGGATTGTTCATTTCCATCTCAGACAGAGGCCACATAAGGTCAATTGTCAACAACTGGCCAGAGAACGACGTTAAGGTACCATCGTCATGTCATTTTTTTTTTTTATCAAGTTGTTATTTATTCCCAGTTGAGCTTCTTAAGCTTTATTAGGATTCGGTGGGAATGTCCATCCTAAATAATTCCTCCTCGGCTGCTCGATGGCGATGCAAAATACAGCTCAGGAAGGTAATTTGCATCTGGAGCGGTGGTTTATCCTACAACGGGAGGTTTAGGGTTTGGATTAATGGTGGTCACCGAATCCCAGAATGACTTGAGTTGGAAGGGACCTTCAAGATCATCTCATTCCAACCCCGCCCTGCCACGAGCAGGGACACCTCCCGCTAGAGTAAGTTGCTCCAAGCCCCATCCAACCTGGTTTTGAACATTTCCAGGGATGGAGCATCCACAGCTTCTCAGGGTGACCCCGTTCCAGGGTCTCACCACCCTCGGAGGGAAGAACTTCTTCCTAACGTCCGATCTAAATCTCCCCCTGTTGAGAAGGAGACTTGCCGACTTTTTTTACCTCGCTTCGTTATTCCACTTTTTGGAGAGGTGTTGGAGGACACACCTCTCATCCTCAGATTAGGACACACAATACAACTGGTATTGCTCTAAATTTGCTCAATTCCAGTGGTCATAAATCATTTCGTTTCCTCGTTCCAGGCCGTCGTCGTCACGGACGGAGAAAGAATATTGGGCCTGGGAGACCTCGGTGTTTATGGGATGGGAATTCCGGTTGGAAAACTCTGTTTGTATACGGCCTGCGCTGGGATCCATCCGGATAAATGCTTGCCCGTCTGCATCGACGTCGGAACGGATAATCCCGTGAGTTTGACTGGACTTTGCCAACAGTCAGCCCGGTGAAAAGTATTTCTCGGAGAATATTTAGCGTTGTCGGAGAAGATTTCGGTGGAGGATTTGATGTAAATAATTCGGATTTCACTCTACAATTATATATCAAGGATGGGGAAAAAAAAAACCAAAACCCCCCAAAAGCCAGTGAATTTGTTGGTGAAATGGTGCGTTCGGAAGCAAATCGAACGCCGGAACCCCGTCAAATTAGACAATCGGGTTGACTTGACTCAAAGAAGCTGGAAATGAGAAGATTTATGGAGAAAACAAAAAAAAAAAAGGCAGTTTATTGTTCAGGGTATTGATTTCTTCCATTTTCAACGTGGCCATCGTGCCAGCTGAAATCCTTCCCCGTGGCTGTCGACCGGAGGCCGTTACCGGTCGCTATAAAAATGAAGTTCCTTGGGCGTGCGACGGGTTCCCGTGACCTCTGGCAAGGGCACCTGGAGGAAGCGGGTCATCCTGCCGCTCTCTGTTGCTTCACTTTTATTTTTTTTTTTTACAGACAAGACGCTCTTAAAAGATCCATTTTATATGGGCCTGTACCAAAAAAGAGATCGCTCGCAGGCCTATGATGACCTCATCGATGAGTTCATGGAAGCCATTACGGACAGGTAACCACACCGAGTATTCTATGTGGGAGTAGGACTAAAAAGCTAGCAAAAAAAAAAATAATCCCATAACACCCTGTCCTTGAAAAAGTTATTTAAGGGCTGAGGGTAGGGCTAGAAACCGAGAGACGTGGCTCCGGAGGGATTTTTCTCTGGGAT
Source organism: Baryphthengus martii (assembly GCA_013396935.1). Classification (NCBI taxonomy): domain Eukaryota; kingdom Metazoa; phylum Chordata; class Aves; order Coraciiformes; family Momotidae; genus Baryphthengus; species Baryphthengus martii. The sequence goes on along the minus strand of VWZK01013952.1, from coordinate 32,395 downwards.
TTTGAACGTGCTGCTGGGAATTAGTTATTAAAAATGACCTCCAGAGCAGCGAAAAGCCTGAGGAAATCCACTCTTGGAAGATAATTTGATAAGTTGCTTGAAAAGGATTGTATTTATTTGCCTGGTGATGGGAAGATGTGCCCTGGTCTGTAGGTACGGCCAGAACACGCTCATCCAGTTTGAAGACTTTGGAAACCACAACGCTTTTCGGTTTCTACGAAAATACCGCGAGAAATATTGCACCTTCAATGACGATATTCAAGGTACGCCCTTGATTTTCCTCAATGCCCGGCCAGAAACTTTGCCTAAATTCATCCTTTGCCACCTGGAGCCGTTGAGCTCACCCTAGATTTGTCCTGGTGTTACAGGGACGGCTTCGGTGGCCTTGGCAGGGCTGCTGGCGGCACAGAAGGCCACGGGGAAACCGCTGGCCGAGCAGAAGGTGCTGTTCCTTGGAGCAGGAGAGGTGAGTTCTTTCAGATTGAACCATCTCTTTTCCAATGCTGTAGGATTTGCGGAGATTTAGATTCTCTGAATTCGGAAAGGGATGAACAGAAGGGCCCACCTGCTTCAAAAGGACTATTTGAAAAGCGTTGAACATTTGGAAGGACTCGGGTTTTTTTTCCACGTTCTGAGGTGGACTTGAAAAAAACCGTCAGGGATTTGTGTGTAGTCGAAGGGAGGGTTTACTATAAAATTACTATTTCGTTAAGAAAGAGGTTGAGAACCTCTTCTTAATTTTTATAGCATCGGAGAGAAGGACAAGGTGGGTTTCTTAGGAGGTGAAAGCGGCGGCTCCTCGCCGCAGACACCTGCCTTTATCGCAGGCAGCAAGAGCAGGAGGAGGTTCAAAAAGCAGTTGGATGCAGAAAACTACATTTTCAACTCGTTCTTGTCATCCAGTTGGGCTCCTGAACGGGTACAAAGGCACCGTAACGAGAAGAGCTGCCCCTCTCTTACCTGAAGACATCACGCTGTTGACTTTGCCTCCATCGAGAACGAACGTTGCTTGCGTTCCAGACCTGAACGGGGAGATGTCTGTGACGACTCTTGAAAACTCCCCAAATCTTTGTTCTTTCTCCCCAAGGCCGCCCTGGGAATCGCAAACCTCATCGTCATGGCCATGATGGAGAGCGGCGTTTCTGCTGAGGAGGCCTACAGGAGGATATGGATGTTTGACAAATATGGTTTGCTGGTTCAGGTAGGAGGGCACCGTGCCTCGAAAGACCGCAGTACGACCGACCAATGCTTCCTGCGTCCTGCTGACCAAAAGAGTCAACTTTTTCTCGCTAGGGTCGAGACCAAAAAGTAGATGCCAATCAAGAACCGTTTACGCATCAGGCTCCGGAGCAGATACCAAAGACGTTTGAAGAGGCGGTGAATGTACTTCGGCCTTCAGCGATCATTGGTAAGGAAGGGGTTTTTTTTTTCTTCGTGGGTTTCCCTCAGTTGGTTGGAAGAGCCCTTTAAGATCAAGTCCAACCATTAACCCACCCCTGCCAGGGCACCACCGACCCCTGGTCCTCAGCACCACAGCTCCACGGCTTGGAAACCCCTCCAGGGATCCTGGGGACTCCAGCCCTGCCCTGGGCAGCCTGGGACAGCCCTTCCCAACCCTTTCCAAGAAGAAATTTCTCCCAATGCCCAACCTAAACATCCCCCTGGCGATATGTAGGTGTTGATTTAGAACTTCTAGGCTGGCTCCAGAGGTCAGGTGTCATTACGGGTATTTCCTGGGACAGCTCTGCAAGTTCCTTTTCTTTTCCAAATAAATCACGTGCAAAATTTTCTGATTAAGTTGCTGCCCGGAGTTGGAAAGGCCCTCTGGAGCTCCTCTGGTGCCACCTCCCTGCTCCAGCAGGGGCACCCAGAGCAGGGGACCCAGCAGCGCAGGGTCCAGAATTNCACGGCTTGGAAACCCCTCCAGGGATCCTGGGGACTCCAGCCCTGCCCTGGGCAGCCTGGGACAGCCCTTCCCAACCCTTTCCAAGAAGAAATTTCTCCCAATGCCCAACCTAAACATCCCCCTGGCGATATGTAGGTGTTGATTTAGAACTTCTAGGCTGGCTCCAGAGGTCAGGTGTCATTACGGGTATTTCCTGGGACAGCTCTGCAAGTTCCTTTTCTTTTCCAAATAAATCACGTGCAAAATTTTCTGATTAAGTTGCTGCCCGGAGTTGGAAAGGCCCTCTGGAGCTCCTCTGGTGCCACCTCCCTGCTCCAGCAGGGGCACCCAGAGCAGGGGATCCAGCAGCACAGGGTCCAGAATCTCTCCCGAGAAGGAGACTCCCCAAGGTCTCTGGGCAACCTGGGCCAGCCTCCAACCCCCTCCCACCAAAGAAGTTGCTCCTCCTGCTCCCAGGGAACCTCCTGGCTTCCAGTTGGTGCCCGGTGCCCCTTGTCCTGCCGCTGGGCACCCCTGAGCAGAGTCTGGCCCCAGCTTCTTGCCCTTGAGCTCTTGCTCAGCTCCCCTCTGGGGCTGCTCTTCTGCAGCTGAACGGCCCCAGGGCTCTCAGCCTTTCCTGGCCACACAGAGGCTCCAGGACCCTCAGCCTCCCCTGGACTCTCTCCAGTAATTCCTTGTCTCTCCTGAACTGGAGAACCCAGAATTGGACACAACGCTCCAGAGGTGGCCTCACCAGGGCAGAGCAGAGGGGGAGGAGAACCTCCCTCCACCTGCTGCCCACACTCTTTTAGATATCAAAAAAATCATGGAAAAGAGGCTTTTGGAACACATTAATTAGCCCTTCCTGTGAAAATGAAGATTTTTTTCAGAGCAGTGCCTGGTTCCCATCTCCTGCTGCTAGAAAAGGCTGCGATGCTTTTTTTTTCTGGGAGACTCCAGGGGTGACATCACCTACAGTCGCTGTCACTCACCCGCCCGGAGGCCGTCGAGCGTTGATCCTGCTTTTCTGCCTTTCCTTTTCCTTCAGGAGTTGCGGGAGCCGGGCGGCTCTTCTCTCAGGACGTGATCAAAGCCATGGCCTCTATCAATGAGCAGCCCATAATATTTGCACTAAGTAACCCCACAGTGAAAGCGGAGTGCACGGCAGAGGAAGCCTACGCGTTGACCGAGGTACGTCACGGTTCGACGCGGCGCCGGCTCGGCTTTGAGTGGTAGGGACTGTTGACTTGAGGGTGAGAATTCAAGAGCTCAACCTTATTTGGTTGGGACTTGGACTCTCTGACGTCATCGGTCAGATCTTTCTCATCTGCTGGCACAAAGAAATGGAGGCGGTTTCCAAAAAAGTCTTGGTTTTTTTCTTTTATTTACCTTTTTTTTTACTCTTTTTCGCAAAGATTAAACCGGCCCAAATGTTGTTCTTAATTCAAAGAACGTCCACTCGGTACCGTTTCATAGCTTGGATCCATGAAGTGTTTCCCACCACACTTTTAATTATTTTGGGTTTTAAAGAAACGTTGACCTCGCAATAGAGACCTTTTCATGGAGGCGAGTCCTTAGAGCAGGTCGCGTCCTTGGGTCAATCGAGGAATTCTGCTTCATAATTCCCAGTGCCTGCAGCTCAGAACTCAGCGACCCGTGAAAAACTTGGGCTTCCAGTCGGTGGTGGTGGCCCTGTCCTCGTGTTCCCCTCTTGCAACACCCGTGGCTTGGACGCTGGCACCACCAAACGTTGAAAGGAGTGAAGTGAGAAGAAACTCACCTGGTTCTGCAGCGTTCCCTCAAAGCCATTGCACTGCGGGGGTTGGAAGTGAGGGGGTGGAGGTGGGTTTACTATCAGCAGTTCAACCAGACCTTGAGTTTGGCTTTAATGAAGTGAGTCTTTTGTCCTTCTGCACCAGTTCTTCTAAAAAAAAAAAGCGTGATTGGCTTTAAAGAGAGCCTGAGGGGAAGGAGAGGGAGAGGCAGGTGGACACAGCCTTGGCTTTGATCCTCTGAACTGGTTGGTAATCACAGAATCCCAGACTGGATAGGAAGGAACCTCAGGAGCTCCTCTGGTGCCACCCCCCTGCTCCAGCAGGGGCACCCAGAGCAGGGGGCCCAGCAGCGCAGGGTCCAGAATCTCTCCAGAGAAGGAGACTCCCCAAGCTCTCTGGGCAGCCTGGGCCAGCCTCCAACCCCCTCCCACCAAAGAACTTGCTCCTCCCTCTCTGAGGGAACCTCCTGGCTTCCAGTTGGTGCCCCTTGTCCTGCCGCTGGGCACCACTGAGCAGAGTCTGGCCCCAGCCTCTTGTCCCCCAGGGGCCCTTGAGCCTCACTAGGGCAAAGCAGAGGGAGAGGACAACCTTTCCTTTCCATTGTAGACTCCAGGTTGCTCCCATGTCCATAGCAACTGCCTGCAGGCTTCAGGGGTGGGGCTCCTGAAAAGATTTCTTTCTTTTCTTTTCTTTATTTAAGGCAGTCCCAAATCAAGTGACTCATAGGTGAAAGCGAGTGGGTGGAGATCTTTCTTTGTTTCTCCACCAAGGAACTATGAACTCCTTCCTTCCACTGTTAGAGCGGCTCGGTTTCCAGCATTGCGACTTGAGCGGTGTTAGCTTCCCAGCGGGCAAGGTAGAACTCCATCGTCTCCAGTTGGCAGCCAGGTTCTCCTCCGTGTTAGTGGGCCCGGCAGCTCAGAGGGAACTCCCGAGGTTTGCAGGTCCTAGGCAGGAAGAACACCTCGGGACAAGATCTAGACCGTAGGTTTTGAGAGTAAATGAGGATGCTTTGAAATGACTGGTAGAGAATCACAGGATCGTTTTGCTTGGACGAGACCTTGAAGATCATGGAGTCCAAGCGTTGCCCCATCCCTGCCAGGGCACCACTGACCCCTGTCCCTCAGCACCACAGCTCCACGCCTTGGAAACCCCTCCAGGGATCATGGGGACTCCAGCCCTGCCCTGGGCAGCCTGGGACAACCCTTCCCAACCCTTCCCAGGAAGAAATTTCTCCTCATGTCCAACCTCAACCTCTCCTGAGGCAACTTGAGGCCGGTTCCTCTTGTCCTGAGATTGAGAAGGTCTCCCCTGAGCCCCTTTTTCTCCAGGTTCAACAAGCCCAGCTCCCTCAGTCGCTCCTCCCCACACTCCTGCTCCACACCCTTCCCCAGCTCCGTTGTCCTTCTCTGGCCACGCTCCAGCCCCTCCAGCTCCTTCTGGGAGTGAGGAGCGAGATCAAATCTCTCCGATATCCTGATTAACCAGAATAGTGAGGTGTGGTTCAGTGTATAAAATTAAATCCCAATATCTTGGACGGAAAACAAACAGGAGTTAATTAAACAGCCAACCCTTTTTTTTGTTCCTGTATCGGATCCATACGTCCTTTTATTGATGAATTTCCAGAAGTTGTTATTTCTAGACGTGGGTTCTTTGGACAATTAGATAATCACTGGTCGGTAAGTGAACAGGTATCATTTTATTCCAGGCCTTATTAATAAATTTGGTCGTGTTTCTGGCTCTTTAGTCTTCCCTCCGTATCTAATTTTTGTCTTCTTGCTCTGAGCTGCCCTTAATTTACTGCTATTTTGCCCTTCAAAATACAGAATATTTTTCCCTTCCGGAGACGGTAATTCCCTAGAAAATCCTCTTCGACTCAACTTTAATAAAATTTGTCAGGGAATTTCAAATCAGAGCTCTCAGCCCCACGGCTGATCCTGACTGGTGTGAAATCTTCGGCTAAACTGGGAAGGCGATAAGAAAACGGGATAGATCATCATTCCTCTTTTATTCCTTATTCTTTTTTTTTTTTATCCCACTAGGTGGCACCTGTAAAAACCCGACTGTGTTTTCGGGGCCTTTTGTTGGGTGCTCATTTTCGTCGTCCTCTAGGCCCGTCCTCAAACGCATCCGTATTTTTTCCCGCCCGACGCCAAAAGGTCGTTGTCGTGGCTTTGTCACAGAATCACAGAATGTTAGGGATTGGAAGGGACCTCAAAGGATCATCAAGTCCAATCCCCCTGCCAGAGCAGGAACCTAAATGACATCACACAGGAAGGTGTCCAGGCGGGTCTTGAATGTCTCCAGAGAAGGAGAATCCACAACCTCCCTGGGCAGCCTGTTCCAGTGTCTGTCACCCTCACTGTAAAGAAGTTCCTTCTAAAGTTTAAGCGGAACCTCCTGTGCTCCAGCTTGCACCCATTACCCCTTGTCCTGTCATTGGGCATCACTGAGAAGAGCCTGGCTCCATCCTCGTGACATTCGCCCTTAACATATTTATAAACATTCATGAGGTCTCCCCTCAATCTCCTCTTCTCCAAGCTAAAGAGCCCCAGCTCCCTCAGCCTTTCCTCATAAGGGAGATGCTCCACTCCCTTCATCATCTTGGTGGCTCTGTGCTGGACTCTCTCTAGCAGTTCCCTATCCTTCTTGAACTGTGGGGCCCAGAACTGGACACAATATTCCAGATGTGGCCTCACCAAGGCAGAGTAGAGGGGGAGGAGAACCTCTCTTGACCTACTAACCACACCCCTCCTAATGCACCCCAGGATGCCATTGGCCTTCCTGGCCACAAGGGCACAGTGCTGGCTCATGGTCATCCTGCTGTCCACCAGGACTCCCAGATCCCTTTCCCCTACACTGCTCTCCAACAGGTCTGTCCCCAGCCTATACTGGAACCTGGGGTTGTTCCTGCCCAGATGCAGCACCCTACACTTGCCCTTGTTATATTTCATTAAGTTTTTCTCTGCCCAGCTCTCCAGCCTGTCCAGGTCTCGCTGGATGGCAGCACAGCCTTCTGGCGTGTCAGCCACTCCTCCCAGCTTCGTATCATCAGCAAACTTGCTGACAGTGCTCTCTATTCCCTCATCCAGGTCATTTATGAATATATTGAATAATACTGGACCTAGTACTGACCCTTGAGGGACTCCACTGGACACAGGTCTCCAACTAGACTCTGCCCCATTGACCACCACTCTCTGGCTTCTTCCCACCAGCCAGTTAACAGTCCACCTCACTACCTGATCATCCAGTCCACACTTCCTCAATTTGGCAGCAAGGATGCTGTGGGAGACCGTGTCGAATGCTTTACTGAAGTCAAGGTAGACCACATCCACTGCTCTACCATCATCTAACCACCTGGTCACTTCTTCATAAAAGTCTAGGAGGTTGGTCAAGCACGACTTCCCCTTGGTGAAGCCATGTTGACTGTCCCTAATGACCCTCTTATCCTTGATATGCCTTAAGATGGCACCAAGGATAAGTCGTTCCATCTGAGATGGCACCAAGGATAAGTCGTTCCATCATGTCCTAACACGGAAATGTAGTTCCTGAGGCTTTTGCTCCTTTGCTCCTTTGTTCTCAAATAATGAGCTCCTGGGGAGCCTGAAATATTTGAATGTCACGTTATTAAACCCGTCACTCAAAAGAAAGGCGGGAATTTTCCGTCCCAGGGAGGTTTTACTACTTGAGGAAAGGGTCGTTTATCTGGAAGGTCCCTTCCAACCCAAACCAATCCATGATTCTATCGAGCTGCTCTAGTTGCAGACGGCCCTGCTCCCTGCCGAGGGGTTGGACTAGATGACTTTGAAAGGTCCCTTCCAACCCAATCTAGTCTGGGATTCTACTTTCCTGACTCGATCCCGGAGCTGTAGGTCTCTGGTGTCCCTATATTCCCTGATGACTCTACTGCTCCGTATTTTTGAAGTTGCCTGACTGGGATAATTCCTCCACCAGGGCCGGTGCTTGTTTGCCAGCGGCAGTCCCTTCGAGCTGGTGACTCTGAAAGACGGCAGAACCTTCAAACCAGGCCAAGGAAACAATGCTTATATTTTTCCGGGTAATAAATCAATTCGTCTTCTTTGACTAAGCTTTTTTAGCACCTCTTCTTGGGTTCCCTCCCTTTACCAGTGTTTAAAGCTGAGAACTCGGAAGAAGGAAGGAAAGGAGATCGGTTAAGGGTGGATGTGAGGCCTGTGCGACGTGCACGGAGTGACCTCGCCCAACTGGATGTTTCTAAGCCAAGAAAGCTACTGAGTTACGGGTTCTCCTGCTTATTTTAAGTCGGGCGGGGGAAGGAGAAAATAAGTATTAATTTTCTCCTCTTGAAGTTATGCCCATTCCTTGGAAGTTTTCAAGGCCAGGTTGGATGGGGCTCTGGGCATCCTGGTCTAGTGGGAGGTGTCCCTGCCCATGGCAGGGGGGTTGGAACTGGATGATCTTCAAGGTTCCTTCCAACCCTGATGGTGATTCTATTATTCTATGCCCCTGGTCTAGTTTCAACTAGATGATCTTTAAGATCCCTTCCAACCAATTCTATGACTCAACGTCTACACGAGACGAGAAGCACCAGGGATATTTCTCCACCTTCCCCTCTTTCTCCCTTTCCTCCCTGAGCTACCAAACTCCAACCCCTTCTCAAAACCCCCGTGTTCCGCTAAAGGCCGAGCTCTCGCGGCGATGGTTTTGCCGAAGGCGCGTGGAAAGCTTTGGGAAGGCGGTTGGAAAGACCCATTCTAGATGACCGGCAGCTTCTCGGCGTTTTGAAATTCATTTAAAAGTAACGTGGCCCTAATTGGCAATCATTTTATTGTAGGCGTGGCTCTGGCCGTGATCCTCAGCAGCGTTCGCCATATTAGCGATAAGGTTTTCCTGGAGGCTGCCAAGGTAAGTCTGGGAGCAGAGCAGGATGCGGCTTCCGACCTGACGCTGGGCGATGGGCCGGGCAGTTTCTCAAAGCTGGCTGAAATTTGGTGGTTCCCTCTTTTGATTTCTCTCGGGTTTATCCTTCCCCAACGGGAAGACAAGCGAATCGTGGGTTCGGCGGCTGACAGCGCGCTCGGGGATGCGTGTGGCTCCCGTCTTCTCCTTCCTTTTCTGGAGCGAGAGCACCATATCGGAGCAGCCAGCGAACCGACCGGTCAAAGGCACGAGCAGCCCCGCAGGGGTGGTGCGTTCGGATCAATTCCGTGGTTACCGGTAGTTCAGCCTCCGAAAAACCAGGATCATCTTTTGCGTAACGCTCCCGAGCAGAATTTGCCGATAGGGGCACAGCTGGAAGAGTTGATCTTTGAGAAGTTTTGAGCTTTTTTGACTGGTTTGGGAACACTCCGGTAGGAAGACCAGAACACCTCATTTCTCTCGGGTGTTTTGCAGGGATCCCGTTTGGGACGCAGTAAATTGAACCGGTTTGGTTTTTTTCCCCGCCTCAGGCGTTGGCCGAGCAGTTGACCGACGAAGAACTCGCACAGGGAAGACTTTACCCTCCGCTGTCCAATATCAGGGAAGTTTCGATTTATATTGCGATCAAGGTGAGTACGAAGCCTAAGAGTGGTTTATATTTAAATTAACCCGCCGAATTGCACGGCGTGGGCCTTCAACGTGAGGTGGACGGGGAAATAGCGGAAGCCAAGGGAGGCTACGAAGATGATGAAGGGACTGGGACATCTCTCTGATGAGGAAGGGTTGAGAGTCCTGGGGCTGTTTGGTCTGGAGAAGAGAAGCCTGAGTGGGAAGCTGATGAATCTTTACAAATCTCTGCAGGGTGAGGGTCAAGGAGAAGGGGCCAGGCTCTTGTCAGTGGTGCCCTGGGGTAGGATGAGGGGCAATGGGCACCAACTGGAACCCAGGAGGTTCCACCTCAACAGGAGGAGAAACTTCTTTGCTGGGAGGGTGACGGAGCCTGGCCCAGGCTGCCCAGAGAGGTGGTGGAGTCTCCTTCTCCGGAGACTTTTCAACCCCCTCTGGATCTGTTGCTGTGTGGCCTGCCCTGGGAGATCCTGCTCTGGCAGCGGGGTTGGACTCCATGATCTCCAGAGGTCCCTTCCAACCAGTCTAGGATTCTACGACTAGATGCCTGGGCACAAAATGCCCAGTTCTTCCTGACATACAGAAAAATTGGAATTGGTTGGGTGCTTCAACTTGACGGTGATGTTGGGCCACACTTCTGCTCTTTTGACACCTGAGGTGAAGCTTCCAGATCCTTGCCGAGGCATCTGGGAGCCGCGAAAAGCTTTTCGAGGGTTGATCTCGAATCCGACGCCCGAGGGCGAACCGTCGAGGGGAGGGAAAAGAAAAAAAGGCGCAAACCAAGCGGTGATTTCACGTTGCAGGTGATGGAATTTTTGTACGCCAACAACATGGCCTTCCATTACCCCGAGCCTGCCGACAAGAACCGTTACATTCGCTCCAAGGTGTGGACCTACGAGTACGAATCCTTCATGCCGGACGTCTACGACTGGCCGGAATCGAAAGTGCACTGACGCCTCGGAAGATCACACTCCTCAGGCAGTATCTTCTACTCTGCAGGGATCCCTTTTTTTTTTTTTTTCCTCACACCAATTGAAATCCTGATCTTTTGAATCCTGTAATTTATTTTTTGCTGGTTTTGTCTTTTTTTCTTTTATTTTTTTTTAATCTCCCCTCTCATTTTTCACTTGCCTGCGTTTCTCTTAAGAGAAATTTACCAATCTGAGCGGCTTTCTGCTTCGCCCGTGTCCAGGATTCCTCGTGGTGCTGGCTGCCCTGGGACGCATCCACGTGGAATCTGCAGGGAAGTTTCCGCCCTTCCCGAAAAACCCCGTCAGCAGGAAAAACGTCGGCGAGTTATAAAATTATCCTTGGAAAGCCTGCAAATGAGATGAACCACTTCAAAAAACAAAGCTGTGCTCTTGCCTAATCAAATCTCTTGCTCCAAAGCAAGATCCGAAGGCGTTTCCAGGAATCTTCTCGAGATTTTTACACGGAGATTTTCCGCAGTGGACTCGGATACACCCGAAGAATTTGTTGGTTTGTTTTTTTTTTGAAAATTCCATTCCTTTTTTTGTTTGGGTTTTTTTTTCTCCCTAGTTCTTGTGTGATGTTGTCATGACATCATCAACTCAACCACTCCTAAGTGGACTAAGTTTGCCGCTTCGAACAAAATCCCTCCCCTCTTGCGGGGAAACGGATGAAGCTGAACCAAGCGAGTGGCCCCGGGCGGCTGTCGAGACATTTCTTTCCAGCAGTTGGAATGTTTCGTGGGATCTCAATCCAATTTGAGTCTAAAAGTTGAAAGCTTTCCTGCTGAGAAGTCTTCAGGTGAACCACTTCATCTCCCTCCATTGACAGGCTTAGTTTGGGGGGGGGGGTTGTATTTTTTTTTGTCTAAACCCCAAAATCGGCGAGTGGAATTTTTCCTCGCGACGCAGAGCGTGTTTTGAGAGAGGAACCGCAACCTCCGTTCCTTTTTATCCCCTCCAGATCCGTTTTGAGCACCCTCCAAATCAATTTTTTTTGTCGCAAACAAGGAGGCGACAAGACCTACAACCTCTAAATCCGGTCTCCGCGAGAACGGCGACGATGCGGCCCGAACGGAAATAAAGAGGCCGCGCCGTTCCGCGGCTCGCTGCGGCAAAAAAGGCACCAAAAAAAGAGCTAGATAGATGGAAAAGGGCTTCAACTGGCAAATTTGATGCCAGAATCCACAAAAACGAAGTCAAGCTTGCTCAGGATCCCTCCGCGGCAGGCAACGCGTCCTCATTTCTAGCACGAAACCGCTGGAGAGGCTCCAAAAAGAAGGGAGAAAACCGTCTCCGTCCCCCCTCGGCCGTGGGCTGCGCCCGATTTGAAAAGGACGCTCCCGCAGGAGATGGGAAGAGCGGTGGATTTGGGGAAGGGAGGGAACAAACCGGCGGAAGGGGCCGGGAAACGCTCCGGCAACTTGTAAATGTTGAGTTACATGTAAAGACCAACGCACCCCTAACGACGTTTTTTTTTACGGAAAATGTTTGATTTTTCTTTTCTTTTTCGTCCGTTTTTGCTCCGCCTGGTTTTTGGCCGATTTCAATTTGTGCTGCGAGACGGAGAAGTTATTTCTTGAGCGTGCAAACGGGGGTTTACCCTCCNGAGAAGTTTTCCCCTCCACAAAAATCCGACAGGAGCCGGAGGCGGTTGCGGTGCGGCAGCGGGATTCGGCGTCGCCGGATCCCAGGAGATCGGGGACGGAAATACAAGGCGGTCTTCCAAAATAAAACTCTGCGTCCGTCCGTCTCTTCAGTCCTGATTGATTTTCATTTTCATTTTTATTTTTATTTTCATTTTTATTTTCATTTTTTATTTTCATTTTTATTTTCATTTTTTATTTTCATTTTTTATTTTTATTTTGAATTTTTTTTATTATTTTTATTTCTATTTCTAGTTTTATTTCTATTTCTAGTTNTTTTATTTTTTTATTTTTATTTCTAGTTTGGTTTATTGTTATTTTTATTTTTTATTTTTAATTTTTTTATTTTTATTTCTTATTTTTAATTTTTTAATTTTTATTTCTATTTTTATTTTTCTTTCTCGTTTGATTTCTCTTTCTCTTTCTCAAGAAGTGCAGTCATGCTCCAGGGATTTTCCCCAGAATTCCTGCAGAATTGAATTTTTTCAGGGGAAAATCCCTAAACGCATGGGCGAGGAAAAACCAACTTGGAGGCTCCAGCGCTGAGAGCTCTGCCCTGACGGGGCCGAAGATCTAACCCATCCCAGTTACACCAACTAACTGGTACCAGTTACACTTCATCGGGCTTCTGTGGAGCATCCGGAGCTTGCGATGCGGACACCGCGGAATTTTACCTTGAATTTACAGCCGTTGTTTTCCGGTAGCAACAGGTAACAAAATTTGGCAGCTCACAAAATTGGAAGTGCATTTCCATCCCTTTCATCTTTTCCAGGTATTTTTTTTTTTTTTTTTTATGCAAATACACAGATTCACCTTCAGGTTGGTGTATTCTTGGGATCTAATTAAGCTTTGAGTTAATTACAACTGCTTGCCACTTGGTAGAACCACTATATCCTTTTTCACATCCTGCTTCACTTGATTTGTATTTTTTTTTCCCACTTGCTGATTCAAAACCATTCACCGAGTTTTATCCACACAGAAAATTCTCTTGTGCAACACGCAAAGGGAAAAAAAATGTCACCAGGATGTATTTTAAAACCCAAAGGGGACCCCACGGTGGTTTTGAAACCCAAATGGGACCCCAAGATGGTTTTGAAACCCAAATGGGACCCCAAGGAGATTTTAAAACCCAAATGGGACCCCAGAGTGGTTTTAAAATCCAAACGGGCCTCCAAGGTGGGTTTTAAAATCCAAATGGGCCTCCAAGGTGGGTTTTAAAATCCAAATGGGCCTCCAAGGTGGTTTTAAAATCCAAATTGGGATCCCAAGGTGTTTTTAAAAACCCAAATGGGCCTCCAAGGAGATTTTAAAACCCAAATGGGAACCCAGAGTAGTTTTAAAACCCAACTGGGCCTCCAAGGTGGTTTTAAAATCCAACTGGGCCTCCCAGGAGATTTTAAAACCCAAGTGGGCCTCGTCACCCAGATCCTTCAGAGATAACTGGTAACATCCTTTAGCTGTTGGTCAGCGGCCCGATTTGGCGACTACGCTGGTGGGAGAGCGGAGATGAACGTTGTGCAGCTACGACCGAACTGTAGTTCGGTTGACTCTGGGCCCAGGTAAATCCAAGTTGTTGTCTTTTGTGTGCTCCGCGTCTTCTGGACTTCAGAGGCGCAGATTTGAACACCTCCGTCAGTAAAAGTCTCTCAGACCTGCCTGAAAATAGCAAAGTTTGGACCCTTGGTCTGTCTCAGCTCTAAGTGCTATTCCCAAGTTGAAGAAAACCACTGGTTTTGGACTTTTTTTTTTTTTTTGAGACGTGTCCCGCTATCCCGTTTCCTAACAGCCGTACGGCGGAGGCGGGGACTGGCGTCCCACTGAGTACCGGAGCAAGGAGAAAATCTAGAGCAAGGCTCTGATTGCACCCCCTCGCCAGCTGAAATTGAGCAATTTGACTCAGGAGGGACATCTAATTCTCTGGGGATCTATCTTGACCTACCTACCTGCTCCCAAAAGCGTGGTGCAGATGTTCCGGGTGAAGAGGGAGGAAAAACCGACGCGGTGGCGGTGCCAGGAACCCCGTGGGGTGTTTCTGTTGAGCTTGAGCTCGCTGAGGACCTTGGATTTGATTTTACCCATCCTCGAAGTAGTTCCTTGTTGAGGAAAAAGGAACTAGAAATGCTTCGAGGACTACGCAGACATGGGAAGATGGCCAGTCTGTTCAGGAAGCAAAATGTCAGCGTGGTTCTTTGTCTTTAAACATATCTACCTTACACAACTAACCATCAGGCTGCTGGAGTGCTCGTGAGAACCGTTCTAGCCCAACCTGTCCGTGGTTGACTTTGTGTGGAAGGGTCAGTTCTCAACTGAAACTTAAATTGTATTTCCATGTGAACTGGTCGGGGCTTTTTATTTTTTATTTTTTTATTATTTTTTTTTCTTCTCCTTTCTAATGTTGTAACTCTATTGAAAGTGTGTTCTGGTCTTCTATTTTCTTAGTAAAATTCCCTTTGCGTAAATGACATTGGGGTTTGTTTATTTTGAAACAATAAGGCTTGAGCTCTGCACCGAGAAGGCAATTACTTAAATCACTGGTGTTGTTTACCTTTTTTTTCCTTTTGTCCCTTGCAAACAAAATGGGTAAAGCAATTACAATTTTACCTCCAAACTGGTTTTCTAGAACACTCAGCTGTTTGTCGGCGCGTTTAAAGCGGTCCTTTGTGAAGAGCTAGGGCAGAGGTTGTCCCCCTGGGCTGGCCACTTGGGTTTGCTGGGATCGGTTTTGCGTTCATTCCAAGAAGGAGCTGGAGGAGCCGGAGCATGGCTAGAGAAGGGCAACGGAGCTGGGGAAGGGTGTGGAGCAGGAGTGTGGGGAGGAGCTGCTGAGGGAGCTGGGCTTGTTCAGCCTGGAGAAAAGGAGGCTCAGGAGAGACCTTCTCAATCTCAGGACAAGAGGAGCTGGCCTCAAGTTGCCCCAGGGGAGGTTGAGGTTGGAGCTGAGGAGAATTGTCTTCTTGGGAAGGGCTGTCCCAGGCTGCCCAGGGCAGGGCTGGAGTCCCCAGGATCCCTGGAGGGGTTTCCAAGGCGTGGAGCTGTGGTGCTGAGGGACAGGGGTTAGTGGTGCCCTGGCAGGGATGGGAGAATGCTTGGACTCGATGACCTTAAAATTCCTTATAGGCCCAAATTTCCCAAAGGTGTTGGGAAAGTCACAACGATCTTTCACCTTATTTTACAAGCAGGTGGGGAGAAGCTGGGAATTCAACCAGGAAGCCCCCACCAAGGCCACCTCCACTGGGTTCTGGGGTGAGGAAATCACCTCCGGAACAGATTAAATCAGAAAGGACCTGAATTAGGATCCGCAAACTAACGCCGGTCGTAGTGGGATCAATAGAACATGGGGTTTAACATCCATTCCCTCCCCTAAGATGTTCCAAGTAGCGCAACTCAAGAGCCCAATCAATATTTTTTTATTCCAGGCCTTNGGATCGCAGCCCACGGATACAAATTCAGGGTGGAAAAGACCGAGGTTGGTTGAGCTTTGAGGTTGTTATTCTGCTTTGGGAGGTAAAGGAAGCAAAATGTTTATTTCTGCCTGTTTGGTTGTTTGATTTGGTGGGGATGTGGAGGTTTATTTTGCACCCCCTCGTCCCTGAAGTGTGCTTGGGGGGAGCCTGGTAGCACCCCAGAAAGAGGAGTAGCATCTTATTGTCTTTCCTCCTGTAGAAACTTGTGGCAGCTCCTCTGCAAGCAGCTGAACGTGAGAAACTGTGATTGCTTGGAAGGCATCGGAAGCTGTTGAGGCACCTGGGGTTTGAAATATGTCTTAAAATGAGATAGAAGCTAAATCTGGGAAGACTAAAGCTGGAGAAAGCCCCCCCTCGGCCCGGTAAGGTGAGATGGTGTCAGAGTCGTGCACGTTGAAGTTCTGCTCCTAAAGTAGCTTTCAGAAGGTTGTCCTGCTCCTGCAGACCCACCAGGGTCTTCATCTGGACAATAAAGCAGGTACATAAACACCTGGGGAATGGCAGCTGAATTTCTAGATCCTTCTGCTGCAGTAATTCTGTTATGAAGCCTTCAAGCTACGTAAAAGTTTGGTGGGGTTTAATTCTTCACTTACCCCTGATAAGAATTCAATCCTGGAAAGGCAAAATACAGGGAGTTTCCTCCTGCCTTTTGCAGCCTCCGCTGTCATGCTGAGGAGAGCGAATCTTTTCCCCTTGATGCTTGATTTAAAGCCAGTATTTCTTTTTTTTTTTGGTGTTTTTTGTTTGTTTTTTTCTTCCCTCAGCAGCTCCAATTCTCTCTTCCAGGTCGCAGAGCCCCGCAGTCGAGATGTCGATGGAGATCACTTTCCTCGGCACGGGCTCGGCGTATCCCTCGCCGACGAGAGGAGCGTCGGCGTTGGTGCTCCGGCGGGAAGGAGAGTGCTGGCTCTTCGACTGCGGAGAGGGAACCCAAACCCAGCTCATGAAGAGCCATCTCAAAGCAGGTTTGTGGGGGAAAGATGGAATTCTCCATTATAAACAAAAAAAAAAAACNTTATTTTACAAGCAGGTGGGGAGAAGCTGGGAATTCAACCAGGAAGCCCCCACCAAGGCCACCTCCACTGGGTTCTGGGGTGAGGAAATCACCTCCGGAACAGATTAAATCAGAAAGGACCTGAATTAGGATCCGCAAACTAACGCCGGTCGTAGTGGGATCAATAGAACATGGGGTTTAACATCCATTCCCTCCCCTAAGATGTTCCAAGTAGCGCAACTCAAGAGCCCAATCAATATTTTTTTATTCCAGGCCTTGCTCAGGCTGCCCAGGGCAGGGCTGGAGTCCCCATGATCCCTGGAAGCGTTTCCAAGCCGTGGAGCTGCGGTGCTGAGCGAGGGGGGATAGCGATGCCCTGCCAGGGCTGGGGCAACAGTCGGAATCCGTGACCCTCAAGCTCTTTCCCACCCTAAACAATTCCCGGGGTTTCCCCCCCATACAGATTTCCACCCACGGAGCCTGCCAGCGCCTTGTGCCCTCCCCTGGCAGCGCAGGGCCCGCCTCAGGGGCAGGGCCGGGGACTTTCCCGGCCGCTTCTTCGGCCTCTCCGGCGNGGTTTGAAATATGTCTTAAAATGAGATAGAAGCTAAATCTGGGAAGACTAAAGCTGGAGAAAGCCCCCCCTCGGCCCGGTAAGGTGAGATGGTGTCAGAGTCGTGCACGTTGAAGTTCTGCTCCTAAAGTAGCTTTCAGAAGGTTGTCCTGCTCCTGCAGACCCACCAGGGTCTTCATCTGGACAATAAAGCAGGTACATAAACACCTGGGGAATGGCAGCTGAATTTCTAGATCCTTCTGCTGCAGTAATTCTGTTATGAAGCCTTCAAGCTACGTAAAAGTTTGGTGGGGTTTAATTCTTCACTTACCCCTGATAAGAATTCAATCCTGGAAAGGCAAAATACAGGGAGTTTCCTCCTGCCTTTTGCAGCCTCCGCTGTCATGCTGAGGAGAGCGAATCTTTTCCCCTTGATGCTTGATTTAAAGCCAGTATTTCTTTTTTTTTTTTGGTGTTTTTTGTTTGTTTTTTTCTTCCCTCAGCAGCTCCAATTCTCTCTTCCAGGTCGCAGAGCCCCGCAGTCGAGATGTCGATGGAGATCACTTTCCTCGGCACGGGCTCGGCGTATCCCTCGCCGACGAGAGGAGCGTCGGCGTTGGTGCTCCGGCGGGAAGGAGAGTGCTGGCTCTTCGACTGCGGAGAGGGAACCCAAACCCAGCTCATGAAGAGCCATCTCAAAGCAGGTTTGTGGGGGAAAGATGGAATTCTCCATTATAAACAAAAAAAAAAAACAACCCCCAACCTCCTCCAAAATCTGAAGCTATCGGGGGATTTAACAACAGATTTTTCCGAAGTGGTTCTTAAATCAAACCTGGATGTTTTTTTTTTTATTTAATTGGGATCATTTCGTGCCGTTTATTCTGTTCTGTGCTTGTAGCAACTCGAATGTCAAGCTCAACAGCCTTTTCGTGACAAATTGACAAACAACGTTCCTGTGGAAAAAAAAAAAACAGCGTGGTGGTTTAGGATTTATTTCTTAAACTCTGGTTTTATTTTCATTTCCCTCTTTAATTCCTATTTCCTGTCCAAAAGCGAGTTGTTGTCATTTATTTTCCGGTCTTTTTCCAGTTTAATTTTTTTTTGTTTTTCCTGTTGTTCTACTCAATAGGTAGAATTACCAAGATTTTCATAACTCATCTTCACGGTGACCACTTTTTCGGACTTCCTGGCCTGCTCTGTACCTTAAGCCTCCAGAGCAGCCCTGATCCAAACAAACCACCGGTCGATATTTACGGCCCGTTAGGATTGGGAAGCTTCGTCCGGAGGGCTATGGAGCTTTCCCACTCGCAGCTCCTCTTCCCCTACGCCGTTCACGAGCTGGTTCCTACGCGGGACCAGTGCCCCGCGGAAGAATTTAAAGACTTTTCTTCCTTGGATGGACCTGAGGTGTCTCCTCGGGGAGCAGAAGAGAGAAGATTCCACCTGGATCCGGGAGACAACTCTTACTTACTGGTGGAGGATGAGCAGGTGGTTGTGAAAGCGTTCCGGCTCTTTCACCGCGTCCCTTCCTTCGGCTTTGTGGTGGAAGAGAAGCCCCGGGCCGGTAAACTCAACGTAGAGAAACTCAAAGCCTTTGGTAACTGTTTGGACTTAGTTTTCCTCTTTTTAATTGTTTGAATTCCCAAATGCACGTGCTCGAGCTGAGTAGCAACTCCGGTTAGGAGCAAATGGAACAAAATTGGGTTCACAGGCAGCTGGAATACTTTTATTACCCCCTCTTTTTTTTTTTCCACACTCTCCCACCAAAGAAGTTGCTCCTCCCGCTCCCAGGGAACCTCCTGGATTCCAGTTGGTGCCCGGTGCCCCTTGTCCTGCCGCTGGGCACCACTGAGCAGAGTCTGGCCCCAGCCTCTTGCCCTTGAGCTCTTGCTCAGCTCCCCTCTGGGGCTGCTCTTCTGCAGCTGAACAGCCCCAGGGCTCTCAGCCTTTCCTGGCCACACAGAGGCTCCAGGACCCTCAGCAGCTTCCCAGCTTCCCCTGGACTCTCTCCATTAGTTCCTTGTCCCTCTTGGAGTGGGGAGCCCAGCACTGGACACAACGCTCCAGAGGTGGCCTCACCAGGGCAGAGGAGAGGAGCAGGAGAACCTCCCTCCACCTGCTGCCCACACTCTTCCTCATGCCCCCCAGGACACCCTTGGCCTTCTTGGCCACAAGGGCCCATCGCTGGCTCATGGGCAACTTGTTGTCCCCCAGCACTCCCAGCTCCTTCTCCACGGAGCTGCTTCCCAGCAGGTCCCCCCTCCCCTGTCCTGGTGCAGGGGGTTCTTCCTCCCCAGGTGCAGGACCCTCCACTTGCCCTTGTTGAACTTCATCAGGTTCCTCTCCACCCAAACTCTCCAGCCTGTCCAGGTCTCCCTGGATGGCAGCACAGCTCTGCTGTATCAGCCACTCCTCCCAGTTCTGTCCCACCAGCAAACTGGCTGAGGGTCCCCTCTGTCCCTTCATCCAGGTCACTGATGAATAGTTTGACCCAAACTGGATCCAACACTGATCCCTGGGAATTCCAGTAGCTCCAGGCCTCCAACCAGCCTCTGCTCCGCTGACCACAACCCTCTGAGTTCAATCCTTCAGCCCCTTCTCGATCCACCTCCTCTTTTTTTCAGCGAGACATCCCTCTATAAACTTAATCTCTTCTTAAATGATTTTTTTTTTTCCATGTTCAACGTTGCAACACTCAAGGGCTCTTTGGTCTTTTATTTCCCAGGAATTCAACCAGGTCCTTTATACGGCAAACTGAAGAACGGAACCGCCGTCGTCCTAGAAAGCGGAGCGACCGTTTCTCCTTCCGACGTCTTAGAAGCCCCGATTCCTGGGAGAAAAATCTGCATTTTGGGGGATTGTTCCGGGACGGTCGGAGACGAGGCGGCGAAGCTTTGCCGCCGAGCGGATCTCCTGATCCACGAAGCCACCTTGGATGACGCCCAAGAGGAAAAAGCCAGAGAGCACGGGCACAGCACTCCGAAAACGGCCTCGGCTTTTGCCGGGTTGTGCCAAGTGAAGAAACTGGCGTTGACTCACTTCAGCCAACGGTACAAACCGGCCGCTCCGAAGGGCGAGGGAGAGGCGGATATGGCGGAACTGAAGCGGCAGGCGGAGTCGGCGTCGGGCGGTTGGGAAGTGACGCTCGCCGAGGATTTTCTGACCATCGAAATTCCGATGAAAAAGTGAAAAAAAAAAAAAAATATGGGGGGAAGGAGGGGAAAAGAGCACCGGAAAATACGTTTCTGGGATCCAAATTAAATAGTTTAGGATTCCTCTCAAAAGCAAATCCCTCCAACCGACGCGGTTCAAGGTCGGAAGCCCCAACCTTCGCGTCCCCGCGTCGGTTAAAATCTGGGAAGCGCGCTCCGGAAATCTTTGGGAAGATCTCGAGTCATCTTTCCGAAAAAGTTTCATTTAGATTCAATTCAATGCAAATTAAATTAAATGAAATTGAAATATATCTGCCTGAGAGTTATTTTGTGTGACACCAGATAAAGGGCCCTGCTCTGGTCCCGGAGAGGGTGGTTTTAACAACTTCCAGATATGTAAATGAAGATTTTTTTAATATATTTTTATTTTTCAAGAACTTCTGGGTGTGTAAATGAAGATTTTTTAAAAATATTTTTATTTTTTAACAACTTCTAGATATGTAAATGAAGATTTTTTAAATATATTTTTATTTTTTAACAACTGAGTATGTAAATGAAGATTTTATAAAAATATTTTTATTTTTTAACAACTTCTGGGTATGTAAATGAAGATTTTTTAATATGTTTTTATTTTTTAACAACTTCTGAGTATGTAAATGAAGATTTTTTAAAAATATTTTGATTTTTTAACAACTGGGTATGTAAGTGAAGATTTTTTTAAAATTAATTTTATTTTTCAACAACTTCTGAGTATGTAAATGAAGGATTTTTTAAATGACTTTTATTTTTTAACAACTGGGTATGTAAATGTGGGGTTTTTTAAATTTTTTAACAACTTCTGGGTATGTAAATGAAGATTTTAAAAAAATTTTAACAACTTCTGGGTATGTAAATGAAGACATTTTTGGTTTATTTTTACTTTAGCTTTGAATAACTTCTTTTAAAAATTCTTCTGCTTTCCTGGAAGAGTTCCTCTATATTTGGTTCCTTTTTTTTTTTTTTTTTAGCTGGTACTTGATAAACTGCGAAAGAAGCTTTTTACGTTACGGGAAAGAGGAGGAGGAAGAGGGAGGAAATCAGATGGGAAGAGGTTTTGTAACAGCAGAGCTGGGCCTGAATTTTCCACGTAGCTGATGAGCATCAATCAGAGGGAACTGAGGATAAATCTTTTTTGCTGAGCTCTGCATGAGCATGCAAAAAAAAAATAAAAAAAAATTGAGAAATAAATTACCTACATTGTCTGAGCGTTGGCTCGAGAGCCCGAAATCCCAGTCTGGGCTCTAAATCCAACTGGGAAAAGGATCCTTCGTGCTGGAGGTGGCTCAGCCTTTGGTATCGACGTCTCCCCATGGCCCACAGGGGGACTTTTATCTGTTTACACAGGAAAAAAAAGCCACAATCTTCATTTAGGAGCAGGTTTAATTCTTTTTTTGTTTTTAATCAGGCATTTAAAATCCTTTGCTCTGGCTGAATTAAGGTTCCTTTTTAAGGCAAATGGTATTAATTATTTATCTGGGGCCGGTTTCATTGTAACGACCTCAGTTCTGGAGAGGAGGGAGGACTGATCCAGAGCTCCCTGAAATCGGCGGTTTGGCTCAGAGTCTTTAGGAGCAACTTCACGCGGCTTGATTAAGAATAAAAACGTATCGATTGGGCTTTTGAGTTGCGCTGCTTGGATCAAAGGAACATTTTAGGGGAGGGAATGGACATTAAACCCCATGTTCTATCGATCCTGCTACGACTGGCGTTAGTTTGCGGATCCTAATTCAGGTCCTTTCTGATTTAATCTGTTCCGGAGGTGATTTCCTCACCCCAGAACCCAGTGGAGGTGGCCTTGGTGGGGGCTTCCTGGTTGAATTCCCAGCTTCTCCCCACTTGGTTGTGAAATGAGGTGAAAGATGGCGGCGAATTTCCCAACACCTTTGGGAAATTTGGGCCTATAAGGAATTTTAAGGTCATCGAGTCCCAAGCGTTGCCCCAGCCCTGCCAGGGCACCACCGACCCCTGGCCCTCAGCACCACAGCTCCACGCCTTGGAAATCCCTCCAGGGATCAGGGGGACTCCAGCCCTGCCCTGGGCAGCCTGGGACAGCCCTTCACAACCCTTTCCATGGAGACATTTCTCCTCATGTCCAACCTAAACCTCCCCTGGGACAACTTGAGGCCTGTTCCTCTTGTCCTGGCGCTTGTTCCTTGGGAGCAGAGCCTGACCCCTCTGGTTCCAAGCTCCTGAATTTCAGGGAGTTGTGGAGAGCCAGAAGGTCTCCCCTGAGCCTCCTTTGCTCCAGGCTGAACATTCCCAGCTCCCTCAGCTACACTCCTGCTCCAGACCCTTCCCCAGATCCATTGTCCCTCTCTAGCCCTCAAGGCCCTTCTTGGAATGAACTCAAACCCGACCCCAGGATTCTTGGGGTGGCCTCCCCAGTGTCCAGCCCAGGGGGACAATCCCTACCCTGGCCCTGCTGGTCACCCCAGTGCTGCCCCAGCCAGGATGCCGGTGGCTTCTTGGCCACCTGGGCACATTTGCTGGGCTTCCAACTTGAGGGGGTTGTAGTTTTGGGCGCTTTTTGCACTCGTGGGAGCTGCCTTTGTGGGACCGTCCGTCCGTTGGGGTTACGTTTGTGGGCTTTGACACTGGCGGGGGTGGCATTTACGGGGTTTTCCACGGACAGGGACCGCACCGTCAAGTTTTTTGGGAGCTTCCCTTTTTTGGGAGCCGTGCCTTTTTGGGAGCCGCCAACCCCAAAATCCAACCTGGGAAGCGCCCGCCCGCTTCGCTTTGCGCCCGCCGGCGGCGCGGCAAAC
>VWZK01013951.1:0-33452 GCA_013396935.1 Baryphthengus martii | reverse complement strand
ATTTATACAAATATTTGTGTGGGGCCTATAACAGACAAGGCCTGTATGCATCAGGGAGCTCTGGGCACTATTGTAATGCTAATTAAACAAGGGTATATTACTCTTAACCACCAAAATTTAAATATAGAATTAATAGTAAAATACTATTTGTTACAGAGTAGACACCTTAGAGGACCAGACGCTCATCAACCTGCACAGAGGAGGAAACTAAATGGTGAACATAAAGCATGTTGAATAATCTGTGATACCTTCACCTGACTGGACTTTCAGCCCATGGTGAATAACAGAATATACCTTCAAGAAATTATCAAATGAATTCATTCTCACGTTTGCTGCAAGGTGCAGTTAGGAATACATATATTACTAGTGCTTTCCTAGAAGTGGCTGCCCCCTCCCTTGCCCAGTACTATTAGTATGCTCCTACATCCACAGTTTTACACTGCTCCTCTGCTTTACACAATTCTGCGTGTCCTTAAACCTGACATAAGTTACTTTTAAGACTCTGTCAGATTGTACTTTAAAGGAGTTTTAATATTCCTGAGAATGAGAATGGTTAATTCTTAGTCTGTTACGCAGTATTGCTTTTTTTTTGATTGAAGGTTGGTGGGAGCTTGGACAGTCAGCACTCCATAAGAACATGTTCAGTCGCTTGTATTATTGGACTTGGAGCTTTTATGGTTCAAGCCTTTATAAACTGTGTCAAGCTGTGATAGTTATAATTATTGCACACGTTGGCTTAACCTATATAGTGTAGTCATAATGCATTAGCCTTTCCAACTCTCACTTGCCTGGCCTTTATTATCAGTGACATTTTCCCTTAAAGGTTCAGAGCAAGCGTGACTTTATGATCAGTTGTAAGCTTTAACTAAACCAACCTTTTTTTTTTTTTCTTTTTTTTTCCCCAAGGAAGACTGTTGTCAAAGAAACCAGGAGATGGCAGTCTTTCTTAATGGATCAATTCTTAAATTCCACTGGTAATCAAATTTCTGTTCTTGTGCCCCAAAATAGGCAAAAATTTAAAATGAAGTGAATGAAGAGCCACGCATCTTGTCTTGTTGGCACAAGAAGTCGTTGAGTGCTTCACCTCTCTGGTATCATCCAAAGTGTTTTCTTTCAGGGTCAGATCTTGAACAATCAATGTAAATCCAGGGGGAATTGTGGTCTTCCTGGTCTTCGGATTGGATTTAGTGCAAATTTTCTTACCTGGCCTTTTCAACATCTCAGAACTAGGGTTCTCTGTCCTGTGGTAATGCCTAGAAGTCACTGACTAGCCAGCCTTCCTAAGGCTGTGTACTTACCTGGAGAGGCTTTTTCAGAGAAAACCATCTTAGAAACAAACTACAATTCATTTCTGTATGTTTAATCAGTAAAAATGTAGTAATCCACAGAGCCTGTATGACCTAGCCTATCTCTGTTACTTTGCTCCTTAATGTATCCGGTCATCATTTTCAGACGACTCAGATTTGTCCACAGGGGATCAAGACAGTTTTAACTGGCTGTGGTGGTTTTGGTCTCTGTTCACGTATCTTGACAAAAGGCACACATCAGTTTATAATCCAGTAGGATGTCACTGTACTAAGGTATGTAATTGTGTGTTCTTACTGAAGAAATAATTGCTGCGTGGCAGTAATAGATATCAGTTCCTTTTGAGCTGTTGGCTGCAAGCATGAAGAAAAAATTCTTACCTCTCTCTATGTTTTCCTGTAGAGTAAGCACGAGAAACTCTGAAGCAGGAGAGCATAAAAGTGGCTTAAATTGACTCTTGGTCCTTATCATCACAGTGCAATTCAAACAACGCTTAGAAAACCATGATCTGCCTTCAATTTTTTACTAGAACCAAGTGACAGATTTAACTCCAACAAATTAACAATCTTGTGTCTTCATAGTCATCGTGGCTTTTGGACTTCCAAAGCTGCTTCTCAGTGTTACTGCTCCTTCCCTTAAACTGCAGGAAGGTGCATGGGAATGACAAGTGTATAGAAACATTATTCACAACCAAATGAGGCTTATATGTTGTTTTGGCTAATTCTAGTAAATTCTTTCTTTATACCTTGCAACCATTTCAAACTGTCTTAACCCCTCACTGATTAATAGCAGTAACAGCAATAATAACATGAATAAATCATTTTAGGCAATGTTGAATAAAATGAGCAGATGCAGAAGGTAGCTAATGTTTATTAGGTATTCCAGTTGCTACCTGAGCTTATTGCAGAACCAAGCAAAGGAGGAAAACAAGAAGTTGTTCCAAATGCCCATCTCTACTGTTATTTGTCAGTATTCTAAGGGAAAGGGCTTTGTTTTTTTAGGTTAGTGATAACAGACCTCTATGTCATATTAGTGTGTAAAGGTCCTGAACCTACCTTCTGCAGCTCACCATGTTCGATTTGATGCACATTATTCAATCTATTGCCACTGTTTTCCAGAGCATTCATGCCTGTAGACATCCTGCAGATGACTGGTTCTCACAGCAGAGCTCTATTTTTAACTTGCTATGCAGGAAAACGAGCTGGTCACATCTAGCAGAAGGCAAATGTCTTTGGACTTGCGTGCCAGGATTCTGCAGGTGAGAATCATGCACATGGTAAGGAATATCTGGATATAGGTTTGGAATATGGGTACACTGAGAGTGCAAAACTCCTCGGTGTGGCGAAACTGCTTGATACACAAATGACACTGCTTGTTTTGACCAAATTCGTTGTTTTGACCAAATTCGTTGTTTTGACCACTTCACAAAATCTCAGCAACAATTCCCAGACAGCTATCGTGGAATTTACCTTGGCTGTGTATGTGAAGTTTCAGTTGCTATACAGCATTATAATACAAGCCTCTAAAAGCCCTGTTAATCATTTATCTTACATTTAATCATCTACCAGAAATGTTTAAAGGCATAATGTCTCAATAATTATTAAATCATTGAGTTGTGCAAAGGGAGATGTTCCATCTTTTCTTACGTGACGGTAAAACACAGGTCATTTACCAAGCACGCAGCGGCACATCGGATACTGGAATTTTCTGAATGGGAATTAACGGAGCCTTATTAGAGGATATGTATTAATAAAGGAAGGAAGCACTTGGTGATTGAAACCGTGTTCAGCCATGGCATACAGTCTACTTTCTACACTCCCCCATACTCTGACAGCTTAAAACATTCTTATGTAAATTGGCAGGTGTAAAGAAATGACATTAATACTATAACTGAAATGATTTCAGTGTCACTTAGTTATGGGACTGAGACTCAGGAAATACATGTGAAACTTCTACCTCTGCCACAAACATCCTGCCATCTTCCTGTGGACATTAACAGAGGTCCTTTAGGAAAGCGCTGACTTCCAGAAACAGTTCAAATGTCGCATGAGCTGCATCATGGTATCTGTCTCTCTTCTTTGACTGTTGGGAGTACAGAGTGAATAGGCTCTTAACACAGTCAAGGCCCTTCAGTGCAGTCTTGGAAACAGTGCTGGATGTTTTTCTGGGTCTGTAGGCTTTAAGTATCACCTGGTTGAGTTGAAATGTTGGACTTCCCTAGAGGGTTCCTCATAACCTTTTGTACAGAGTTCAGTAATTACTTAGGCTTGCTTATCCACGATAACAATCACTCTTTGCCCAATGTACAGGGTATTTAGGGAATGAAAGCTCCTGATTGCTGTCAGAGACAGCGTCTGGCCTAGAGCTTTTCCTGTGTCCTTCTGGTGAGCCCTTGGTCAGTCAGAGAGACTCTCCTCCCTCAGCCCTCTCTGCACAAAACATGTCCTGGTATTCAGCTTGCTTTGCAGTAGTTTTTGTGCTCCATTATATTCCTCTTTTGGAGGCTACAGAGTGAAAAAAAAGGTTTTTTAAGTAAAATTGAGTGAAATGGAAAGGGCTTCTATTTTGTTCTAGTTTCAGAATGACACTATTTTTATATAATGCCCATCCTTTGGATTAATAGTGTTTCACCCTTTTCTATCCATGTCTGTAAAGAATGAAGATAATCAAAGATAAAGAAAAGGAAACAGCGAGTCAATATAGGTAAGCTCCAGGCAGAGAGCAAATGTACTCACTGTGTAGTATGTAAAAGGACAATTTAGGGCTTTAAATGAAGCCTGAATTACTTCAACCTTGAATGGCAAAATGCATTAATCTATAATTATGTTATTTCACAAAAGAAGGCAAGAAAACCAAGAGATACCTAACTCATTTAGATGGAAAAATGGCAAAAAAAAATAAAAAAAAATTGAATACAATCCCGAGCTAGGATTTGTACATTTCAAGAAAAATAAAGCAAGGATGCACATGGAGACCTGGAGTACAAGACACAAGTGTATTTTGCAGATATGCAGCAGGTTTTTATGAATTAAGCAGGTGCCTGTGTGACTTCTTAGGCTCTAAGCCTTAACACCCCAGCAAGCATAAGCATTAAAAAAATGGCTTCTGTCTAGATACCAAATGTGGAGCAAAGTTTCTATTGTAAAAATGCTATTTCAAGTGCCATAGAACTAAACTTTGATTAAAAAAAAAAAGCGATAGTTGACTTCAACAAAAAGATTTGGTTTTGTTATACCCTGGAGTCCCCTGAGTGTGCTCTTTTAGAAGAGCACATTCCCTCACTGACCTAACAATAGTGGGACAGTCCTTTAATGATGCTAAAATGCAATGTCTCACATCCAAACAAATGCCACCATCTATATGTTTGGTATCCTCAAAAATAAGCTTGTGTTACTCAAGAGCCCCATTATATCCTGAAATTAATGACTCCTGGTTGATCATCTCACATCGGAAGGACTACGAACATCTCTGCTGATGGGTGGTGTTTACTAAGAACAGTAGAGATGTATTTGGAGTGAGGTCAATGACATTTCCTGTGTTTAGAGGCTGCTTCAGCCAGGCCCACTTCTCACACAAGTTTGGGCACTGTAGTGTCTGAGATAAGCTGGATGCCATGTCTCAGCTCCGTTAGCTGTTTTCACTGAATTTCATGGGGCTGTTAGAGGACTCTGGCACAACAAAGTCCAAAGTCATTATGGAGAGTGAGGAGCTGGCAGGACCCTTTGTTGCACTGTGTGTTGTGCCATGGAGCTGTACCTAGTGCAGGTGAGGTCGTGGGGACATAAGTATTTGCAAGGGCTATGTCAGAAGCTCAGTGAGGACAGAGTGCACGGTACAGGTGTTATTTAAAATAAAACTTGCGATGTTGGCAGCTCAGGCTTAGGACATGCAGAGATCTCGGCTTCCTCAGAATATACATGCCCGGTGAAAACACTGTTTTCATTTGTACTCTGCATTGAGGATCTTGCAGCACTCTCACGTTGGCTGATGTTGTACAGCTGTTTGTTGGTTGCTGTGAGACTTCCTCTGGAATCTGATTGCTCGGGATAAGAATATACCTGCAAAAGTCAAGTCATTTGTGCTGTGACATAGAATTAGTGTTAGTCACTTTTTTTTTTTTTTTTTCCTGACAGATGAAGATAAAGCGTTGAGTAAGTCTAGCCCTGCAGGTAGTGCTGAGAGACACTGGGAGGTCTAACAAATTGAATTCCCTCGCCAGCCTAATTTTAATGTAGAACACTGACTTCTTCCCAGGAAGTTAATCCTCACCTCCACCACGCATCTCTAGACATTTACTCCTCTTACAACTTTATACCTTCTAGGCAGTTAACTATCTTCAAAAAGAATAAACAAATTAACTGTAAAGAAATTTTTAAATTGCATGATTTTCAGCATCTTATTACCTTTCCATTAAACAGCGCAAATTTAGTAGAGACACAGACCTGTGAGGCAGCAGCTGCGGATCTGACAAGCTCTCCTTCGTTATTAGACAGATAAAGACAGATTCTTTGAGTCATGTTTTCAAAACCATCTCATAGCTTTGTACACATGCTTTTAAGTGTGAATCATTGGAAAACTTCCAGTGTCTCTACCTGACGTCTGTGATTTTGCCTTTTTATGTTGCAGCGAATGTGCTGAATGAAGAACTGATCCTGCTTCAAAATTATGTCTCTATCCTGTTATATTGCACTTAATGGGAAAATGTTTATAATTTCAGCACGTAATTTTCTACTATCCTCAGATAGGTTTAATGGTATAAGCAGGACTCAAGGCGTGTTTAAGACACAAACTTTGATTAATAAAGAATGGACTAGTGAGCCAATATGAAGAACTGTAGAAAGGTTAAGATTTTCCTATACTGTTGGAATGGAAATAGACCCTTGGGTAAAATACTTTAGGTAACAAATCCAATAAGGGTCCTATTTAAAGAAAAAAAGTGCTCTTACGCACATAAGTACAGGTGTCTGACTTCCTCTCTTAAAGAATTGCCCCCAAAAGTTATGAAATAAGAATAATTACTCTTAGCAAAATTTTCTGTTCATTTATTCTACCTGGATTTTCTGGAGTACATTTTCAGATCATGGATTATATGTGCATATCTCATTATCTCTAATGAGAATTTTAATGCAGCGTAGAATTTTACTGTGCTATTTTGTCTGACTTGTATTACACCTGTCAGTCTGCTTTCCTCCTCCTAAATATTAATATTTAAATATTAATATTTAAAGGTCAAACTTATCCTGCAGTGATATTAAAATATATTATTCAGTTTCATCTGACTTGAGGAGAACATCTTTGGGACAGTGCTCGCTAGATAGGGAAAAAGGCAATCACCATACAATTTGCTGCCTTTTTAATGCATTTTTTTCTCCTCCCTCCAGCAGTAGTTGGACAGTTTCCATCCAAGAGAGGGAAGAGAGAGATTTGGAAGGAGGGAAGAGTAAATCATACTGCAATCAGTGGGAGTGAGGCACTGCTCTTCTCTGTACCTGGAGAGTCTTGCACCGAAGCAACTTAAAACTAAAAGACTTCACAGGACAATGAAGCAAAACTGCTTGTCCACTAGAGTATCAGTGGAAGGTGTATCTATCAGGCTCAATGCAGCTCTCATTCAGGTCAGTGAAAGAGGATGTGTGATGGCAGGCTCTGCACCAAACCCCTCCCCCTCTGTGCTGGGTTCCTGAGACAAACATGAAGCTCGTTTCAACAGTATGGCATCCTGTAGGAAAAAGAAATGTGAAGTATTAAGTGCAGTGGTGTGGTGAAGGTAATGCTCCAAATCAAGCAACATTCATTTATACAAATATTTAGATAGCTGAACTGTGTTCCATAAGTGGGAATTTGCATTTTGAGCAAAACTGGATTATCCCAGAAACTGCTTCTCTCTGTAAATACTTATGACACCAGAATTGAAGGTTATAAGGTCAGGCTTGCAAAGAATTAAGAATACAGGATTGAGAACATGCTGATGGTAATATTTTTTTGTGACTGAATCCTTCTGAAAACACTAAAGAAATTATGTGACTTTTATTTACTTGCTATAATCCAAAAGGTAGTCTGATGCTGCAGAAAAATGGAGGAGGTCCTACAAAGAGTGGGATGGATCTGCATAGATAATCTTCACTGCATCAGAGCAGCTTTTCTTGTGAATTTAAGGGTGTATGCCATGCAAACGCCTGAGAGGAAGGTAAAATTAGAGTTGTGCATACGCTATGTCTGTAAATTGTTGTCTAAGCATGCTCTTGCTTGGAGTGCAGGAGTCCTTGCAATATCTGCTCGTGGGCAGACAAAAGGGTCTCAGGAAAAACCTAGTAGCTGGTAAGTCTTGACCTCAGCCATGAGACACTGCTGCAAGAGCAAGTGGATTAAGAGGTAGCAGCCAGGTTAAATGGAGCCTGTCTGTTCTATCCACACTGGGCATTGAAGTATTTGGACCTGTGCCAAGGGACCAGAAGGATCCAGCTCTTTTTCATTGTCTTTTCTCAATACTCATCAAGGGATTATACAGACTTAAACCAACGTTGTGCCTACACACTGTGGTCACAGTAGTAATTTGGACTGAGCGCAACGTTGACCAGGTGTTGTTTATACAGACATACCTCTGGCGCTGGGAACCTGTGCGGCTTCACATATTTTATTGTAAAAGACTATCACTGTCTAGACCATCTTATCTAGACTGTACTTTTGCCAGGAAAGGGTGGACCAGCTGATGCTTGAGGTCCCTTCCAACCTGGCATTCTATGATCAAGCGACTGGGAAAATATTTTAGTCCAAGTGTCAAACCCCTACCATGGATGTGAACAGAAGTGTAATTGTTGACTTCAGTGGAAATAAACTCAATCTCCAAGTGCTTGACAGTCTAAATTATCCTAGGCTGATATTCTAAATCTGCCCTGTAGTTGTTCACCACTGTTGAATGCCAGGCTGTAATTTTTTTTTACTTTTTTTTTACCGCAGATCTACATATTGTGCCATTTGAGAATATATTAGTCTTCTATAGGCAGTGTAAAGAGACCACGGTCATTAAGTCTTTGAATTTACCTAATAATGCCTAGCTGTGAGGTGATAAATTAAAATGAACTGCACTTCTTTTTTTCTGCAACATTTTACCTAACCCAAGCATGATAGAATGGAACTTTCCGTATCTGCACAGTGAGTTGGTGATTATAGCTTTTGCTATCAGACATAAAAAATAGAAGTTATAAATGCATACACTTTTAATAGGAGAAATCATCTTTGGCTGTATAGCTGTTTATCTGGAACCTCATGTCATTCTTACGGATCTAAAGCTACTTGCTTGTAAAGGTCTGATGTAAAGTTATAATTAATTTTGTGACTCTCCTCAGCTTAATGTCATTAATCAGTGTGATTTCCTGACCTCGGCCGGTGCTGAATAATCAAATGCCCTTGCTGTGTTTCTAAATACCTCTTCTGAAACACAGAACAGCAATAAGAAAATACAGTTGCAGATACATCGCAGGAAATGTTTGAAGTGGGATGATAGAAGTAGCTGATCTTTCATCACTTTTGGCGTGTTGTCAAAGAAGAAAAAATATTTTTAATAAGCTAAGCGAATCTTCCTAAATTCAGTCGCTGAAGAGTAGTTCTGCTGGGGGGTGTATGTATGGGAAAAAATGAAAAACTTCTTTTCTGCTACCATAGAAACCAGCCTTATCCAGGACCTTGTAAATAAAACGAGCAACCTCTGGCTTCGTATTTATGTTGCAAATGTATTCCTTTTTAAATATGAAAAATGACAGTTTCTCAAATAGGTAGTCTGTTGATTCCCTTTTAGATATGGCTATATGTGCAGAAACAAGCTTAAGAAGTAATTTTGGACTAGGACATGAAAAAGATACAGGCCTTAATGAGAGTGCAGAGTACCCCTCTAGATTTTTAATGCACGGCAAAGTGCATCAGGTGGAAGGAGTCAGAATACTCCCATTGCATCTCAGCATGGGGGAGAGACAGCAGATGTGTGCCTCTTCCCTTACTGTGCCATCACTCATCATGGAATTCATCACAGATACTGAGTTTTCATCACTTTAAGTCTTTTTTTTTTTTTTGTAAGAAATCAAACATTTTGTTAGAGTGGGGCAACTGATACAGCCATTTTCCTGTAGCACCATTCTTAAAAATCCACGACTTTTGCTTTCTGAAGAAAAGAGCTAGTTGGTGCTTTAATGGATGTGTCCACCTGACAGCAATATTTGTCTTGAAAAGGAGTAAGTTTCATTAAATTTTCACAAGCTGGAAACCCCCAAATGATGGCACAGAAATGACATATGAAGTGTTGTCTCTATCGTCATGGAAATGTTGGGACCAATCAACTGCTTTTTGGGGAATAAAAGAGTACACTAGTACATTTTTGCAAATATGTTCAGAATTGCAGAAAATCTATTTCAGTTCGGTGTTGAATCTACTTTTTTGAATCAAAACCTTTTTTTGTTTTTTTGTGGCTGAACTTGTGTTTCTCAGTGTGATCCTGCTCTAGCTCTATTTCTAGAGACAACTTAAAAATACACTCGTTTTAGGAGAAGCAGCTCTGTGCTCACTACTGTTGTAACTATGAACTGAATTAACAGCTGGTAGTATTGGGTGCGTGTTGCCTGTATATCTGCTTTTGGTGCACTACAAAATTGCACATTGCAGATTGGAACTCCACTGATCTTTTTTATCCTTGGCACTGCGGTGACTCTCCTGGGGAGATAAGAGTGGGCTGGACTGCACTGGGAACAGGAATGTGTAAAATGGAGGTCAAGCTGGCTGCTCAGCACAGCTATACTTTTCCAGCCGTTTCTTCAGGTTCTGCATTTAACTGGAGGAAGAATATATGTAATACCAATATAGGTTAAAAGGCTTTCCTGCTGCCTCAGAAGAGATGCCTGTCTGATTACTGTGACTCTGGAATAAGAAGCTAAAATGCTTATTTTAACATCTGTGAGACTGAAAGCAAAAGACAAGGCTGGGTACAGCCCATTCTGGAGGCCCTCAGAGCCGTTCCCATGTATGTTTTTGTGTGGACCATGGGGAGTCCTGCTGCACCATTGGGACAAAGAGACCTGGCAAAAACACCCTTAGGAAGGATCCTACACTGTTTGTCTGATGTCAGTTGTACAGCACTGCCATAAGGATAAACAGATACGTGAAAGCAGCCAGCTCACAGCCTACTTAGTTCTACATATTTTACACACATGAGAAACGCAGTCGGTCCCCCACAGGCTGAGTAATGACGGTGGCTGATTCTCAGTAGGTACAAAATACTGTGTCTGTTGCAAGAAACGTGTAAATATCTGCAGCCAAGTCAGGTGCAACTAGCAATATTCTGTGTGGAAGTCTGCTGGTCCTTTCAGTAGGGTCTGGGTCAGCCCTCAAGGCTTTGTGAAGGGCACGCTGAACCTGGATGCTCATGTTATAAAGAAAGTGATTCTTCATAGTCCTGTCTTTTTTTTGCCAGTGTTAGTTTCATTCTAGCACGTGCTGCGTTTCATTCTTCGCCAAGTGGTCTCTGTGTTCTCGCTTTAAAATATACACCTCTACCTTAAAATGCATTTGTAGATCAAAAAGTATCTATGTAAGGATAGCTTCCTCCTTCTGAGCAAGGCTGCACTCAGAGACTAATAGTCACTGACTTGTGTGACAAGAGACAGCTTTGAATGGTTTTTTTACTCTGTTAGCAAAGTGCCTGTGAGGTTTGCTCAGCCTGCACCACAAAGGAAAACATTTCTTTCCTTGTCTTTCTTCAGCATTAGACCCATTTGCTAAGTCACAGCTGCGCAAATACACTGACAGCCAGGGTGTTACACGGGTGGAACTGGGCGCCTCCTCTGACCTGCGCAGCCTTCCCCCTTGATGATAATGTCATACAAGAAATAAAGAGCCGCTATAAGGTTTAGATCTCTCTGCCTTTCTAAATAGCAAGACTGTTATTTCACAGAAGGACGTGGTTTAGTTCAAATAAGAACTAAATGAAGTCTCTGGGACTTTCCCAGGTGCTAATGGCTGTGGTGTGGTATAGGATGTAGGTGTCAGCATAAGCATTCAAAGGCTGCTTCTAGTGAAGAAACAAAGTCAGGGGTGATGCAAAGGCAGCATCTGGGGGAGGGAGAAAGTTGTTATATCCGTTTTAACCCTTTGGTTAATGCTTGTTTGACCAAGGGGCTGGAAATCTTTCAGGGCTCCATGATACCCTCTGAATTCCGAAGTGGCTTCAGACAAATGCAGCAAGACGCCCATGGCAGGAGGCTGTGGGATTAGCAGATGTGTCCACACAAGGATTGACAAATTGTCTATGGAGATAGAAGCTTGGGACCAGGTAAAACTTAAACATAAGGTTGTGTTATTTATATTTCTTCCCACTTCAAAGTGATGCCTGTCTAGATTAACAGTCCACTTCTTATTTGGAGAAATGCAATTCATTAAGATAGTCACTTAGGTTGCAAGGTCAAATATTTTGAGGCTGAAAAATGGCAGATTTATGGTTGGCTGTGCAACATTAACTATATGTCCAGTGTCTTAACTGATAACATCCTGCTTTAGTTCTCTGTGGGGTACCTGCATTATTCAGTGTGCAGAAAGGACTTACAAAGGGAAGGGAATAAGGGCAACTGAACTGGCCTTGACTAATTGCTGTCTGCTAGACTTTGTTGCTAATAGCTCCCATTTCACTGCGTTTCTTTTGAATATAATGGATACTTAATGTTACTCCAGTGATACCACACTGATCTTCCACCTGAAGACTTTAGGTCCCTTTTAAATAGTACCTTACCTTTGCAAGACTTCTGTAAATTAAATGCTTCATTTTACAAAAGCAGTTAGATGCACATATATGAAATTATATACTTGGACCCACAGACGCCTAGAGTCAACCCAGAAATATAACTTGGATCTATGGGCTCCATATATGACCTTCCATTTTAATAACAAGTGTTTTTCTCGTGTCTTATGCTTAGTTACTGATTTTCAGTACAAATGGGAATCAGAAATCTATGATCCCTTTCAATAGATCTGCGGGAATTACATTTTACAAAGTTTCAGGCAGCATCTCTGAAACGGGTAGAATGAATCAATTAGAACCAGCTTGTATATTGCCAAGTGACACAGTCTGAAAGTGAGGTCTGCTGATACATCCAGCAGTGTTAGTGGAAGAGGAGACTTAAATGGAAGACATTTTTCTTTTCACAGTAGCACTATGTGAAACTACAAGTTGAAACTTTATCTATACCTGTATCTTCATTACTGTTCCCTCTTGCCGCTTTCTTCTGCAGTGCATGCACTTGCCATAAATCCTTAAGAAATTGAACTGTTACTTCCTCCTATCAAATTTTGTGCGAGTCTGTGGAGATGAAACTAGGTTTGTGACTGCATTCTCCCCCAGCAGCCAATGTAGCTGCTGAAAAGGCTCCGGATAATGGGAATGCCGGAAGAGCAGGGAGAGATAGGATGATAGTCCCTTCTAGGGATTGGGCATGGAGACAGTCCAAGCCCTGGGCTAAGGAAGGTGTATTTTTACTTGAAAATATTAGTGTATCATTAAAGGCATAAACTACCACTTTTTTTTTTTGCCCAAGCTGAAAAAGAGATGCTTTAAGAGTGAATATATATGTCATCCTCCAACAAATACATCATACCAATATATTAAAAATATATATAATCCTCCAACAAATGTGGCCTCATTGCCACTCATAATTATAGGTTTGTAGAACCTGGAAGAAATACTAATAACAAGCATACTTTTAAAAAAATACTTCACTAGGACCATTGGTGCTTTCTAGCAGAGACCAGTGACGTGTGTACAGCATCACTGGAAGGTGTGATTGCAGCACAGACAAGCAAATCAATTTGGTGCGGGTAGAATGAATAATGGCAGCAGTGATAGTCCAGTATCACAGGCTTCCCTGTTAGCAGCACGTGGCGGTCACAAATTCCAAGTGGATCTTTGCAAATAAGGATTGTCAGCTGATAGGCACTGGTGCTGGTCTGCTGTCCCCTGTGGCTACTAGCACCAAAAAAAGATCTGGCTCTGGGCTGCTGTTAAGACCTCAGATGCCCTGTGTATTCTTTGTTCAAGCAAAAATGGTGCTGTCTCACGAGCATAGGGGGAGAAAAAGAGAATAATAGTAGATGTTATTCTGGCTGTAATGGAGGCCTGTTTACAGAGTGAATGATTTGCTACATATCTGTATGGGAGGAGGCTGCCAAAATTCCCACCAAAATACAACCACCAAAAAAAAATGTAATCATACTAAGTGTTTTCACTACATACTATGCCAATTTCTTTATGTAGCGTGAAGTCTGGAAGGGGATATCCATTAGCATGAAAACCCACTGTGTAATTTAAGAAATAATATTTGTCTTAATCCTTCTTTCTTTTTATCTCGTCTCCCTCTCCCATTCAGTTTCCTCCCTGCTGCAGTATGATATAGTGCTACGGAATGCTGATGAGACCACATTAAGTCTAATTCTGGACACTCATTATTGGCCTGCTAAGTTGGCACCATAGCAGCATTTAACACTTCTGATTGGGAGAAAAATCTATGGAGGAGGCTAGTCATGAGATTGAATTCTCTAGGGAAAATGTCACTTTGTGTTATTCTGGTTTGTTTTTTTAATGTATTTATTCAAGTCTGACTTGATTATATGCCCTCCTCACCATGTTCATCTCAAAGAGGCAAAGTCTTCCTGTGTTCGATAATCTCAGTCTGTTTTCTGAAGATGCACATACAGAGAGAAGCCAAGAACTTCTTTCAGAATGCAGTGAGAGAATGATTGGTCGTATTTCCTACTGTTTCTGTCAGGGTAGTGCCTGTGTGCCTTGGTTGAAATCCTTCTTGCTCCAAAGAAGTTTATAGATGAGACAAGCAGATTCGGAAGGGAAACCCAGGCAGAGAATACCAGAATGAAGGGTAGGGTTTTGAGATTCAATATTCATGTTATTTGAGACATATATAAATGAAATTTAGGTAAGATTAATCAGTACAGAATTGCTGTTGAGGTTACACTAATGCTAAGAGAAAAAACAGAGGCAGTGATCGCTACTAAGCAGCTGCTGAATACAAGCGAGTGCCTGTGGGTGAAACAGCACTTCTTCAATAAAAAAATACAGATGGATTAGAGGGGAAAAAAGGTAATCCTTGGTTCTGAGAAACAAGTCTCAG
Organism: Baryphthengus martii; assembly: GCA_013396935.1. NCBI lineage: Eukaryota > Metazoa > Chordata > Aves > Coraciiformes > Momotidae > Baryphthengus > Baryphthengus martii. The sequence goes on along the minus strand of VWZK01013951.1, from coordinate 18,990 downwards.
GATTTAGGAGTTGTAAGTATAATCAATAATATGTGAGTGTTGGTATCTTTGAATTATGAAAGCTTTAAAATATATAAAATACGAGTTACAATTTTTTTGTGCCTTACCAAAGAGGCTGGACTCTTTCATAGACAAGTTACTTTGGAAAGAGCAATGGCATCCATTCTTTCAGGTACTTCTGTTTAATAAAGATACTTAGACAGTTGGAGCACTGTGATATAAAGTATACTTCAAAAGCATTTCTGTAACTGCAGTTGTCGAACACAGCGTCAAGTGTTTCCTGTCTAGTGGAATACATGCTTTTTTTTTTTTAGATAAAATAATAGACATCTTTCATTTTTATCGAATTACCCCACTGAAAGATATGTAGGCAATTAACCAAAATGGTAAAATTCACATAATTCCAGAATGGTTGAGGTTAGAAGGCACCTCTGGAAATAACGTGGTGCAACTCCCTGTGTGAAAGTAGGGTCTGCTAGAGAAGATTGCTCAGGATCCTGTCCAGTTAGGTCTGGAATAGCTCCAAGGGTGGACACTCTACAACCTCTCTGGGAAACCCATTCCAGAGCCTGACCACCCTCACTGTGAAAAACCTTCCCTTATGTTGATATGAATTTGCATATTTTGATTTGTGCCCATTGCCTCTTGTCTGGTCACTGGGCACTGATGAGAAGACTCTGAATCCATCTTCTTTACTTCCCCTATTAGATATTATAACACATTGATGAGATCACCCTGAGCCTTCCCTTCTCCAGCCTGAACAGTCCCAGCTCTCTTGGCCTCTACTTGTGTGCTGAAAGCCCGTTGTAATCTTGTCTTGCTGGACTCACTCCTGTATGTGCTTGTCTGTCTTGTCCTGGAGAACCCAGAGCTGGATAGAGCACTCCAGATGTGTCTATTCAGGACTAAATAGAGGGGAAGCATCACCTCCCTTGACCTGCTGGCAGCATGGTTTGTCATGCAGCCCAGAATGACTTTGGTCTTTGCTGCAAGGGCATATTGCTTACTCATGTTCAACTTGGCTATGAGGAGTACCAGGTCTTTTTCTGCAATCCTGTTTTTCAGCCAGTTGTTCCCAGACTGAACTATTGTGTTGGGTTATTTCTTCCCAGGTGCAGGACTTTGCATTTCCCTTTGTTGAAATTCCTGAAGCGCAACACTATTCTGTCCGGTTTTGGTCCTGTCTGAAGTCCCTCCAACTACTATCTATCACTCTTCCCCATTTTCTGTCATCTACAAACTTCCTGATGATGCCTTCCTCATCTGCCCCACCATTGAAGGAAGACTCAACCGATACTGCCTTTGATATTAACTCTTGGAGTACGCCACTAGGGAATGGTCTCCAGCTGGACTTTATGCTGCTGATCACAATCCTTTGAGCCCAGCAATTCAACCTGTCTTCAGTCTACCTCATTGTCCAGTTATCTGGTTTGTACTTCATCGGTTCATCAGTGATAACGCTGTGGTAGACAGTGCTGAAAGTCATAATAAAGTAGAGAGAAACAGCTTTTGCTGTCATCACCAAGCTGGTCTTGTCATTGTAGAGGACTATCAGGTTGAGTCAAGCATGATTTCCCTTTTGTAAATCCATACAAATTACTCCCAATCATCTTTCTGACCTTTCTAACCTATGTAAAGGACCTCTGGGAGAATTTGTCCTACCACCTTCCTGGTGACTAAAGTGAGGGTATCTGACCTGTAGTTCCTTGAATCCTCCTTTCCATTCTTGAAGACAGAAGTGATGTTTGCTCTCTTCCAGAAAGGAAGAACCTCCCCTGATCACCATGATCAAGAGTGGCTTTGCAATGACATTGACCATCTCTCTCAGCACTTGTGAGTACACACCATCAGCTTGCATGGATTTATGTAAATCCAGTCTCTTTAAATGTTCCCTAACCTGATCCTCCTCCATGAATGGCAAGTCATATTGCTCCAAACTTTCCTACAAACTTCATGAACCTGAAATTGCTGACGACAAGCTTTACCAGTAAAAGAAGTTGTTGAGTACCCTGGCCTTTTCTGTGTCCTTTGGCTCCATGTCAAACTTCCAAAATATTTTAATGTGTGAATTTACCACTATGGGAAACTTTACAGAGATGCTTCTGTGTGTTTGATCTCTGCTTTCACACCTGTATCTCACTGATAAACATGTCTTTCATTTTATGATGGAACAATTATTAGACACAAGTACACCCTGCTCAGAACATCAAGTATTACAATCCAGCCTGTCAAGATAATCCAAAATGTAATCTCTTGATCTGGTAGTGCACGAACACAGGTTGTATAATTCCATGGTTTTCCTTCCTGGTAACGGTGGTGTGAGCTCTTATGCAGCTCTAAGTGTCTGAGTTTAGTACCACATATAATTATCAGAAACCCAGTCTTAGAATCCACACCAAGTCCTTTATTACAGAAAGTTAGTGTAAGAGCCAATGGACGTCTACCACCTAAAGCGCTGTGCTGTGTACGCTACGCGCTCGTCAGTTCAATTGGGCTGAATCATTTCTTATCAGAATGAGATGAGCGATGAGCCAAGGTCTGCTACGTGTAAGTTTTATGATAACTTGTGTAGAGTTGCCCCAAATTAGAGAACAGGCAGATCACTGCAAAAACAACTTGAGTTTCCACCTCTGTGCTCTGCTGAGAGGCAAGCACTATAAACCAAGTGGTGTGTATCTGTTTATTTTCCCCTGTTTTCCTGGGTTTATATATTTCTGGTTGGTTTTTTTTTTTTTCCTTTTAAAGGAAAGTTGAGATGGTGCATAGGATGCTGTCATGTAAAATGTGTCTGTTGCTCCTGAATCAGAGCTCAGAGCTACACATAGCTCTGGATGAGGCTTGTGAAGAACAGCATTTGACTTGATCTGTATGCACTGCTCACTCACCAGCGCTCTGGCAGTCCACTGTTTTGCTTCGTGTCGGGTTTCTCACTAGTCCTGTAAGAAATCTACGGCAAATGATTTGCAGGGCTCTCCTTCTAGGTCAGCAGTTTGCAAACACTCTTTCAAAACTCAATTAAAATGTTCCATTTTCTCATTGGCATGAGGATAATAAATGGAAGAATTTCAAGGCTTAATATGTCTCTCCCTCAGAAATACTTCAGATCGCATAGCTGTGAACAGAGGTGCTTTATCAGAGATTAGTTTGTTCAGATTTCCTCCATGACTGAAAATTTTTAGCAAGAACTGTTGTGGGGAAGTAACCTAGGAAATAAGGGCTTTGCCTGGCTATTTGCTGAAGGAATCAGTTAAAGTAATAGTATCAGTTCAAGGCAGTTGGTGTTGCTTTAGAAGTTACTAGCAATCTTCTCCAATGTAGCATCAGGTAAAAATAGAACCACAGTATGTCCTGCACTTCAGGTTGCTTATATGTCTTGTGTGCTGTCCACAGGGGACATCCAAAATGGGAGAGTGATGTTCTTTATGCCTCTCCCCAAAGCTTCTTGACGGTGCATTGTCGTTTGGATGCACACAGGCAAAATACTGCTCTCACTTCTACCAGTCTTATTTTGCTCTGCTGAACAATTTACTGCTTTGGACATGATGTGATGTGAAGTGCTGCGCTCTCCTCCATGTCCCACAGCAGTCACGGGCCACATTTCAGCTCATAGCAGCTATGGGCCCCGGTCTGTACAGCTGAATTGCACGTGTTTTCACTTGCTCGGAGCATTTCTGCTAGTAATCCAATCCATCTAATTATACACCTAATTCTGGTTCCAGGACTAAACTTTTGGACACAAAATTTTACTCCAGAGGTTGGGCTCAGTCTGTCACCCTGCTCTTTCAGCACACAAAGTACTTGTGCTTCTGTTGAAGTTAAGTTTGTATTGAGTGGAAAAAAATACGTCATCCACTGCTTTCCTCTGCTCCCCACTGCAAAATACGGGACTGCCTCCCACTTACCCCAGCTCTTGTCACCCAGGTATCATCAGTTTTCATATGGCCTTCCTTATCTGTGACACATCTCGGCTCAGGGTGATTATGCTCAGCCTCCCATTGGCTTCTCCTGAATTGTTTCCTCCACCAGAGGAATTGTCCTGCTCATCACTTCTTGCAGCTCTTTCTGAACTTTAATTAGCTCTGCCCTAAGGGCTTGTAAGCCTGAGGAGCTCTTCTTTGACAAAAGTGGGTTTGCTCACTAGGCTAAGTGCAGATTTTCTGGGGCTCTCATAGTACCTGTCCTCCCTAGCTTACCTTTGCATTGAGCTCCCTCATCTATAATTAATACATGTCAGCAATGAATCTGTGCTATAAAATTTTCTTATGAGGATGAGTTCTTCCGTGAAAATATTTATCAAGTTCTGCTCACCTTGACCGTAGCAGTGAATTCCTTTGTTCAATTATTCACAGTCCTGCGAAGGACTGTGCTCTAATCTGTCAGGGCTAACACAACTCAGGACTGATACCTCCTAAATCTGGATCCAGAGTTCAAATAGCATTTTAATCACCGATTGGGTAGGATGTGCCATTGGCTTTGTGCTTGGAGTCTGTCTTCAGAAGAATTTAAAGCATTTTTTATCATGGGTGTTTTTGAAGGCCTTATTTTGATTACTTGAAGAAGACGAGTCAATACTGCTCAGAACTGCATTTAAAAATATGACATTTTCATGCACTGACTTTTTCCAGTGTGCTTAATCTCTGTAGCTTTCTTTAACTTTAGAGAGACTTGCAGTCACCTGTGCTTCTGACCATAATTTTCCAAGCTCACTTGACTGACCAGTGACAGAGCTGGGAGACTGAGTTGTATTTTTCATTAACAATTAGTGATTTTGAATATGTCAAGGTTTTATTTTCCAGAAATTTTACGATAACCCTTTTCTTTTGTCTATCTTTCCCCGATTTCCCACTTTAACAACATTGCCAAAGATCTTCCTTTGAAAAGTCAATTTCCTTTATTTGCAGGTTTCAGATTAAAACTGAAAATGCAAAGTTGTGAAAAGCACTTGTCGCTCACAAAGGTCCTGGCAATAACCCCTTTCATCTGATTTCAATTCCAGCATCCCTCACAATTCACTCTGCCACTTCTGTGAAGCTAATTCTAGTGTTTTCATCCCATCCTGTTAAATTGAGAAGAATATTTCTATTGATTCAGAAAGCAGAAGGATTAAGCTCTAGTGTGTGCTTTGCTCCACGATGCCAGGGTGTGCCTTCTAACCAATTTATAGCATAAGCTGCTTTAGTTCACCGAGTGCAGTTCCAATATCTGTCTGTTTACATCAAGGTTGACATCCTGACACAGATGGTTATTTTATGTTTTTATAAGTGATAAGGTATTTCTGGCAACTAAAATTACTATTTTTGTTTTGTTTCTGCCGTGGCTACCTTAGTGAAAAAAAAGATCAATTTCAAAGCATCTCAGTGACTCGCCTGAGCTGGGTTCAGCTTACAAAGATCCTTACTTTTGTTACAGAGGAAGAGAAGAGTTCTTCCAACCCGAAAGCTTCTATGATTCTAAGAGTCACCAGGTCATCTGGCTGATCTTCTTCTTGGGTTGTCTGTGCTTTGGAGAGCTTGTGCTTACATTTTTCAATTTTCTGCCCATCGAAGTGGTATGATGTATAAAGAGCTACTGTCAATCTGATAGGATTAAGAGCAGTGCTTGCCATTATTTTTTTATTAGACTGAGACTGCTCACTGCGCTGTCTCTCAGCTCTCAGTTTGTACAGGCTTGGCAATCAAATGAGCAAGAAGCTGGTCTCACAGATCACAGAATGATAGGGGCTGGAAGGGACCTCTGGAGATCATTTAGTCCAACCCTTCTNAAGATGATTCCTTGAAGTGAAGGTGAAACCAGACTAAAACCCCTTAGGCGCCAAAATACATCATTTTGTTTGCAAACATTTTTGAAAAAAATATATCTACGAGTGTGAACCAACAGCTGTTGTTCTCTGTCTTGGCTGTGGATTGTCCATCACTGATACAGAGGACTTGGAAGCTGCTGTTTCATGCTTGTCCCTTAAGGTGTCTGGACTTCCTTGTCCTATGAGTGGAAGATCCTGAAGAACTGATACTCCAGGCCCTGGAGATAAGGTTTGGTCATCAGCAGAGACATGCATAAAACTGCAACCAGTCACGCAAGGGCCACATGTGGGGCTTGTAATTGAGCTTATTCTCTTGAGCCCAGGAGATGATGATGCTGTAGTGCTGCTGCTGTACGTGCCGTAACGCTGCTGTGTACTTGTCATGAACGTACTGCTGCAGGGCAAGGCCACGCCTCCTGCTCTGATCCTTTGCAGACAGAGCACTGGTATTGGAGTCCTGGGAGTGGCGAGGGAGATGGATTGGTTATTGTTTCCTTAGACAACTGGACCGTTCTTTTGCTTTCTGCAAAAATGGGCTTATGTAAGGCTATGACTGCATATAGCCTTGCAAATAGATGTCTGCAAGTCCCTCAGTTCAGCAGCTGTTAGAATACCCTGTGTCCAAACAAGAGCTGCCAGTTTTCCCTGGCTTGGCGTGGGGCTGCTGCATTGGTGATTTCCTCAGATACGTCTCTTTGAAGGCTGCCTCCTCCCAGGTACGGTCCTGTGCAAACAGCCTGTGGAAACAGAGTGGACCACAGGACTTCTCCTCGCTCCTGGGTGTGACTCAGGCTGACAGCTCAGTTGTCAAACTGCTGTCAGTCTAAAGGAGAAGACCGCGTATATTGCTGGTGCCGTGGGGTTTGGATGGCGTACCACGTGTAAGGGTTGCAAAGACCTGATGTTGTGGGCTATGCCTGCGGTCTCGTTACACCTGTGAGTATATTTCTGCCTCCAGATGTTGAACACACAGTCTCTCTATATATCCAACACATCATGGAAAAATATTACTCTTTATTGTAGGCTGTGCCTGAAAAGCAGCTAATTAACATGGAAAGCACACAGGATTAAAATGGCAAAGGTTGGTACTTTGCTGTGCTGTAAACTCAGTTTGGAAAAGACAGATCTATGTCAGTTTTGAAATCTGTTTAGTTCTTTGCTTCTCTTCTATACGCTGCACGAGGAGTAGAAAATTGGGAAATGATCAGAAAAGTTGCCTGAATACATTTTAATAATAATTTTAACATAAAAAGAGAAAAGTCATAATTTTGTTCAAGTGGTTCATCTCCATTCAGACAATACAGAGGTTACTGCAGAGCTCATGCCTTTGATTTCTTACTTTACTTTGGCTTGTGTACCAACCAATTCTTGTTAAATATTTATAGACAAGATTAAAGACTTTATAAAACTTAGCAGCTGGCAGCTGTCCTTGCCTAAAGGATAACGCAGAGTTTTCATTTTAATTGGATAACTATGTGACCGAAATATACAAACCCCAAGGGAAATACAAGAATTGAAATATCTAGAGTATTTTTTAAAAGAAAATATACCCTTTTACATTCTGTACTTTCTTTTTTTCCCTTAGTAGCTTTTATCTGAAGGTGAAATTGTCATTTCTTTTTCACTTCTTTCTTTTTAAACTTTTATTGAAAGTTGGTTGTTGTTCTGGTTTGTTTTTTTTTTCTTTTATTTTCCCTCAGGAGTTCAACTTTTCAGGTGGGATTCCTTCTGTTGCAGGCCAGGCACGAATTAACATGCCTGTATTCTTCCTTCTCTATTCCTCATTTTCTTCCTGCGCTATTTCAATTTTTGTGTGTGTTCTTAATTACTGCTATTATTAGGTTAGTGCAAGTCTTTGTATTCCACCCTTTGAGGATTAGTCCATCAACACAGTCTTGTAGGCTAAGGTCTTCTATGGTAGCTGCCTATATAAACCTTCTTTGGAGCAGCTGGATCTAAGTGAATGTCTTGCATATGTTAAGATATAAGTACTGATTAGAATATTGTAGTGAAGAAACATCTAATGAAAATGACCTTTTTTTTATTCATCTCATTGTAACAGATTACAAGAATCAACAGATTATGTCATACTAATTATGATTTATTTTAATAATAAAGGTGTATCTCCTCTAGTTTGATCTCTGATGCTACCTCTGCAGTTAAGCAGCACTCAAAAGTGTTAGGAGGAAACCAGATTCAGGACCATTGCGCAAAATAGTGCTGGTTTTGAGTCGTGCAGTAGAATGTACTTTGAGAAGGAGAATGCCAGCATTGACTGGATGGGTTACATGCAGCAGGGAATAACAGAAACCCCTCACCATAGGGAACTGAGAAAGAAAGATATGACTAAAGGGGCAAGTAATGAATTATAAGGGAAATTTCCTCAGGAAAGAAAATAGAAATGAAAGGAAAATGCCACTAAAAAAAGGAGATGGAAGGATGAGGCTGCCAGAGTTGGCAGAAACATAACAAAGCTCCTTGCTGCTTAAAGGAGTGGCATAGAAGCTTACGTGACCCACGGCAAGATTTAAATGAAATGGGTAATAAGATGGTCAAAGGGAAGAGGGGAGGGTGGATTTGCTTGTCATTAAAATCCTTACAAATGTACTTATATTTTTTCTATAACTTGCGGTCTTTGCTTTACTTAGGATTTAAGTATTAGGCAAATTTAGAGTATTTATCTTTTCCTGATCACTCTTTCAGGTGGAAAAGCAAGACCTACTTTTGCTCTTTTCGAAGCCTTCACCACTGTATCTCCTTTAGGGCTTACAGAGGCTTGAAAAAGGCCCACAGAAAGCGGTTGCTTTTCTGTTCTCACCCTTCTCCCTTCCCCTACCCTGAAATTTCAGTAGGCTTTTGTTGCTAAACATTCAGACTGAAAATGAAAAAAGCATTAGAAGAAATAGAGCATGTTCCCTTGGGTCACCACAAACTTACTTGTGTGCAGCGTTTGGCCTTAACATTAGAAGACCACTATCTGCTTTCTGACACGATTTCCAAGGAGCCTCTATGCGTAATAGCACTGGCATGGGGAAGCTTCTGAAAGAAGCAAGGAACTATGACTAAAAACCTTCCTAAGGCATTAGTATTGCTTTGAAAAGCCAGTGCAAGATGAAGTATCAAGTTGCTCACAGTCGGAATAGCAACACTTAAACCATATAGTAGGAATTTAATCAACACTTTTTTTTTTTCTTTTTTTTTTTTCCCTATTGTCATAATACATGGCTGTAGGACAGCTCGGGTTTTTTTTACTCACTGCTTCCCAAGCAATGTTTTGTGAGTGTTTTGTACTCTTTAAGTGTGCAGTAGAACATGTTCTAGGTGCTTTGCAGACTGAAAGGAAGATACAGTGTTCGTATCAAAGGCAGTATCAGTAAAAATAAACACAGGCAGACAGAAGGCGATGTCCATCTAGACATTAGTTTTACATCAGGGAATTGTTTGTCTTGAAAGCTGAAATAAGACAAGAGAGTAGCAAACAGGCTACGGATGAGACATTCCTGCCATGGAGAGTGAAAGACAAAACTAGAAAAACAGAATTAGCAGTTATATGGGTCTTTATCATTCCCAAAGGATCTCTGGGGAAGAATGTGGGATCTAGAGAACAATATTTTTTTTCCTGTTATCTATCATTCGTGGCGGGGAATGTGCTGGGAGCAACATGACCAGCTCATGAATATTACAAACTGTATTTCTCAGTTGTGCAATCCAGTGGGGTAGCAGGGACTGAAAGTGTGCTTCACCTTTTCCTCACTATCTTTCCTTATTGAGATGACGCAGCGGGCAGTGAGATTTACTTTTCCCTCCTTATGTCTCCTGGGGAAGGCCGCAGTATAGCATGGCTTTGGGGGCCTTATTCTCTGTTTTACCCTTTTGCATCTGCCAGGGGTTAGACCGTTATCTGGCATAAGCCAAGCAAGGCCCAGCAGTCTAGATGCAAGTTAGCTTCCTCTTGAATGTAGATGCACTAAATACTCCACCAGCCAGTTAGCAAGATAGCTTCTGCAAAGAAAAGAAGCTTTCTGTAGAAGCATCTTTGCCAGGTGCTAGTTTCCTAGTAGGATTCATCCCTCTTTTTAATACTTGCTGGTGATAGACTGAAATTGTTGTCTATCTATTAAACAATTCATTGACAGCTTTGAGTATACAAGATAAAATTCATATTTTTTCCATCATCCATTTCAGGTGAAGAATTATTTTTTTTTTTTTCATAAAGACGCTTTGCTTCCTGATTTCTCTCTCTGGCGGTCCAGACTCCTAGTCAATGGAAAGATCATCCCTGTGTGGAGGAGGAACAGTTTTCCTTGTCTCAGAAACAGGAACAAAAGCTATTGCAAGGTGGGGAAAACAGGACAAGAGAAAAGGCAAAGGATGAACTGCTTTGGTGTGCTCTAATATAATCCTAATCTGTGGATTGGAATTGTAAAAAAAAAAATTCTCAATGCATCTATTACCGTTCTAGAAAGTTTGTGACAGCCTAGATGAATGTAAATTTTGTGGCAGCTTGTCTGTTTGCTCTCGCCACATGCTTTTTCTTGCACACAAATCTGGCTATCTTCATAACCAGTAGTCCCAGATGGTCTTGTACAGCCTTGCTGAAGATTTTGCTGCTAGAAAAAAACTGCACTTGGGAGCTGCGCTGGCTGTGTTAAAGTTGGTTTGGGTAGGTCTATGAATGATAGGTGTCGAGGCACTTTACAGTTTGCAAATCTCCAGAGGGATGTTAATACCACGCCGGACCAAGCACTGTCTGTGGGGTTTGATGGGATTACTTAACAGACCCTCTTGCTTTGTATAAATCTGGCAGCACTGTAGCTTGAACAGCGTATCCTCACAGCTCCTCTCCCATCCCAGCCGGACTGGCTGCTGCCTACAGGGCTTGGTCCCAGTTAGCGACGCTGCTGAACCGCTGACCATTATCCTCTACCCAGGTCGTTATGAAACAGGCAGGGCTGTGGTTATAGATTTTGTTTGCTGGCTGGAGCACTGGCAGCTCGGCACGAGACGAGTGTCGTGTCAGGATCAGATAACTGTAAACTACCTGTCAGGAGGAAGAGGTAGGAGAGAGATTATGACTACGCTGAGGTGCATTATAACGCTACCTGTTATTTGGGGCTGTGGTTAATGACAAGATGCAGCTCTGTGAAGGCTAAAGAGTAAATATATAGCCCCAAATGTGCGCTCTCTTTATTCTATCTTTAAAATCATTGGTGTGGGGGTGTCAGAAGACCTTGTTTTAACCCAGACTGCAGCTGAATGATTCCCTTCCTCGAGCATCATATTTTTCTGTTCTGTTGCAGCAAATAAAAGAGCAAAGTTAAGCAGGCTGAAGCTAATGAGAGGCCACTGGAAAGCAGTATGTGAATAATGTAAATGTCTTACTATGATAAGACGGTGTATTTTCATTAGGTTGGAACAGCATTGACAGGGCAGCTGAAGAGCCCTTTGGCAATATGAAGGCTAATTACTTGCCATGAAGAAACGAAAACTTGTCAAGCGGGAGCTCTGTCATTGCTCAGTTCAATAAATCAAGGCAATAAATCATACCCAACAGAGTCCCTGTGCCATTTTAGGCTATCTGTAATGTGTGTGGGAGTGGAGAAACCAAACACTGGAAGCATAGTGTCATCTTAAATAGGGGCTGATTTTATTTAGTTTGTGACAAATTATTTCAACGCTTGGATTTTATTGTTTATTTAAGTAATGCATATACACCGCGTGAGGTGGAGAATGGTGAAAGAGGTGCATCTGTAGATGAGTATTGAGGGAAAATAGGGATTCAGAGAAAGAGGTTTATTGTTTTCGTCACTTAGGCGCTCAGGATAAGAATTTCAAATGTGCTATTTGGTTCTGATTCCTCACTGCATGGCCTTTGGATTACCCGATCAAAAGTTTTTTCAGAGGTGGAAATAGCTTTTCAGGGCAAATGAGTTCTCAAGGGGCAGTGATGCCTCTGTTTTCTGATTGCCTTCTGGATTAGGAGACCACTAAATATTACTCTCAACTGGGCACTGCTCTTCCAGCTCTGCTGCTGACCCTTCTGACCTTGGGTAACATGCTGCTGCTCTCTGTGCTGTAGCTTTCTGTAAAATGAAAGAAACAACACTTACCTTATTTCTAAACTTCTCTTAAAGTTATGTATTAAAACACCTAGTAAAAATTAGTAGCTAAACTTCCTTTATTGTGGTGGGTTTTTTTATTAAGAGAGCTTATTGTAAAGGGATACCTAAAATAGCTTCAATACTGTCGCAGAGATGGATTTTATTCAGACTGGAGGATGCTACTGTTAGGCTCTTGTGCTTGTTCCATGATCTGATTTGCAATTGTAAATATTCTCTGGAGAGTCTCTTCTGATCTCTTTGAGGTGGTCAACTTCTGCTGCATCTGCCTGTTAGTTTCTAATTAAAATAAGCAATCTATGAGTTCAAAGAGAAATGTTAGTCTTGCTTGATTTTAGCTTTTACTTTTATATTTGTTCTGAAGAAATACCATATTGTATATTGTTTTTTCTTGTCACTGATCACAGCAATTCAATTGCCTCACAAATTGTGTGTGTAATTAGTATGTAGGGTTCTTTTGCTTTTGTGGTAACAGACATTTATTTATTTTAAAAAATTTCTAGAGTAGGACTGAAAGTATATAAAAACTGTAACTGTCTAAAATAGCTTAGATTAAAAAAGCTGGGTCCTCCTCCTCTCTTAATTTTTAAGTATAATAAAATATTATTTCTTTTTCTACTGCAACTGAGGGGAGTGTTGAGATTCCCATTGATTTTTTAAGGGTGATGCGATAGATGCCAAGCAGGAATTATTTGTTATTGTGTATGTTACAGCCAGCAGGAATAGCCACAGCAGCCCGTTCCACACACTCCCATCTTCCTTCTTGAGGAGAGAATGAGCCGGAGAAGAGGAATGGTAGTGACAGCACTTGACATACTGCTGGGAAGTCCAAGGATATTATGGTAAAGAGACCTGCATGGTGCAGAATAAACATCCAAAGGAGTTCACATATGTAAATACTGACTATATTGATAATGACTTGAAGTCAACATTAAAAGGTCTAGATCATGACTGTTGTCTGAAATTTCTGAGATTAGACTGTCCTCAGTCCTATTAAGATGTTTTTAATTATGAACACGGATCCAGGAAGCAGGGTGGAGGGTGACAAAGTCATCAGTTGATGGAGTTTTTTGAGTTTGTTTTTGAGATAGGCAGAAGATGGTATAAACCAGACATTGGCTGTGTTGATCTACTGCCAGTGTTTCACTTCAGTGTGAGTTTGCTGTGGGGCAGCAAGAACTGCTAAATTACCATTGAATTGACTTCAGTTGTTCAGTTCTTACGGGCAGCTCTTCCTCCACTCCTAAGCTTTGTTGAATTAATCATCTTTATTCAGCAAAGTTTAAGCACAAGTTTAAGTCCCACTGACATTAATACATTTCAATATGTGCTTAAACACTTAGTGGAAGTGAAGCCTGGTGCAGTTTTCTGAGGAATTTAACAAAGCTGAGCTTTTCATCTCCTTATTTTCATCAATATCAGTGATACATGGAGGTCTACTCAGCTTCCAATCTCATTTTTAACAGATAGATTCACCTTTTTTACAGTGTCTCTCTACATGAAATACTTGAATGAGAAGTCGTGGTAGCTCGTGATAAGCTCATGTGAAACAGGTGTATTAACAGAGTAAAGGTTTTAATTTTTTTTGTTGTTTTTCTTATTTTTTTTCTAAAATGACATTTTCATAGAATGCATTTCCTCTCTTACTCCTGATATTTCAACATATACCAGATGCCTTGCCACTGTTTATGGATTTTTCAATTGCAAATTATCTCTGAAACATATATTGTAACACTTTTTGCATCTGTGCTTATTGATTTGCATACTTACTATATTCAGTCGTTGCTTTGGCTTATACCAACAGCTCATTCCAAAAAAAGAATTCCTTTAGGAAAAAAAGACCAAGTAAAATACCTATTTTCAGAATCAGATATTTCTCAATACCCAGAAATATTCCGGTGTACCTGTCTCTTTACTCATATCCAGATTTTTTTCTTGAAAATATTTAATGATGCAAATGTAACAACCTTACCAGTATGTGACAAAAATATTTTAAAATGAAAATAATGTTTTCAATGTATAAGTATTGTGGAGCTGAATAATACTATATAACTGCATAAAAATTCACTTAAGCTGAGGATTTTCATTGCTGCTTGTTTCCATTCTCAGTATCCTGATTATTTTGACAAACCTAGTAAATATAGCTAAGAGAAATGAACTTTATCAAGAGGCGTGAATAAAGAAGAAAATAATTTTCTACTCAGAAATGTTCAATATTACTTATGCTTCATTACAGGAAATTTTTAGTTTTATTCCAGAAAAAAAGAGACATTAGCAGAGTTTTTATATGTTTACGAGCCAAATGCAACACAGTAACATCGACATCACGGTTAACAAATCTAGTGTTTGGTGTCATCTGATAAAGTTCTATGACTGATAAAGTTAGGGTTGTATGATTCAAGAACAACTTTCAAAGAAACTCGAAGAACCCTTTATTGCATCAAATCTATTTTCCCTCTTTCTCAGACTGCTACTTCACGCTTATCCAAAGCCCGAAGACTTTAGTTGGGGTGAAGTATTTTACTGGCTTATCTGACAGAAAGCAGGGAGCTCCAGTGTCCTATTCCTGCAGTGGAAAGGGAATTAATGTGACTGGTTTCAACTCCTGTGCTGGAGAGAATTTTCTCTCTGTCTTTCTTGCCTTCCCTCTCACAATCCTAAGATACTTGTCAGTCCATGTTAAGGAAAAGTTTTTTCTGAACTCAAATCCACATAACCATAATCCTGATGACAAGACACATTGACCAAACCGTGGAAGAATGAGAATTCTTCATGCCATCTCTTATCCATGCATCCGAGTGTGTTGACCCTACCATTGTCCAGCCTTAGAGGAGAGCAAATTGACAAAATATGCTGACAGCTTGGGATGGCAGAGGTGGGAAGAGGTAAGAAACGGATCCCTTTTGATTTCTGGGACGAAAGAATGAGGTTTTGTAGGTAAATGCAAAGTGAAGACAGAGATGTGCTTTTTGTTGAAATTTTTCACAAAGAAAGAAAACCTGAATTGAGGTTGCTTTGCCAACATAACAAAACGTGGCAGATGCATCCACAAAGTTTTTGCTGTTGAGAGGAAAGCACAAAAGTGTTTTCACAACTGGAACTATACAATTGCAACAAAAAAAGTATTAGGCTGAATTTAGTCCTGCTGTAAAACCATGAGGAACAACAGTTGTATTTGTGGTGATGTATTTGGTCCATTGTGTTACAACACTAGTTGTAAAAAAAAAAAAGAAAGAAAAAAAATCCCTGTGTAATTCACTCATCTTCACTGGGTAGCTCATTAAACTCTCATTAATGGAAGAGTTCAGCTTTTGTCAAGTTCCTCGAGGCAAATTTTTTTATGAAGATAGCAGGGTTTTTTACTAGCAACTGAAAGGTGAATTACCAACGGGTAATGTATAGACATAGAAATACCCTAAGGTCTTTTCACCATGAAAAGACTGTATTAATGGTCATGTTTCATTCTTCTCTATTTTTTTTTTTTTAAATTAGGTGGCAAGTAAGGACTTTAAAAAGCATTAGCATATAACATATTACAAAGGGTCTATCAGCAGTTTTATGATAAACTTCCATTTTTAGGTTCAGTTGTATAAAATCTCATTTTAGGCTGATAGTCAGCAGTAAAATAAGTTGGAAACCACACTGCATGGGAGCTGTGGCATATTTATCTCATATTTCAAAATTACTTCTCAGAAATTGAAATCTTGTATTTATGCCATCAGTAAGGTCTGAATGTAAGCCTTTTGTAACTAAAAAAATCATAGTT
Source organism: Baryphthengus martii (assembly GCA_013396935.1). Classification (NCBI taxonomy): domain Eukaryota; kingdom Metazoa; phylum Chordata; class Aves; order Coraciiformes; family Momotidae; genus Baryphthengus; species Baryphthengus martii. The sequence continues at coordinate 3,305 of VWZK01013951.1, read as the reverse complement.
TCTGGCATAGGAACTAAAACCTAAAGGGCTGAGGCTGCAAAAAGAGGACTTACAAGATCAAATTTTGAGAGGTATTTAAGCTCCTGCCTTCTTAATTGAAAACAGCGGAAGGCACCCTTGTCACTGCCTGTAGAGGTCTGACTCAGGTATGGCAAAGGTAGAGTGAAAATGCGTAGCCTAGTGCCTGCAGGAGATTCAGAAATGCTGAGTTAAACACATTAAAGGGGAATCATAAAATACGAGCATGCTGCTTAGAGAGCTGCCTGACCCTAGATGGATACTGAGAAGTGGGGTGTCATTAGTCTTGGACTTAGACCTAGAAACGGTTTTTGCGAAAGATTTAATGAGATTGCTAAGCTGTCCTCTTAGTCCGAAGTATATCTTCCTCTGCTTCCCTTCTGCCATCTCCGGTGATCTTCCAATCCTATTATTGAGACCATTTTGCCTGCTAAACCTGCAGAAATGAAACTCAGCCAAAAAAAAAAGGAAAGTTCCACTTTGTGCCTTACTGAATAGCATTCATGTTTAATGAGTTGCACTGGCTTTCCATAGGGTAAGACAAGTGTTAGAGCCAGAGTATGTGAGAAATACGTAGCTAAAATATGGAACAAGACGGTGTAGCTGGATTTCAACCTTTTGAGACAAGAATGCCGTAGTTCAGGTTGGCTCATAGAAGCTAGCACAGCTGTAGCGCTGCATTGTATTTTGTACCATCCAGTACCCTAGAACTTCTGTTAGTGTGTGATCTCACTTTCCAGTTAAGAAAGAAGAGGAGAGAGCCCTATGACCTGATGCACAGGCTGTACGTATCAGGAAACCTAGCTTAGCAGATTGCTCTTTGCAAGAAAAGAAATGTTTTATGTCTTTCTGTATCTCCTATTCCCAGGAGAGCATAGTAACCGATGGATTCTGGAGATACCCTTCCTCTTAGTCTTTCTTGCTGAAGCCATGTTAATATCCTCAGTGGAAGATTTGGCCGTGCTGGGGTGGTGATGAAGAGCAACCCTGTGTAAGTTGAGGAGGAGCTCTCCAGCCCTGACATGGCTCTGTCTCTGAACCAGTGCCTCTTTGAAGATCCCACCCTGAACTACTAATGCTTACTCAGGCTTTCACCTTTCACCTGGGACCATAAGTACTGCTTGAGATGAGAGATCTTGAAATGTGGGCAAAGCCATTCGCTAGGAAACTTCAGACCCTCCCATTTGTTTCACATGGGCCACCACGCAGCTATAAAACAGTAATAAAGTAAAACCTGGATCGATTATCTAAAGAAGAAAGATCTATTGTCTCTGCAACGTTATTAATCCCAGCTCGTTCAGTCTAAATATATTTCAAACTGATTAATATTCTGAGATGTAGCTGTAGGGACATTCTGTACTCCTCTCAAAGCTTCCCGTTTATGAGGATGCTAAATTTGCCTCCACCGTATGCAGCTGAACGGCAGGTGATTTTCTAGTGCTAATAACAATTCTGTAACTAGTTTGCATGCACAGCGCTGCATAAAGCCCAGCCAATCAATGCTGGCTACTGAGAAGCAGGAAAAAAAGAAATCCATGGATAACATTTTAAATAGCTTTTGAAAATGCATCCTGAGGACTTTTTAACAAAATTTCTGTAAAAGGCATTCTTTCCTCCTACTTAGGCTATATGTTAGCTAATATTTTTATGATGTGTTTTTGGAGGTTTCTGATGTACAGGTGTCCATCCACGCACACAGAGCATTCCCTCTAGTATGCATCCTTGGAAGCTTACAAAATCAGCAGGTTCCCTGTTTCTCTGGTCGCTTTCAGTGGATGTAAGTGCAAATACAATGATGAGAATGAGAGGTGAGCTGCCTTTTGCCACAGGAGGCTTTATTGATCCATTTGTAGAAAGAAGATTTTAGAAGTCAATAACCTTTGCTTCTTTTGAGCAAATAGTTTTGATCAAATAGTTGAGGAGGTAAAGCAGAGCAAGCTGTAGAAAATATCTGAAAGAAAAATTAGGATATGGGCCTTTCATTCTTTTGGGAAAAGGTAGATTAGGTGAAGAGGTAGCAGTTTTTCTGTTTTTTCTCAGGGATGGTCCTAACATTGCCCAGTCTTTCATGGCTTAAATCAAGAAAAGTTTTTTCTTGTTTCTTCAAGTGGAATTGAGTAGAAGGGCTTACTTAAGAAATATGAACAGAATAGATAATTTCTGTACCACATAATTATATTTTGAGTGTGGATTGTTAAAAATGCGATTTTTCTTTAAAAGAAAAATAGATACGAACCCACAAATCTTCATCTTCTGCTCTTTACAAATCAGCTTAAACATCTCTCTTGGGAGTCCTTTAACTCTGCTCTGACATATTAATGGTTATTTTTATGCGTCCAAGTAAGAAGTCCCAAAGAGGTCTACAGAATTATAAAGAAACAGTGATCCTCAAGGATCTTGCTGTCTAATGTTGGCTGTGAGTCTTAACTTCCTTTCCACAATTTGTTTTTTTTGTGGTTGTTTGGTTTTTTTTTAAAGTCTAGTCCAGAGTTGAAATTTATAATCATGAGGAAACAGGTTTATAACTGATAGCCTGCAAATTTCATTTTGTAAAATGAAATGTATTCCCTGTGATCTTCAAGAGATTATAACCAAAAGCTATATGATTCTTCTCATTTTAGGTGAAACCTCTCTCTCCATAAAAGCAGCAGTGCACCTGAGTAATTGGATCTCATGACTACATAATTGCAAGTATGAATTTTGCTTGAGATTATGCAATTTTCTTTAATATCACCTCCTTGGAATGGAAAGCTTGTAATTTTCAAGATCATCATTTTGTGACAGAGAATCTAGACATATTAAATACCAAGCACTGCCTTGATCCTGAATCCTTTGATTCACAGTGGAATTTATGATACTTCTGGTTCCTTGGGTGAAGCATTATAAATGTTTACAAGATGGATCTACTCCAAGACTGAAAATCCTGACCTAGGTTCCCAGAAGAAAAGTTTTATAAAATTTGCAAAAACTGCACCTTCACCATGAAACATGCGTATTTGTTTTTACTAATTGTCCTTTTCCAAAAGAAATTTGTTTCATCGTAAATGTTTTGACTACTTGTAGTCATAGCACCAAGCGGTGACAGACAGTAGTGTGGGAAATTATTTCTTTTACAATGAAAGAAATAGTATACAAGTGGAGTAGAAACCACTCCAGCTGCTCAGAATTTCTGAAAATAAGGCCATTTGGTTTTAGGTTCTTCAAGATCTTTCCAGCTGTAGTATTAGAAAAAAACAATCACGGTGTCATCAAGTCTTTCTTTCCCCTTTCCCTTTCCCTTTCCCTTT